>CM037924.1:9640500-9995500 GCA_021346845.1 Apeltes quadracus | reverse complement strand
ACAGTACAGTTTTCTTTCCGGTACGGTCTACCGGTGTTACGTCCCTACTGGTTTTTGAAGCTACTGGTTTGCCTGCGCGTGCGTGTTTGTGCAGCGGCAGATGTTGTCTTGCTAAAAATGTTCAAAATGCATCACATTTTCATTGAATCGATTACGATTTTACAAGTGAGCACTACATCACTGCCATGTATGAAAAAATACATTGAATAAAGTATATTTAATAAAAGATCGCCACAACCTGGATTCGAACCCTGTCAAGCAAAATAAGAACATGTCCCAAGACGGCTGCGCTTCGCCGTCGGCCAATCCAACTTAGAAACTCCACAGAACGTGCAACTAATGTGTACATTATGTGCAGGAGCAAAAACTTTGTCGACATCCGTTGTAAGCAACTCTAATCTAACAGTAACGCAAATAGTTACTTTCCCTGGTAACGAGTTACTTTTATTGTAGAGTGTTTCAGTTACTAACTGTTACTTTTTGGAACAAGTAGTGAGTAACTATAACTAATTACTTTTTTAAAGTAATGTTCCCAACACTGGTCTGAACACAAAATGTGGCGCTGATCAGCTCTTTGTGCAGGCGGCTCCCTGGGTGCCCCCATAGAGCACAGGTTACTAACTGGCAGTCCGGATCCCATCAGGACCCGGACCGGATTGAAACGTGACTGTGCACTTTTCCACCGGCGCAGCTTTGGTCGTCTTCACGGTAGTGGCTTAAAGCACAGACCAATAGCAATCAAGTTAAACCATCCCACGTGATACTAGTCGACCAATCGAGTCTTTGCAAATGTGACGACATCGCCTCAATACAGTAGACGGGCGAGAGAGGAAAACGGTTAATTCTCCCCGTGACCAAAAAATTGTGGGAATTCATTTGATTTGTTAGTTGTGTGTTGATTACATGCACATGTTGATACAACTCTATTCCTCTATTTAAATCACACTAAGTAGTCACATTAGGATCTTCTGGACCTTTGCTTCTAGAAATCTTCACATTTTAATCGAAGACCCCTGATGTAGAGCATGCAACATAAAGTAACGGTTCCAGCTTAAGCAGAGAAGTTTGATTTCTGAATGTGGAAAGGTCTGGGGTGATGGAATGGTGGCAGCTGAAGTTGTGCGTTGCTCGGTTTCTGAAGAGCGATCACAGGCTCTGCCATGGGTTGCCCTAATAAATATCAGTCCAAAATGCCTCTTCTGTCTGATCTCCATCCCCTGTGCTACCAACCAGTCAGGGCCCTGCTAGGAATCTGCATGGAGAGGAGGTGTGGCCTATAGTGAGGAAAAAATAGTGTCTCGAATGATTTTGTGCTTAAGAACAGTGGTACTGACATGACTTGAAGAGCTACCTGCAAGTACACCTCTGTCACGTCTCCGTCATGACCTGCCGATGAAGGGCCGCTGGTTAAACTCTGGTGCTTTCCTTGTTTCTCCTCAGGGTTCACTATGCCGGTCTGAATGTCACCAGACCAGAGGGAGAGATCGGCAAGTACAAGTCCATTCCTCACCACCACAGAGGAGAGGTGCAGTTCCTTGGGAGGTAAGAGCCAGCCTGCATCTCCCATGATTCCTCTGATCCACTAATGCAGGGTCGCGGGGCGTTTTGTCCTGCACCTGCGCCTGTTCACTCCTGAGGATAGAAGATGGGTGGTTCTAACAATGACCGATCCAGCAGCTGAAGTGAACCGGTGCGGAAGATGTGTTGGACCCAAAGCCCCGCCCCCACCTCTGTGTTTATTCTGATTTTTGCTAATGATGATGAAATAGTTTTTATCTAACTACACTAGATACTGGCTCCAGTGCTTGTTTGTATATTCTGTCAAGCTAGTGATACTTGAGTGAACAGAACCGATCCTTTAGATTCACACGTGTGTAATGTCTGACATTTGTAGGCTGGTGATAGTTGTTTTTTATCATAAAGTCAAGATCCCAGACTGATCCTCTGTGCAATAAAGTCCAATAGAGTTGAGTTTGGATCTAGATGCTCTGACTCAAACAGTAATCACACAGTTACTAAATAGTAAGAAATTGACATAACAATTGAGACATGTTTTTAGGAGTTTAAGCCTGCAGAATGATCTGTTTCCTTCGCTCGGTGAGACGCAGATAGTGATTCAAACACCGATATCTGATCTATACTTGAGAGCGCCTGAGGTGTTAATTTTCCAATGCCATCGTTCCTCTTGCCATTCTGCTTTGAATGAAGCTTGTTAGTGAGCTCTGAGGCCATTGGTTAACAGCTGTGTGACTGTCCGCAGGTATAAACTGCTGCGCTACTCCAAAGAGCGGCAACACCTGGATGGCCTCAACAACCTCCACTACAGCCCCCACACGTCGCTCAGCAGTCTCTACAAGAACATCTCTGTGGAGCTGAGCCCCGAGCTCGCCCCCATCGCAGACTACTGAACCCCCCTCCTCCGCACCCCCAGCTAGCCTCCCCGAGAAGGAGGAGGCGCACCACAAAATGCTGCCAAGAAATCCTAGCGAGGGGGGAAAAAAAAGATGAAAATCCAAACCGAGTAGGAAAAAGTGGCGGTGGCAACTGTGTGTGTGTGTGTGTGTGTGTCCAATGCGCAAGTTGCTGCATGTCTAACTGCTACAAGTTGACCTGAGTGGTCCGAGGCTGGAGGGAGCAGCAGCGTCATGGCTCTGATGTTTGCTGCAAAGCCTTAACGTAACAGAACCACAGCTCCCTCTGGCCGCCGCCGCTTCACTCCCAATGTATCGCCTTCACCTTCCAAGCCAACAGACAAGCACCTGCCCCAATTTGTTTTTGCTTCATACATATCATTTTGTCAGGCCACAGCATTCCTTTTTAGAAAAGCAGGGATCTGAGCGAGGTTGTCTTTAATGTTTGTGATGTACTTTTTTTTAATCCTTTTTATACATTGTATTTATTTTCTCTTGACTCGGGATGTTGCAAGGAGCACTCCTGTTTGTGTCCCGCAAGTGTTTGCTGCTTGTTCTTTGCTGAACTGCTGCTGACTCCGCATGAACATGTATGTAAATATCACAGAACATAAATATGTAAATATGGGTCTTCAACAGTGATATTCCAGTCGGTTTGATTTTTATTTTGGCAGCTACCTTTTGTTCTACAAATGTAATAAGAGTGAGTGGTTCCCTCCTAACTGGAAGATGATATATATATATCTTCATCTAAATCTTAAGATTTGACATTTTGCATGCCTTAATTTATTTTAGTATGCTTCATTTTGCCTCTTGTGCTTTATATTTTCTTTTGAGGTTCACTGTGTGAAATGAGTAGAGCTGCTCCTCAGAAGGAAGCAGGCCAAGGCTCATTTTATGCTGAATCATGTGATAAGCTGTTCATTGTACTGTACCATGCACTGACGCATGGGGATTTTGGATAGATGCTGTGAGTCTGGACGGTAATGGTAACATTTCTAAAGCCAGAGTCAGAAGAGCCAGAATGAGAGAACTGCTGTTCTTGAATGGCACGCGCTGTGAAAAGTTACATTTTCTTTGAGCTCTGTTAGGATGGAAAGCCAGACGTTCTGGTGTTCACAGTTTGGACCTCTAGGTTTTTGACTTTGATACTAAGTAGTTGTGTGGACGCTGTCCTGTCATGTTTTTGACCCAGGCCTGTCGGACTCTTTCATCCCACCAGAGGCCCTTACGCTTTGCCATTATTGGTTGTATTCCAAGCTGGGGTCCTTCATTTCACTGTGTGGCTTTGCTGTCCAAAGATGTGGAAGAATCTCAGAAGTAAAAGGTCTCTGTGACTGCTGCAAGGCCCACTGACTGATGATGTGCACATTAGTGCTCTCTAATAAGGTCCATTCATCTTGCGTTTCTAGAACTTGAGATCAGATGGTGGTGCCTACATGGTCGTGCTTGTGTGATGGGTTAGGTTTGGACTGAACCTTCTTGCCCAACGTGTATTTTCAAAGTGCGGGTGGCAGCAGGTTGAGGAAGCACATTGACAAATTGTGTCACCTCTGAACAGAAGCAATCGATATGTTGATGGACAGAAAGTTAATCCGAGACTAATTATGTAATGGATTATTCTAATGCTGGGGTGCCCACACTTTTCAAGCTCACGAGCTAACCAAATCATGACAATCTACCCCCCCATTCCTCTGAGGACTACCCATCTTATGGGCGGTGGGAAGTAGGAGCAGTAACCACCAACAATGAGTCGATAGGAAGAAAACAACGAGCCTCTCCTCTGTCAGAAGGAGAAAA
The DNA here is from genome assembly GCA_021346845.1 of Apeltes quadracus. Lineage (NCBI taxonomy): Eukaryota > Metazoa > Chordata > Actinopteri > Perciformes > Gasterosteidae > Apeltes > Apeltes quadracus. The sequence goes on along the minus strand of CM037924.1, from coordinate 9,991,289 downwards.
CCGTCACAAGCATCCCGCACATTCTTGGTCTTTACCTTACTGGAGTCAGCCTGGCTCGCTTTGGAATGAGATTAAATGGGTCCGTTAGTAAGCAATGATCGCTCATTCGCATTGGTTCTGGTCATCTCCTGCGGTAGACTGCACATGCGTGATGTCTTTTTTTTTTTTTTTTATCAATGGCACGCAATCGACTGGTACTGCCTTCGAGATGGACTGCTCGAATGCGATCAACCTATTGGGCACCCCTGGCTTAAAGGAACACTCACCGTGTGGTACTTGGAGGCCTTGTTTTTCATTTCCTATTTAGTGACGAACAACCCAAAGAGCAGAGAACGGTCCTACTATTTGGTTATGGCATGTTGTGAAATACTAAATGATAGCATCCGTTCACACACAAAGTCTACGAATCCTCTTTGACATTTGGGGGGAGACGTCTGCTCCTTAACGTGAACGAATGCACAGTGACCAACAAGCGCATTGAAGTCAAGTTGCATTTCCAGGTAGTTTGGTGTTCGGGGAGGAGCGCTGCGGTTGACCAGGTGTGGGGCCGTGCCTCCTCCCTCTCGCACCCGTTTGTCGGCCGTCAGCACAACGCTGGAAACCATGGATTTCACCCGGGTTCACCGCACACGCTGCTCCAACAACCTGAGCTGTGTGGAAATAACCCATTTAAGGACGTTGGGGTGGGATGGTCAGTTTAAAGCATTACATGTCAGCACAGCCACAGCTCTTTAACCCACGGTAACCGGACCTCACCTCTTCTCGCAAAAACCTGTGTGTTTACAGAGTTTAAAATGTTGATCACAGGCTAAAGCTGGTGTCACAACAGAGCTTCCCTCTTCCTGTCTGGGGGACTGGGGTGTTGGTTTGTATGTGAGCTTATGCTATGATCTGACTGGCAGTAAGCTGGAGGGATCCAGGTGGTCAATGAAGCCTCTACAATTGAAGTATTTTCCATGTTGTTGACCTTTTCATTTTCTTCAGTTTATTTATTTTTGTATTTGTTGAAACCTAACCTAACTGAAGCCCTCACTGTCCAAACTGTACCAACGGAAACCTACACAAACGCCATGATCTTACATCTCTTCAAATCAGTCAAGTCTTTTAAAACAATATTAACTCAAGATATTAGATTTGGGCATTTTCATTTGTAGCATGCAGTAAACACAGACCACATATCTGAGCACATGCACTAATGTGTGTGTGCTAATACTCATCACAGTGGTGAGCAAACCTAATCTACTTTAGTCCCAAAACTCATGGTCACTCTGCAAGTGACCTCGTTGGTGCACAAGTGTTTTTAAACGGGTGCATCCTGGGTGCAGGCAATCGATGATGGTGTTGCCACGGGTGGCTTTTAGCTTTGAATGGGGTGTCTAATGTTGACTACAGTTTGAAGTTCTAGGGTGTTTTTAGAATTCCCAAATCGGCGTGAAGCAGATCATGTGCTCATGACTCAGCACAGCTGTCAATCATTGACACCACTACCATTTTTTGGGTTTTGGCAGTTGCAAAGAAAATAAAAAGCCTCTCAGCTGCTTCCCACCGAGTCCTTCCCAGCATGAGGAGGTGGGAGATGGTCAAAACGCAGGGCCAGAAGACTCTGAGGTTTCTAAATAGTTAGTATTGATTGACTCAACCCATCCCTGTGGCCCCTTTTTTTCACAGGAATATCTAAAGTAAAATCGGAGTCTTTATGACAACTCTATTCCACTTTACATTGTGACCGAAGAGATTACAGACCTTTTTCCCCGTCATATCAAGTCAGAATGTGTGAAACGTGAATTTCACTGATTATTCGTACAGCTGCACCATGACTGCTGGTGGCTATTGAGGCAGAATCAAGGTTTCCTTTCAAGAAAAACCACGTCGCTGCACTCCGAAAAGTCTATCTTCAAGCACAACCTACGAAAGCTTTGATGCTTAATCCACCATCCTCTATTGTAGCCTTCAGTGTGCATGGCCCAGCCTACGCAGACGCACGCACACACAAACAAACAAATGGACGTAACATTGTGACTTCCATCTAGTTTCCATGTGCATTAGGACCAGAGCAGACGGGGCAGTGAGCAGCCTGATGTAGTCCATGATGGTGATCACTCCCGCTACACATCATCTGGGTTCCACTGCTTTACATCACATGCATTTTTTTTCTTTGGGCTCTCGAATGTTGATTTAGAACTTAACTAATAAATTGCTTTGTGCCAGGCTGCCGGCATAAGTATTGGTGTTTGTGCGGGCAGGTTAAGGCAGCGTATATCCAGAAAATGATGAAAGGATGGTTTAAATGTCTTAATACATGTCTGGGTCACTGTTCTTCATGAACCACAGTAATGGGCTCGCTGTATAAAAGGTGTTCATACTGGGAGTTCTGTGCAACTACTAGAACTCGAGTCATAGACATTCCGATGATGGGTTTAAATAAATTTGCAACGCCATTACACAGTGATGTCTTTCAGTAGAGCCTCTGGAGCTTTGGGTTCATAAAACCTTCCATGGGTCTCTCTCCGCCTCATCTTTGTGGACTTCACCCTAAAGTCCACCATGATTAACATAGTATTCAGACTGCTGAGGAAGATCATGTGATGCAGCTAACAGAGGACCTTTTTGGGTGACAAGCCAGGAACGAGTAGTCCCAAAAGGTTTTGGATATGATTTAGACACTAGGTTGCCTTTACATTGGTTGGCTGCGAGAGTGGTGATGAGTTTTTAGCTCTTAATTGTCCCGCTCAACATAGTTTGGTCACAAAGCAGAAATGTTTATGTAAACAGAATACTTGTGTGTTATCAAGTTTTTGGATCAGCTGACACAGTAGACAGTCTGCCTCCAAATCCATTGATAGTCCAGCTCTAAATAATCATTGCAACTGAACAAGAACCATCCTCTGAAGAAGCTTATGAGGTGAAGCCTCAGAAAGCAGATCCCAGGAAGTGGAGCTCCTGCTAAGAATTGAGTTATTTCCAAGGTCAGTATTAAATCCCCCAGTTCACATCACAAGGCCTCAGATTTTCAGAACCCATTTAGTGGTGGCTATCCCCAGAGCCCACCCCCTCTCTAGTTATTGGACACATCTGTCCTGAGGAAGGGCGAGTTCTTTCTTCATGAGTCTGCTGAAGAAGGAAGCTCCACACGGAGAGCCAAACCTGTGGACATGTTGATGTAGCACCCCCACCCACAACCAATGGGCTCTATTGTCAGACTTCTGCATTATTTGCAAACAGACGGTATAAAAAGAGTTTGAGTCTGGTGTTGAAATGTTACTTTTGTAAAGTTTTTTCTTTTTAAAAGACAAAATAAACACTTCATTGCCAAATTCTGGGAAACCGACGTGAATATTTGTCTCATTTCTTCACATGACATCACCTGGCACTAAAAGCTTCACATGAAGAACAGCGTGAAAACGAAACTGCAAAAGTACCCTTTTTTAAAGTGAATATCTCAAAGGGAGACTATTTGAACTGGGATCCAACAACGGTGGCGGGCTGTGCATTTCACACCTAGGCTAAAATATCTCCAGAGATGTTAGCTAACTGCAGACCGATCTCTTCCCTTCCTCTCGAAGATCCTTGAGAAATCTCTCGCAAATCAATTGTCTGACTTTCTACGAAACAATGCTTTGTTCGCGGATTTTCAGTCTGGATTTTGAGTGCATCACAGCGCTGGTGAAAATTACGAATGATCTCTTACTTGCATCGGACCAAGGACTTGTCTCTTTTCTTGTCTTGCTGGACCGCATTTGACACCATCGATCATTGTATGTTACTGCAGAGACTAGAACATTTTATTAGTATTAAAAGGAACTGCACATAGCTGCTTTAAATCCTATTTATCGGATCGATCTCAGTTTGTGCTTGTAAACGGTGAATCTTTGAAGACCACCAATGTTGGTCACGGAGTCCCACAAGGTTCTGTGCTTGGACCCATTTAATTTGCGTGATAGTTTCTATGGATGGAATTGCTCTGGTATGCAGCAGCACCGTCAAGAATCTTGGGAGTTCTTCGACCAGGATATGTCCTTCAACTCTCACATAAAGCAGACTTGAAGGACTTCCTCTTTTCATCTACGTAATCAGTGTTGGGCAAGTTACTTCAAAAACGTAATACATTATGTAATACTTGTTACTGTCATTTCAAAGTAATTTGTTACATTTCAGAGACAGTAATATTATAATGTAAGGCTACTACTACTACTGCATTACTTAAGGGTTAGGGTTAGGGTTAAGCCCCCTAACCCTAACCCTTAAGTTACTTTCACCAAAACAACTGGAAATATATACATACACAGGGTGCGATTTGACAAACAAGCAGAAGGGGGGGGGGGGTGTTTTGTTTTTTTATTCATAGACAACATGTGACTTTTAGCTTGCATAACTAGGGAAAGGGTAGACAGGCTTTTTTTCGGGTCTGTGGATTAGTCCCCATCACAACACGGCAAAACGTTTAATGTTATTTTAGTTGTTTTATTATTGGGTCCTGTAAAGTAAGACAATATGCTCAGTGCCGGCGCTCCGCACACGCACATCACGCACTGCGTCGAAAAATCTGGGACGTGGAAAATCATCACAGTAGGCTGCTAGTATAAATAACAAATAAAATATGTCTAAAGCATGTTAATATACAAAACCAATACAAAAGTAATAGGCCATCACTCACAGTAATGCAGCTCCGCACTGCTCTTATTAAAGAGCTGGTTCCTATTCTCTGCTACGGAGACCCCCCCCTCCCCCATCCCTCAGCGCAATTAATGGGATCCAAAGTCCAACTGGCTTGATGTTCACTTTCAAGCGCACGGACGGTTTGGCTACGAGGAGGAAGCAGAAAAGCGCCAAGCGACGCGCACAAAGAGGGGAAACCGATCCACGTCACGCGCGCCCCTGCGAAGTTCCGGCACTAAAATGTTACAATGTTTTTGTGTTCCATGACGTTCAGAAATATGCGCCGTCTGCCAGAAGGTGAAGGTGAAAATGCATTGTAACGCGCGTTACTGACCTTTGTACCGAGTAAATATTACCCTTTTTTTTGTGGAATGCCTTACATTACCACGTTACAGCAGAAAGCAATACATTACAGTAATTACATTCCTTTTGTAACGCGTTATTCCCAACACTGTACGTAATACATCGAAAATTAGGAACTTCCTGCCTTAAAGTGATGCAGAAAAATTTGTTGCATTTGTTTCCTCCAGACTGGACTACTGTAATTCTTTGTTAGCAGGGTGTTCTTGTAAATCTCTTAAGCCTCTCCAGTTGATTCAGAATGCTGCAGCACGTATTACGCCTGTATTATCTGCTTTGCACTGGCTCCCTATTAAATGAACAATCGAATTTAAGGTTCTTCTCACCTACAAAACACTTGCTGGTGAAGCAGCTTCTTATCTTAAAGAGCTTGTAACACCGTATTGCCCTGCAAGGCAGCTGCGCTCCATAGATGCTGGGTTACTTGTTGTTCCTAGAGTTATTAAACGTAGGATGGGGGGTAGGGGGACAGTTTCAGTCAGTTCTTTTAAGATAAAGCTTAAAGCTTTCCTCTTTTATACGGCTTATAGTTAGGGCTGGCTTAGGTTTGCCTGGACCAGCTCTTAGTTACGCTGCTATAGGCGACTGCCGGGGGACTTCTTAGGACACACCGAACGCCTCTCTCTCTCACTCTCTCCTTCTACTAAAATCCACGTTGCATCAATGCACATGACTAATTCAGCTCCTTCCTGGGAGTTCTTTGTGCTTTCTCGCCGAGCAGGTCTGTGCAGATCGTAGTTCCGTCAGGACCCTGGTCCGTGGCCCTGCTGGCCCTGCTGACACCTGGTGCTGCCATCATCATCATCATCATTATTTTAAATATGAATCATATTACTATTACTGTCATCATAAACCAACATTACCCTTTCCCTGCAGTGGTTCTCAAACTTTTTACACCAAGTACCACCTCAGAAAATACTTGGCTCTCCAAGTACCACCATAATGACCAACACTATACAGTAGCGTAGTAGGTAAGGTAAGGTATGTATTCATAAAAAACAAGGCCGAGGTTTTATTCGTAAAGAAGTATATTTAATATTGTCAGCCATTTAAAAAAAAAAAATAATATTTATTTCAGTGATTCTTTGGCGTACCACTAGAGGGCTATTGCTAGTGCTATCTAAATATATGTCCATCAAGGAGAGTCACATGTTCTCCCAGCTGTTCTGTAAATTATATACCTTGACAATGGTTAAATGGTATGACAGGCAGTTCATCCCGTCAGGAAAGACATTTAGTAGTACTGATCACGTGATCAGTACTACTAACGAGATGAACTGACGTCAATGGATCCTTACTGATAACAAGTTACTAGGCAAAATATCCCCAGAGGAAGACGTTAACAGCCAGCAGTAGCAGAGCGTTCAGATCGCACACTCTTCTCCAGAGGGGCTCCTCCTGCAAGGAGTTCAGCTCGCTGTGTTCAACCTCTAGAGACACAGAGGCAGAGCTGTCCCCAGTCAGACCGCAGAGCCTCAGCGCTCCTCTCCGCCAACAGGATCCTGGCTGGGGGGGAAGACCTGCCGGCGCGGAGGTCATGGGGGGTTGTGTGAAGTCGATACGAGGCTCTTGGCTGTGTCTGGACCACCAGGTCAGCCTGTACAGCTGGACAGGAGAAAGAGTCAGCTGACACATAAATGTGGTACAAGGTTGCACATCCAGAGCAGACTAGCCCCTCCCCAGAGTGTGTACACTGTCCTTGTTTCCCACTGGAGTTGTCCTCAGACTGAAATTAAGTACCATCATATAAAATATCAACGCTTTCTTGATTTGCTTTTGTTTGGTTAATTTGACCTCTCAGGGCCACCATGTCCTTGCTTCTGTGGTGTTTGACCAAGCATTGTAATAGCCTTTCCATTTTCTTTATTGTGCCTGAGGTCCATCTGAACGTTGGCATTGACCTGTCAAATATGAACGTGATGCTTGTCGTGTAATAAAGCTGAAGTCCAAACCCTCTAGCTAACACATGTGATCTGTATGAAAAACAGCAGAGCACGGTTGCCTCACTCGCACACCGCGGACACGAGTGAATACTTGTGTCCATCAACGTTTGACGTGGTCCTTACATGTTCTTTAGGTATAGGGGTTGTGGCCCAGCTGACAGCAGCAATGATGAGGAAGGTGAGAGCCAATAGGATGAGAGCAAAGTACAGGTAGTGGACATCAGCCAGGACAGCCGGCCGAACGTCAGGCTGCCCACACGATGGCGTCTCGTAGGAGAACTCCAGAACCATGCGGGTCAGTCCAACCACCAGTCCAACCATTAGACCCCAGAATGCCCCCTGAGAAACACACACACACACACACACACACACACATATATATAAACACATCTCTCAAACAGTCAGCACAGAGTAGTGTTTACTTGTTTTTAGGACGACACATTTACAAAGCACTGCAAACCTCCTCATCACTGGGTTCCCCACTACAATCATTTGGACATGTGTGTTTACTCTCACTACTTGTTTTCCCTCCTGTGGTGCATGACAAAATAAACCTCCAACGTAGGTTTAGTTAGCTTGGCTTTACTAATGCAACAAAACCACTTGGTTAAGGAAAAGATTGGGTTTGGGTGCAAATAACTCATTTTTAAGTACAAAAATTAAGTAACACGACTACTTTCAAACCACAGCACTGACAGTCAGGACCTGATCAGCTTTCCTTGGTGTCAAAGTCCTGTGTTCAACGCACAGCCTCTCATCTCAGACTTTGTCCTTCTTTATAATACGTCAGCTGCTCTGAGAGTCTAATAATAACTTGGATGAGTTTACACTGGAGTTAGTCTCATACAGACACTAAAGAGGGCCTCGTGCAGTGGGGTTAGTCTCTGAGTACGAGTATTGGGAGTGAGAAGGAGTTGCATATACCTCTAAAAAGGTGGTTCTCAACCACTGGGCCGTGGTCCGTTACTAGTCTGTGGGCCACTTGTTACCGAAGCGAAAAATATTTTGACTAAATGTTGCCCATGTGTCTTTTTGCCGTGTGCAGCAACTACTACCACGAGGTGGCCGGTCTGTCCTTAACAACTATTACCCCTCACACCGTCAGCCCTGTTACTTCGCCTTGTTTACCCACTACACCTTCAAGACCGGTCCGCGAAATGAAACCGGTCAGCGAGGCCGAAAAGGTAGAAGAAGCCTGCTCTAGAGGTCAGTCTTTTGAAGATTTGAACCCAGTCTTTGTTCTCACTTGCCTGCGCGTCAAACAACATCCTGGCCAATCACCCCCCTCTTACTGGATGCCTCTTTCTGAATAAATGGTACTCCTTAAATTCACGTGCACAAGTGTGTGAGAAACCTACCTGCTCATTGGCACGTGGCCAGAAAACAGCCATTAGGAATACAGCGGTGATGGGCGGAGCTAGAAAGCTGGTGACCGATTGGATATAATCAAACAGTTGTCCACTGTTGGCTGTTTGGATGACCGGAATCCACAACAGACTAACGCATACCAAGACCAGGATGAACACCCTGGAAATACAAACGTTGACGTGGACGTCAGCTTTGGGAAAGGTTAAACCATGGCAACTCAGATACTTGTGTTTTAAAAAAAACCACCACTTGTTCCACTCGACTACAGAAAATGTAATTCAATTCTCTTTATTTATTTATTTTGTACGGCCCAAAATCACCAATTACAAATTACAAACAACACCCTCTGCCCCAAAACGCTCACATGCGAAAAAAATCCCTAAATCAAATCATATATGGAGCATCATATATCTAGGTGTATTATCAAAACTCTCTCCCTAGTTTTTGTACAGTCCGCGCCACACCGCTGTCAATAGATTAAAAAAAATTAACTAATTAATCACACATTTTGTAATTCATTAATCTCGATTAATGAATGTTGTTGTTTTTTCAATGAATTTTTTTAAAGTAATGAGTAATCACTTTAGAAAGTGATTATTTTAGACACTGTTGTTTAATTGTTAATGTTAACACAAAACTACACACATTTGGTCATCTTGGTGGCAGAATCCCACTGGGTGGAACATGGTAAACTAGCGACTTTTCCTCCCTGTCGTCCTCGTGCACTTTGCTCTCAACCCTCCATCATTCAACGGCTTTGTTTAAAGTGCCAACAATGTCCCCACATTTATGAGGAGGTTTTCTAACCATGGTCTTTGAGGGACACAGTGGTGGTCCTCTGCAGACTGTGTGCCGCGCAGGGTAACGTTAGATGTCGAGATGGCTATAGCAGCTAGCTTAGCATAGTGGTGCTTTAAGTGGTCCGTTTGCCCTTCACCCCCCTTCTGTTTGATACCTGGAGGAATTCCTCTACACAGTTCTTCGCTGTATGTCGATCCTCTGTTCATCCGGAGCCACATTAATTGCATAGATTAACGCGTTTATGTTGACAGCTCTAGTTTTAATAGAATAGAACTTATTTACTATGATCCCAGTGCAACCCACACCAGTCCAGGTTTAATTCCTCTGACTGATCTCCAAGAAGCCACAGTTTGTCTTATCTTTACAAGCCAACTCAAATACGTAACCAAATGGATCAATCATCCTCAATCAGACACTTCATAGACAGACGTAGAGCAAAAACTTTGAAAGTTTACAAAATGTAAAATGTACGTGTCTTTGCTCCCCTACCTTCCAACTACCATGAGCTCCCTCTCTGAGGCTGTAGGCCTGGCTTTGTGGTAGAGGTCCAGGGTGAACAGAGTGGAGCTGCTGTTAAAGATGGAGGTCAGAGACGACATCAGAGCAGCTAGCATCACTGCTAGCATCAGGCCGCGCAGACCTGCACAGACAACAACCAGATGGACCAATGGAGAGAAATCAGGTTTTCAGGCCTTTCTCTACATTACAATTGAAGTTTTGCTCATTGTTGTTATTATTGTTTTCACTGCAATAAAATCCCTCTCAACTTGACACACTGGAGACTCAAGGCTGGCGCATGCTTCTGGGTCTGCGTCTGCGTTTGCGTTTCGTGTCGACGGACTCGTTTCAATTCGTGGTGTAAAAAGGCTTGCGCGTGTTGCAAAGCAATTCACCCCCAAAACACCAGGTGGAGTACCGTTTTTTGTCAAAGACGGCCTAGAGAGTGATGTCTCTGTGTGTGGAAATTGGTTTGTTTGTTGATTTATCTTGACTTTTTTGCCCCGTGCTGCTTTTCATCGCCTCTTTTTGCGGACATATTTTTTTCTCCAAAACTTTGTCCCCCCCTCGACCGGCAAACCAACGCTTGCGGAGATGGGGCGTGGCTCTCTCCTGAAAGACTCAGAACCTCCAAACTACAAGGCCTGTCCTCACCAAATTGATATCACATGTTCGGATGGCATCCCAGAACATACCCAGAAATTACTATTTGAAGACTAGGGGGCGATAATTAGCGTTTCTTTGTTTTACAAACAAACAATTTCCTCCGAGAGTTTACACCCGATCGATTTAAAATTCTGGCAAATGGATCCTGACACCGGTCTGGTCCTATGGTATTAAAATCAAGAGTTTTTGTGAAACTACCTGGGCGTGAGCTAGCCTCAATTTTGGGTGATTTTGGGCGATTGTCTTGTATATGTAAAATGTTATAACTCTAAGGAACATTTATATTTTTTTATCATATTCATGATGTAGTGTAGGCCTTAAAAGTATTACCATGCAGTGATTCAAAAACAATATATAGCGCCACCTTTTGGCAAAGGTAAATGCAAGTCTTTATACTTTTATGTCCTAATTTTAATGCTACCTAATGGTATTTTGGCTCAATAGCTTCCCCTACACGTATTGTTAAAGCAGCCTAGCAACTGCTCTGATCCAGGTGCATTCAATGCTTCCCAATGGCATTTTGGCTGAATAGCTTACCCTACACGTATTAACAAAACGGCCCAGCAACTGCTCTACACATTTTCATGAAGCAGCCCAGCAACTGCTCTGATCCAGGTGCATTCAATGCTCTCTGCTCTCTTCAGGGAGCCACCCACGTGGTCATACAGCGTGTGCAGTTCAGAAGTTATTATTTTCTGATGGAGCAGAAGTGGCGTGATTATAGCTGCTTGTCTCTGCATTGACTGAACGGAGGTAATCTTACATATTTTAGTGACGTTTTTTCCTTTAATTCTCAGCACAGATGTAAGCTCAGAGATAAGGACTCCAGCTAAGAAACCAGAGGCCTGAGTTTTATTCCTGGCTGGCACCAACTTTTATCTTTCTCATTTTTTTTTTTCACCTTATGACTGCATGTCCGGCTGACCGCTGCCCCTCCCCCCCCCCCCCCCCCCCCGCCCCCCCGACATGCAAGGCTCAGGCCCGTTCAGTACTGATCGCAGTCGTAGTTATTATTATTATTATACTTCTCACAGACTGAGGGCCTTTTGGGGGGCTTTATCATGTTAAAAAAAAGTTATTAAATTTGGCATGAATATAAAGACTTAAAAAATGTAATAATTTTGGGGTGTGGCATTTGAGTAAAAGAAATGTCTCTATATGAGTGGGTTAGTGAGTGCACTTTATTGACACAACTGCGCGAAAAACCGCGGCTGAGGTTGCAGAACCATGCAAGAGTCTTAAGAGTGTCTCAATAGTCCTAAACAGCCCCTCATAAAAGTGAAATATTATATGATCTTTAGTCTCCGCTAAAATGTTGTGACACCTAATGTGTGTGTGAGACTTACCCACAGGCATTAGCTCCACCACTAGTTTAGGGTAGGCAATGTTGGAGCAGCCAACTGATGCTCCACACACAATCTGGCATATTGCTGGATCCACACAAGCTACCTCATCTACACACAGAGATTACAAGATGAAGTGTCCTTATGTTTCAGAACAAAAGCGTACTCCATTTGATTAATCAGTCAGTAAAAGACAATACAAGATGACATTTGCTCAAAAAATGTAGTGTTAAAGATTGAGCATCTATTTCATTTCACTATAATGATAATAATCACAATCAGGCCATTATAATGACCAGTGGCAGCTGGTGGAACATTTTCAAGGTATGGCTAGCCAATACATTTTAGCGAAGTGATGAAAACGTGAAGGTATCAAGAAATGCAACAGTACTTTATAGTTCAATATTCAACCCAAACAATAGCTGTAAGAGATCATATTATTACTGCAAAATCACATATGTTGACATTTTCTTGAATTTTCTTTTTTTGGGGCTCAGGGAGGGGCGCTCCAGGTGGGGCCAGGCCCCATTTCCCTCTGTTGGCCAGTCGCCACTGATAAGAACACGTTCAACTTCCACAGACTTCATCACACAGATTGGGCTTAATCTGCCCTTTGAGAGCTGTGAAAGAACACTGTAAAGAATCTGACGCTAAACGTAATGAATACATTTTACAATGGATGGAAATTTATTTTGGTTAATAAGACAGTGATTAAATCAAAATGATTATGTGCTCGGACATATTGAAGGATTTGATATGATACTCCAACTGAGATGGACTGACCTGGGAACAGTGATCGGCTGATCATGCCCGGCATGACAACGAAGAACATGGGCAGCAGTTTGAGGTAGCCTCCCAAAACACTGCCTCCTTTGGCATGAGACAAAGACTTGGCAGAAAGAGACCTCTGGACTATAACCTGCACACACAAACACACCCGTTTGTCTTTCTATACTCTGAGGGACCCTCGTTGAAATAATACTCTTCCTGATTCCCTACTGACCATTACAACCAAATACCAACGGAAGCCACCAGGGGGAAACTCCTGTGGTTGTTTAGTGCTGTGAAAATTTCCTGGTTTTTAATTTTCTTTGCATATTTGTCACTTTTAAATGTTTTGGATCAAAGTTTCATATTAGACATAGTAAATACAAAATGCAGTTTTTAAATGACAATTTCACTAATTAAGGGAACTTAGCAATCCAAACCCAAATAACCCTTTGTGAAGAATGAACTGTTTTAAAGGCACACTAAGCAACATTTTTCAGTTAATTAATATGTTCCATACCATTTTGGATGATTAAATTAGTCATTTCAGGTCAACAAAGGTTTTCTCGGCCACCCTGGGGGTCTGTAGGGGAAACACCGTACTTGCAATTGCAGGAGTGTCGGGTCGCCCCCACAGGCTCGGAAGTGTCGACTTTTGTGATTGGCGGGTGAAACTGTCAATCTACCTGCCACGTTGGCGGGTAGCAAATAAGACTGAAGGCCGGCGCATGCTTCTGCGTCGACGTCTGCGTTTGCATTTGCGTCAACAGACTCGTTTCAACTCATGGTTCAAAAAGGCTTGCACGTGTTGCAAAGAATTTCACCGTCACATCAGGCGGAGTAACGTTTATTGTCGACGACGACCTAGAGAGTGCCGTCTTTGCGTGTGGAAGTCATTGGTTTGTTTATTTATTTATCGGATCATTTTTTGCCCCGTGCATCGACACTGTTGCTTTTCTTCGTCTCTTTTCGCGGACATATTTGTCCCGTATTTTCCATCAGCAAAACCGCAAAGCAAAACCGACGTTTGCAGAGATCTGCGTTCATGAATTGAAGCCCATCCGCGCGTCTTTATAGTCCGCCAATGTTGTATAAGTGGTCTTATTTACGTATTTCTTCCAACAAAAGCTCTTCAATCTGATTTATTCTAAAATAGTAAAATATCTCCATCGTTTTAATTATGCTATGAAACCGGAAATGTGAGACTCCGGCAAGGATGTAGTTAGCAGACCAATCACAGCCTTGCGGCTTGTGTTGGCTTGCGTTTGCTGGCGTATGTTACTCAGTCAAAATATTAGACTCTTAGTCTTGAAAAGCAACATAAACTTATATGTACAAACTTAAAAATACCATTTTGATATTAATGTAATGTAAAAATCAAAAAAAGAATGTTGAACCTGGATTCACTACAGTGACAAAGAAACAGTGATGAATTGCAGTTGGGTGTCAACTAAATAAATAATAAATAGTGAGATGATTGGCTGTTTGTATTTCCAATCACAGCCTTGCGGCTTGTGTTGGCATGCATAGCTTTGGCCGCAAGTCTACAAAAATTGGTCGACGCACGCAAGCACACAAGAGGGGATGAAAAGGCACACAAGGGGCTCCTACGTCTGCGTGTCTTTACGTTTCTCTGAAAACGCAGAAGCATAAACTAGACTTTAGGCTTTGGACCGGAGAGAGACTGAGGCTGTGCTGGGAACCGTAAAGTTGGTGGTTCAAACCCCGTCTGCTCCACGTCCCATGTTGAAGTGTCCCTGAGCAAGACGCCTAACCCATAATTGCCCCAGGCTAAAATGTAAAAGACCATGGGTTAAATCTTACAAACAGTGGAGGATCCTAACTTTTAAACCAAGAGATAACTTTCAAACTGCCCTTTGAGGCATTAAAAGATTGGTTGTAAAGAAAAGGTACACCGATATTGACAATTATTTGGGTGAGAACCTTTTGCAACTCCAGATAGTTTGTAAATTTCTTGAACAAAGTCATCCCAAAATAAAGCTCAGTCTGCAGTTAAACATCATAGGTAAAGCTAAAATCACTGTGCAAAAAATATTTGCATACACCTATTTGTCAGACGCCCTGCAAACACAGAATTCAAGCCACAGTACTCACTGAAGACCATTAAGCATGGTGGTGCAAGCATCATGATATGGGGATGTTTTTCATACTATGGTGTTGGTCCGATTCACCGCATACAAGGGATCATGGATCAGTTCCAGTACATCAGGATCCTGGAAGAGGTCATGCTGCCATATGCTGAGGAGGAAATGCCTTTGAGGTGGACCTTTCAACAGGATAATGACCCCAAACACACCAGCAAGCGAGCAAAAGCATGGTTCCAGATGAACAAGATTCAACTGATGGAGTGGCCAGCACAATCCCCGGACCTTAATCCCATTGAAAACTTGTGGGCTGACATAAAAAGTGCAGTGCATGAGGCAAAACCAAGAAACGCTGAGGAATTGTGGAATACAGTGCAATTATCCTGGGCTGCAATACCTGTGGAACGATGCCAGAAGTTGGTTGACTCCATGCACCACAGATGTGAAGCAGTCATCGGAAACCGTGGTACACCTATTTGTAATGCCCTATTAGTGCAGGTAAAATCACCTGATCTGCGCACCAGACCCATGTAGCCAATACCGTCAGCCCAAACACCAGACCTGGCCAGGGAAGGTCCCCTGACAAGGGGTCCCTGAACAGGTGGAAGGCGTCCCTGCGAGGTAGGTGGCAGGTGGTGTTGGCAACGGTCATTGAGGGTACAGCTGACATGTAACTCTCCACAAGGCCCTGATACCAGCCCACTTTGGAGAATGCTGGGAAATGTACAAACAAACACACACATCACACTTGCCCATGAAATACTTTCTAGGATGTTACTAATGAGAATGTTTTACGTTTTCAATTTCACATCAAGAGAAAACTGGAATGAGTCAGTGTTATTGCTGTGAGATGGGTGACATGCAAATGTTCCTTCCAAGATCTTTATCATAAGTACAAAATAGCAGTTATCGTTGGTAGAATTAAAAAATGTGAGTCTTTGTTATCTAAGTGTGTGCATGCACCTTACCTATGAACATAAGAGCAAATGCTCCACCAACCATGATCAAAGTCTGAAAGGCATCCGTGTAGATCACCGCCGTCAAACCACCTACACGCACACACAAACAAAGACACACAGAATTGACCGATGTACATGCTGACAAACGTTGATGAAAACAAGATTGGTGATTTAGCTCTTGATTGGTTCAACTCTTGTCGAGCAGACTCCCATGTTATGTCAAAGGTTCATATTCTAAAAATTCTAATTTGATAGGTCTTCTACACGTTAATGAGGCTGTCTGCATGTCTACCAACCCCTAAACGCTGGAAAAACAACTGTTTTTTTAATTATCCCAGTAATAATTTAATACTAAAAACGACTCGTTCGGCAGTTCCAGCTGACCAACACAGGCTCCCAACACAACCCCCAACACAGGCCCCCAACACGTTCCCCCAACACGTCCTCAACACATCCCCCCAAAACAGCCCATACCAACACGCCCCCCCAATACAAGCTCTCAACACGTCCCCCCAACACATCCCCCCAACACAGGCCCCCAACACATCCCCCAACACGTCCCCCCAACACAGGCCCCCAACACGTCCCCCCAACACATCCCCCCAAAACAGCCCACACCAACACGTCCCCCCAACACAGGCCCCCAACACGTCCCCAAAACACATCCCCCCAACACAGGCTCCCAACACGTCCCCAAAACACAGGCCCCCAACACGTCCCCCCAACACGTCCCCCCAAAACAGCCCACACCAACACGTCCCCCCAACACATCCCCCCAAAACAGCCCACACCAACACGTCCCCCCAACACAGGCCCCCAACACGTCCCCAAAACACATCCCCCCAACACAGGCCCCCAACACGTCCCCAAAATACAGGCCCCCAACACGTCCCCCCAACACATCCCCCCCAACACAGGCCCCCAACACGTCCCCCCAAAACAGCCCACACCAACACGTCCCCTCAACAAAGTTCGGGAAGGAGGGGGAACGCCGCCCTAAACAATGATAGGCAACTCAGCACCCTTGACAGAAAAAAACCCATAAATGTAAACATTTCTGCAAATGTATAAAAATAAAAAAAATGAAATATCGCGTGGTCATAAGTATTCAGACCCTTTTCTTCTGATCCTCTGTGAGATGGTTCTACTCCTTCATTTTCAATTAAACTGGTTGGACTTGATTAGGAAAGACACACCTGTCTATATAAACAGTGCATGTCAGAGCAAATGAGAATCATGAGGTTGAAGGAACTGCCCAAGGGGCTCAGAGACAGGCTTGTGGCAAGGCACAGATCTGGCCACGGTTCCAAAAGATTTTCTGCAGCACTCAAGGTTCCTAAGAGCACAGTGGCCTCCATAATCCTTAAATGGAAGAAGTTTGGGTGACCAGAACTCTTCCTAGTCCTGGCCGTCCAGCCCAACTGAGCGAAGTTCCACAGTCAACTATCACTGCAGCCCTCCACCAGATGGAAGCCTCTCCTCAGTGCAAGACATATGAAAGCCGGCATAGAGTTTCCCAAAGAACACATGTAAGACTCTCAGACTATGAGAAGTAAGATTCTCTGGTCTGATGAGATCAGGATTGAATTTTTAGGCGTTAATTCTAAGCGGTATGTGTGGAGAAAACCAGGCACTGCTCATCACCTGCCCAATACAATCCCAACAGTGAAACATGGTGGCAGCAGCATCATGTCATGGGGGAATTTTCAGCTGCAGGGACAGGACGACGGAAAGAAGGAAAGATGAATGCAGGCAAGTACAGAGATATGCTGGAAGAAACGCTCATCCAGAGTGCTCAGGACCTCAGACTGGGCCGAAGCTTCACCTTCCAACAAGACAATGACCCAAAGCACACAGCTTGACTGGTCCAGCCAGAGCCCTGACCTAAACCCAACTGAGCATCTCTGGAGACCTGGAAAATGTCTGTCCACCAATGTTCACCATCCAAACTAATGGAACTGGAGAGGATTGCAAGGAAGCATGTCAAGGATCCCCAAATCCAGGGGGGAAAACCCCCCTGGATTTGTTGGATCATTCCCAAGATGACTTATGGCTGTAGCATCTCAAAAGGGAGCTTCTACTCAACACTGAGCAAAGGGTTTTTCTTTCTAAATAAATTTGCAAACAATTTTTCTACATTTCTGGGTTTTTTCTATTTCTGTCAAGTGCACTCAGGGGTGCTGGTTTTGCATTAATGAGAAATTAAATGAGATTTTTAGATTTTAGCAAATGGCTGCAATGAAACCAAGAGTGAAAAATTTTAAGGGGTCTGAATATTTCCGTACCCACTTTATATGGAGACCATGTCCCAGCTGGGTTTTTGAAAAGGCTACGTGTGTTTGTGCAAATCCTTCAGAAACATCCTTTTGAAACCTAAATTGTGGAACTTGTTCAGGAATCAGGGAAGATTTATTACCATAATATGTCAGACATACAATGAATTTTGAGTTGGTGCATGACAACAGACAGTTTGACAATAGACAACATAGTACAAGAAATAAAATATAATACTATGCGTTAATATAAGGCTATGGGTTAGTTTAAAAATAAAGGAATAAGAGGAATAGTTTAAAAAAAACTAAATTGCAGTTGGGAGCCTCTTCATGTTCAGGGTGTGATTCAGCGATATGATTGTAGAGTATCTGACAGACACTGACGTGCGGTGAGGGGGTGTGCTTTCCCTGTATCTGAACCCGGAAAGTACACATATTGACAATGATATTGACAATAGAAACCAATGGAATGATTGGAATCATAGAATATTTACATTTCTATGGGAAATCAAACATTTATTTATTTATTGCTCAAACCACTAAGGGGTGTGGATGGTGGAGGGGTCGCGCGGAGCGGTTAGCTTGCCCAGCATTAAGACATCAAAACGGGTCGTTTAGAGCAGTTGTTCTCAAAGTGTGGTACGCGTAGAACACGTAGTACCACTAGTGGTACGCGGGGCTCCCTTTAGTGGTACTCCAAAGAATCAATAATAAAAATAAAAAATAAATATAAATAAATAAATGTTTTTTCAAATTTATTTTTTTTTCTCCTATATTTAAGCGCAGTCTTCCAGAGCCCTGGAGGTGAAAAAAAAAAAGAATTTCAACTCCAGGTAAAAAGGTAAAATAATTATGTCTGTAAAGTACTATAGGACAAAAGATGTGTGTTTGTACGTGCGTGTGTAAGTGTGTTTACCAGCAACAGTGTAAGCAGCAGTGATCAGCAGCAGTACGCCTGTGGACAGATAGAGGTCCCAGCCCAAGGACATCTGGATAAACAAGGCCCCTGAAAATATATCTGTCTGTGTAACACACACACACACACACATGCTCAAACACACCGACAAATAGTTCTACTGTGTTTTCAAACACATTGCCTTTAAAAGAGTTGATATTCATCATTGTCAGACACTTGTGGACTGTTGACAGTTACTTTTGTGTCTCAGATGTCCGTCCAGAACCATGGTCGAACAAATGACTGTAAATGTGAGTGTGAGTGTGTGTGCGTGTGTCTCACTGATATTTTGGTGAAGATGTAGAGGATGAGTGACAGAACAGACATGTAGATGCGTATCCTCTGGCCTCCAAAGCGCTTGGCCAGGTACTCAGGCATGGTCACCACACCAGCAGAGATGTAGACAGGTATAAAGATCCAGCCCAGAGCCACTAGGACCCATGCTGCCTGCATGAAGACACACACACACAGCCTGATAATTGTGCTGTTTTATATTCTTCCACTTTGCTGGAATAGGATGCACAGATCAAAAAAACAGGATAAGTGGTTAAAGAGCATTGACTAGCAGAGGCTGGGATCCTCTGCTCTGCGCTGAGCCAGAGTGGGCCATGCATCACTGCCAAAGGTGCATCCACTGAATATACCTATATTCACTATATATATATATATATATATATATATATATATATATATATATATATATATATATATATATATATATTGGAGTTGAGCATGTACTACAGGAGAAGACATTTCTCTCCTGAAGGCGTGTTCCTTACGTTCCATTCAAATCCCCCCACAGCGATTCCTCCTGCTGCTCCTGTTCCTGCTAAGCCGATAAACAAACCGCTGCCAACATTACTGGACATCAGAGAGGCTCCAATCTGGAAACAGACAGAATAAACATGAACAAGTATATCTTTGATCTGTTGTATCAGACAGTTGAACTCATACAATGTTTAGAAATGCTTTAGATTACAGTTCTTGTATTACATTGGTCTTTGAATCAGGCTTCAACCAGAGAAGAATCTATGTAACCCTGTCTGGAAGTCTTGACCGCAGCTACAGAGCCTTAGTCTGAATCCAGCTCTTTGGCAGACTTGTGTTCCGGTCGGGACTGGATATCAACCCTTATCAACTGCTGGTGCACCCTGCAGGGACTGAGCATGACTCCTGTGCACGCTGACGTTGTCAACGACATTTCCCCAAGCAGTCATGGTGGAGGAAAGACATTCAAACAGATTTAGTTTCTATTTATCGATCACAAGAAATCCGAGAGACGACACCCTTCAGAAACCTGTGACGAGTGTTGACCTGCAGGTGCATGCATATAGTCTCCAAATATAGTTCAGTAGCATTAGAGGTTTGGAGCATTAAAGAGTCTTTTAATAGAAGATCAAATCGCACAAATGTCTTCTCTACTTTTAAATTTGACTTAACAAAGTGAAAGACGTGTTGAAGAGCTGAGGAAACCTCTGCAGCTCCATTGCTGGCATATAAGAAACATTAAAATAGCCTATGTTGTATATCAAAGCTCAGAAAAATGTAGGCTTTTTTTGTTATTCGTGTTGTTAACATTTATTCTACTCACTCCTGACCAGGGGCCTGTACCATGAAGCTGGTTGGGGTGGCTAGCCAGCTATGTTTCAGCTTAGTTTCCACCAACCCCGGGTTTTCGGTACCATAAAAGTGGCTCGGCTTCAATCGGTATTCGTTGCCATGGTAACTTACGCTGCACGGCTGACCTGCTCCGGGGCAGGTTATGTTCTGGATTAGAGCTCTCAGTCAGAAGTTTGACCAATCAGCGGTGAGCAAAGAAACAGCTGACGTAATAATTCATAGCTTCCGTTTCTGTTGCAATCATTGCAATGGCTTCACCTTTTCTTCCAAATCCTGTGGACATCTCAGCGCAGATTGTTATAAGAGCACTTTGTAGAGACAGAGTTTTTAGGGACAGACAAAATCCCCTTGACTTTCCTGATACTTAAAGATACAGATATTCCGTGGAAGGAATAACTCATCTTTGCGAACTTTTAGAGCTGCACATAACAAATGTGACTTGTCGAAGCCGCACTTACTGTGCCGCAAATGGTACGTATTGCATACTATTCGCCTATAAAATGTATTTCTTTAACTTGCGCATTACGCTATCAGCAATGTTCCTCTAATATTGTTCTCTTGCTTTGGCAGCAGAGACGGTGTTACTGCGTGCTTGAAAAACATTTTTACATTCTTCATATTTCTGAAGAATAATTTCTTGCTCCTCCGTGGAAAAATATATTGCTCTCTCTCCATATCGAACGTGATTGGTTGTTCGGTGCCGACGTCACTCTTTTATGTGCACGCGCGCGCGGAGTAATCAGAGTTGAAGGATCAAAGCCTGAGTTGACAAAGTAAGTTGATGAGCGGCATCATGGTACCAATAAAGCCTGATTGCGTTGGTTTGGATTTGTCAATTGAACCAATTGACCAATTGAACCAATTCTGGAACCCTGAGTTTAACCAGCATCATGGTACCGGCCCCCGTTCTCCACCAACAGAATCACTGTTTGTACAACATGTTGACAAAGACAAAGCGACGTTCACGTCAGTCAGACGTCTGGTACTCACAGGCCACCACGTCATTGAACGGCCAGCCAGGAAGTAGCCCCTTACAGTACTGCGATTGGCTCGCGCTGATGACTGTGGAAGAGGCAGGGGTAGAGCTCTGTTCTCATGCAGTATCACACATTTACAACCAATGAGGACCACTTTACATTCTCCAAAGAATGAATAAAACATGCACAGACTCAATAAAGAACAAAGACCCTTCAGTTGGCCAAGATTAAGAAAGAAATACACCAAATCCATGTAAACAAACACCATGTAAACACTATCATCTGCTCATGTACTGGAAAGCTATCTTATATTTCACATACTTAGAATAGTACCCCTTTTAGATCTAGTGCTTCATCAGATACTTGATAGCATCAAGTGCTTGGAAATGTTCTGATCATATTTTGGGACTACTTTAACCTTTGAACAGCATTTGTGAGATACAAAAATGGTTATTAAATGCATTTTATGTCAGACACTAATCTACATTCTAAATTCAGAGCATATTTTGGACTGAGGGATTGCCTACACAGTGTTCTCAATAGGATGACAGCTGAGCAGGTGGCTAGCAGTTAACAACGCTAACCCAGCTAACTGAGGAACTTGAGTTTTTCAGTTCAAGTCTGAGCTCACAAGGGTTTAACAACTGGTCCCCTGAGACAGAACCTAACATAGTGTCGGTGCAAGTGTTACATGATCGGAGCCACTTCCAGATCTTACCCAGATCCCAACCACCATGACAATGACGAAGTAGACTACAACCACAGCGATGTCAGCAGCATCCAAACTGGTACCTGTGCTAGGAGGGGCTGCAGTGGTGATCGCTGAGGAGCTGCTGCCTGCAGCTGTGAACGCACAAATCAAAGCACAGAGCAGAGATGTAAGCACAATATACGTGCACCATAAGTCTTTTAACCTGCAATCCAACAAGGCTGTACAGGAAGCCCAATTATCAGCTCTGGCAGCAGTGGGGATGAATTGACAGTAACTGTGTGGCTGAAAAGGTTTGAAAGGTTTGACTCTTTTAACTGATTCAAGTAACTCATTAAAGGAAGTCAGACTTATTGAGTCCCTTCAGTCAGCAAGTCAGTCATCCAGTGGCTAAGCAACTCCAGCAGTATTGAAGTGATCAGCTGACCAACATGCAGTGACACGTTTCTTAAACCAACAAAAGAAAACAAAAAGTAATTACAGACAGTTGGGTTTCACAATCGGTCAAGCGCATCCTTCTGAAAGAGGACATATTTAAATCAAGGTTGGTTGATGTTGGTTAAGTTGGACCTTCAGCTCAGGGCTCAGAGAGCCAGCAGGGAACCGTTTTGAACCATTCAATCGTGATCTTGATCCTTAATGAAAGCGTAGTGGATTATTGTTTTCAATAGAATACCCTTTGATTTGTTAAACACTATGCTGTATATTTTTAAACAGGTTTTGTGTGTAGTATTTTAACTCAAATGTACTTTTTACAAGACCTCACCAGCGATGATGGTGACATCACTCAGCTGTACTTTCTTATCGTAGCCACAGATAAGCCGATAAGGTCGGTCTTACCCAGGCTCAGGGTGGAATGAGAAGGAAGGTGTTGTTGCGAAAAGCTCAGACACATTGTGTTAGGTCCATTTTTTTCCTGTAGAGTCTCTGAATCAGCTGTGTAACACACGTCTCTGCACGTGTAGCTGTGTGGTCCTTCGTCACATGTTCTGCAGAGGTGTCGGTAAAGTCTGCCATGAGAATAAAGCCATAGTTTGCACCCTTGGGAGCAGGAATAAGAGTTAAAGGGTCATACCTGTAGTGAGACTGACAGACATGTTAATTCAGATCTCCAAGACTGTGTTAAAGACACCGGGTCCTCCAGCAGTTGTCCTGTACGAATTCCTCTGACTCTAACCGAGACTGTCGATCCTGTTGGTTAACCCGACACATGCATGAAAATCAGTGCTGTCCACTTGGAGCTTAATTATTAATCAGTCTGTTATCGAGACAGGAAAATGTCTGGTTGGCTGTAAGCCCGACACATATGGCATCATGGGGTCCAGTTCAGTACTTTGGGACGCACCGATCTGATTTCTTCAGTCCTGATTCTGATACGTGGGCCAGAACCAAGTACTGATTCGATATCAGCGTTTATCCCTTTGAGTTCGTTCAGTGTTTCACAAAACAAACCTATTTTTTCCAAACTCAGACCGTGGCTCGTTTTCTGCAAAGAGCTTGTATACCACATTTTCATCGACTGCACACCATAACCCCCCGCGCTGTACAGATCCCTGGTTACACTAGAGGACTACTAGAGTGTGGGGAGAATGAAAAATGTGGGAAAAAATGGGAAATATCTTAATTTTTTTAGTAAGAACAGGTCTGTGGGAAAGAATATGAAGTAAGAAGTTAATCCGGAAGATGGCGGTAATGCAACACAAAAAGATGCAAGCTGCCGGAAAACCTTAAAGAAGAAGAAGAAGGTTTGTCCTTCCTGCCAGACTTCATGGTCGTAAACATGTTTCTGATGAAGCTGTGCATGCCACGCAGCATTTTATCACGGTAAGACTCTGAATACTGGACACGTGTGTTTGCTGAAGTGGGACCCGCTAGTCAGGAGTAGTGGAGCTTTCACGTTACAACACAGCGTAGCTAACATCCGGTCATTACGGTTGCTGTGTGTCCCTTCTGTTAGCCGTATGTATGTGTGCGTGTGTGTCGTTACGAGCAGGTGTGTGTTCGCTGCCCCGCTCCACACGCAGCCTCCCCGGCTGAACTCCAACAGGACGTCGGTGGTACGCTGCAGCCGCCAAAAGTACGAGCGACTGTTTCCGGTGATGCTGGTCCGACCCGACGGGTCTACAGTCAACATCCGGTACCGAGAGCCCAGACGCATCCTCATGGTCAGTGTTCAGACCGGCGCTCGACGTTAGCATGTCTGCTAGCCACTCCGCTATTTCATCAGCCACAACTTTTGAAAGTGACGCCGAGTGCGAAAAGTGGTCGGTGCAAGGTTGCTTATTCAGAAGGGCCGTTTCCGGTGGTCAGTGGGGTCCTTTGTCCCCCTTGTCTCCCCGGCATAAAACGGCAAACAATCAAACCAGTGCATGAAGCTGTTGTAGCGTATCCAGTCCATTTTATTCATGCAATATACAGTCAGTACACGTAGTGACTAACCCGTCAGACGCGCCGCTGCTGCCGCTGTTTTTTTTTTTTTTTTTTATTTGAATATACATTTTCACATTCATTAACTATTCCGAAAACGTTAGTAGGACTGAATATATTATATTCGAATATAAAATATTCATCCCTACTCTGTACTCTAACAGCCGTAACGTTACCGGTAAACTTAGGGTTCTGAACACTGAAGCCAAGTTCTACCATGAATAACCGCTACGGAGACAGAAGACTGCGGGCTGAGATGAGTCTGACGGGCCGTTAATCAGTGTTGGTCATCTTACTTTAAAAAAGTTAGTTACAAATTACTTTTCCCAAAATGTACTTGAGTTAGTAACTCAGTTACCACATAGTAAAAGTAATTAGTTACTCATCAAAGTAACTGACATTATTTTGTTTATGTTCTAAACGCTATTACGTTCTATAACATTTAACGTCAAAGATGTTTATGTTAACTGATTGAAGAATAAAACACTACAGTATTTTAGAACATTTGGTATTTATTTGAACTCAATAGATTGCAGCTGCCATATGAAAATTCAAGTGCTTCATTAGGTTTGAGTTGCTTGAAGCAGTTCCTGGGCATAGCGTCCATGTAACATAAACATTCTTGCCTTTGGGGCTGTCAACTTTAGTCGTTTAGTCGACTAATCGGTCCGATGCTGTCTTGGTCGACTGACATTCTCATTGGTCAACCAGTTGCATTTTTTTATTTATTTTTTTACACCGATAAAGACTGTAATCTAAATATAATCAGCCTATGTTTTATCCCCAACTTTAAATGCTTTAATTTAGGCTGTTTTGTAACCGCGCCACAGTTCAGCGCACCGCGTAGAACACTCGGGAACTTCCTCTCGCCGTCGGAGCCTGTTACGTCTCCACGCTTTAATGTCTGCGAGCTGAAGTTCAGAGTTAAAGAGCGAGCTCCAAAACCTCCCGCGTCAGGTCCGATAGGGTCCGGGGGGACCACCGCAGCGACAGCCGCTCGGGCCCCGGTGGTTGGAGCTGATCCGAACGGGGACTCCTCCGCGTGAGTAATATGTCTGACCGGGGGGGGGGGGGAGCGGCATAATGTCCACACGGAGTGCCGGCGGGCCGTTTATTTAGTTTGCATGCATTTTTTTTAACCCGTGTCGTAGGCTACGGCCCGGTTAGGAATGTGGTTGGGGACCGCTGGTTTAGTTGACTAATCGTCGACTAAGGACAAGACTTTGGTCGACTAAACTTTTTTTTGGTTGACTACAGCCCTACTTGCCTTTGACTTCCAGTTTGACAACGCTATTTTTGAACTTCCCCGGCTCGTTGCCATTGTCGTTGACGCTGTCTTGTTTAGTGGTAGTCACAGTGAGTGTGTGCAGCGAGACAACGTGAGCAAGGCACCGCCCACCCAGCCAATCATCGCATTTGCGACGGCGTCATCATCCCCACCGCAGCTCTCTCCAGGCAGCTGTTGTGTAGCCAACGCATGACACCTCGCGCTTCATTCAACCAAATTGTAGTAACGAGACACTTTCAATCTCAGTAAAGATAATGGCATTGTAACGATGGCAACAGTAATTAATTAGATTACTCCATTACTTAAAAAGCAACTTATAAACGCCGTTATACTTAAACGCCGTTATTCCCAACACTTGATTTTATAACCCTGATGACGTCATAGTGACAAAGCCCACCCAGAGCCACACAGGGCTTTATGGAGCTGTGCTCACTTTGATTTCTCCTGATGATTAATGAACTGAGATTCCTTATTTGCCCTGTCGGACCCATATCATATATATATATTGGGGGTGTAACGATCCATCTATTACATCGATGTATCGATTTTATATTCCTCCGATCCAACTACATCGGTCTGTGCTCGGCAACTTGGCCTTATGGACAACATAGTTTTAAGAATTTGCTCAAAATAAGAAATATGCATGTTCATTTCAAGTTTCAAAAGTTTGTCTGTTTTTAAAAGATGCCAGTCGATCTGTCCACGCTGTCTGAGGAGGAGCGTCGGGCCAGACAGAAGAAGAGAGAAGTGAAGAAGACGAAAACGCAGACAGCAGTCCAGTATGAAGATGACTTTAAAGTAGACAAATACAGCCAATTCTGGAAGAAGAAATAACTTCTATATGTATGTTAAATAAATGGTGCAAACTGCAACTCTTACTTTCATTTGTCCAGCCGCAGATGTTTTAATCGGCTAGTGGTCATGTTAAAAAAAAGGTACCTCCTAAAAGGTGAAAAATGTGTATGGCAGGAGGACTGACTTTACTCACGGTGTGTACCAGGCTTCTGAGTGCTTGGACTTTAACTTTCCTTGAAGTGCAAGGATGAAATCAGTAACACTGACTAAAGTTAATAAAGTTGTCAATCCGTACTGTCGGAAAAGTGCACATATTGTTTTTTTGAGTAGCTTGTAGATACCTTTGCAGAATTTACGACTCCACTTTTCAGTTTGCTGTGTACACAGTAGCCTTGTGCTGTGATGACAGTATGAAAGGAAATACACTTGCGTAATGTCAAGGGTATGTTGGTAGCAGAAGTAGGGCATAATCACCAACTGTTTACGAATCGAAAGCACTCTACTTTACCTACACAAGCTTAGGTGCAGAAAACTAGTCAGTCAGAATAGTATTTTTACTGTACACATGAAAAGGAACCACCTTATTGAATAACAAGTTCTATAAATATGGCAATATTCTCCTTGTGACATTCATTTAATAAAGTACTTAATGGATAAAACAATTGAGCGCGCCTTGTTTCCCTCTACGCTTCACCCTCCCTTCCAATAGGGGGCAGTAAAGCACTACCGGCTGCCAGACACCTGCGACGAACAAACGTCTCGCGATAACTGCACTTCTATCGCGTCCTTGTTGAATCCAAAATGGGGTACTGGGACCTACCAGAGGGCACAGGCTGTGTCGAAAAAACATGGATCACTACGAAATTAGCCACCGCAATAGGTAAATATTAGCATCGATCAAGGTAGCGCGGGTTATGTCTGCCGTAGATGCAACTTGTTAAGCGCAGCCCGCAAAGATACGTGCGGTAAGTAGCTTGGAAGTCTGGACTAATGCTAACGCCAGCAGGACTGCTGTGGAACAAGCTGCATTCAGGTCGTAATTAATCCAACACTGATGAAATCAATTAGGTTATCTATTTCAGTTCAGTGCGGAGGCCAGTCTAACTGTTCTTTTAGTGCCTGTGGGCCAACGACACAGAAACGCTACAAAGTAACTTCGATGCTTCGATGAGATAACGTTACGTTACTTCGATACTTATCACCTCCGCTAAGAAGTACAAATACTTTTGTAGCCGTTTTGGGTATCTATCCTTTACAGGAGAATTTATAGACTTTTTTTATTTCTCATTACATTTTATAACTAGCCTCGTTACTCCTATTTCATCTTGGCTTGTTTTCCGGCTTGTCAAATACACACACAAAAAAACTATCCAGATAAATCGCGCCATCCGGACCGAGTGAGTTTGATTGTGGTTGGTACGTCATCTTCTACTAAAGTCTTTTTTTAAACCTGAGTATCTAAACTTCTACTTTGACATAACGTTACTAGTGAGACATAATCCTAGCACACGTCATGGATGGACACGTTCATATTCAAAAGAAACGGTACAATCCTCCTGCTCATGTGTGAGCACAGCCTTTAAAAAAGGATGCTAATAATAGTGTCGAAGTGGATGGGGTTATTTCACCATTTTAAGCAACTGTCAACAAACACGCACACACGTGTACACAACCCAGGCCTTGGAACTTGGCTTTGTGTTGTAGATGGAAGCTTCAGCCGCACTATGAACTCTTGAATCCAAAGATACATCAGATACATCAGCATCATGCATGCATAAATGCATCAGCATTCCAATAGGACTCTCAGTCCACAGTCAGCTGCAGGTAGAATTGGTTGTGTCTTTACGGGTTTCTCTGTTGTGTTTTCAGGCCTGGTTGGTTCCGCGTATCACTTAGTGGCATTCCAGCCTGATTCTGCATTGGCAGCGCTCCAGAGGGCTACCAACGCATCAGTTACCATGGGTAAATATTCAGATTTACCTGCACCATTAGTCAACACCAGACACTGTACTGCAGTTAAAGGTCGGCGATATCTAGACATCGATGTGATCATTCCGAGCAATTAGTGTATTATTAACTAAAACAATTGCTTTATTCGTATAATGCACTTGATTGCTTCTTTTGTTAACTTAAATGGGCCGAGGCTTTGGCCACATCAGTTGTTTTTTAAATGCCAAATTGGCCCCAGGGCAGGTCACCAGATTCACTTAACCAGCATAGATTTCTAAATAAATAAACCTAACATTTCTACAGCCAAGTACTGCTGACTTCCATTTCTTAGATGACACCGTGGCAGGTGATGGTAAACGTGACGTCATAGCCTGCTCCACATAGTGAGGGTGGGGCTAAGTGCTATTACATTCATTTGTGTGCATACTGTAATAGTGTAATGCTGATATGAGTGTTCGTCTGTGTCGTCTCAGCCTCCTTAGGAGCCATTTTTGGCATGGCCACTTGTCTCAGTGCTCAGGCCCGTGAAGCCCCAGACGACCCCCTGAACTACTTTATCGGGGGATGTGCCTCTGGCATCTTCCTGGGAGCCAGAAGTAAGTATCTGACCAGGCAGGGATTGTGGCTGCTTCCCATTTAGCCAACGCTCTGTTCTCCAAACCAAACAAATGTGAAGCCATGCGGATATATAATTAACAGTAAGCTCATATTTCATATTGAAGGGTCACTTTATACAAGCCCCAAAGATATTCTTTATTCAAAGAGTGTAGTTAGGGACATTGTGGCCCCACGGCAGTTCTGACAGCTTGATGAAGTAGCAGCAGGGGGCGGGGCTTAGTCCATGATCAGTTGACTCCTTAAAATAACGCTGCACGGTTCAATTCAGTTTTTCTGACTCTCATCCTCTCAGTGAGGAGCCACGTTATCGAGTGAGAACCGGCCATGTGATCAGCCTTCTTCTCGGGTCAGGGGTTACTAACAGCAGCCTGCAGCCCCCTACATACTTTAATACAACCCTAGAATTTGAGTTCAGCACTGTACGTTAAGACACTAAATTTGCTGAAACCAAGTAATCCAGTAGTTTGTTACATCTTAATAATGGAGATATTTCAGTCTTTTAGTGGGGTCCTGGGCTTTGCACTGCATAAACTTTCACAGTACTGAATTAAAGTTTGAATCTAAAAGCAGCCATCATAAATGTACTGACATGTCAAACACTGCTGTTTGTTGTGAGTCATTATTTTGGTAGAATATTTCTATAGTAATGTTATGGCGGTCTACTGATTGCCCGGGAGTGTAACTGCGTAACTAACGACAAGTTTATTATTGTCTGGCCGATAATATGAAGGCCTCCACTTTAGCTCAGTATTGAGAACTTCGTAGGAAGGAGAAAGCGCTCATTTGTTCCAGTTATTGGAGGAGGTGTGAAGATTCTCATATGTCCGTGTGTGTGTGTGTGTGTGTGTGTGTGTGTGTGTGTGTGTGTGTGTCTCTCTACAGCCCACAGTGCTACCACCGGTACCACGGCCTGTCTGGGTCTGGGCACACTGGCCTTCTTCACTAAAGTGGGTAAGATGGAGGGGTGGAAGCTGGCCGGCCCTCCCAAACTATGAGGATGAAGAGTATGGCTGTACCTCTGTGTTGTAAAAAGAGTTCATGTAATAAAGTTCTTGTGAAATAAACTCTTGGGTCTGTTTTGTACTAGTTTTGTACTGGATACTGTAGCAGTTTTAATGGGTTACTCTAGTGAATGATTGCATGTGCACTCGAATAGTATGAGCTGCTCTGCTTGTTAAACTGTAGAACTGGTTTTAGAAACCACCTCTCCAGGTCACATCCAACTGGACTTGGGGCCTTTTGGGGAGAGAGCATCCTCTAAACCAGTGATTCTCAAAGTGTGGTACGTCAAGAGTTCGCTGGCTGCCTGGTTGCCTTCTGTGTTGGGTTCTTTAGGTGGTTTCTTTTGTTCACTTCACAACACTCCACCTAACATGATCAATGCACCCACACCTACGTGACTGGAACTACGGACGTACACACCTCATATTTGCTTTTACTTTAGGTTTTGTTACCTTACTTAAATAAATATATTGGTAAATCTGCTTTGCACTGCCTGTCTCCAGTTTTTGTCATTGCCTACATATTCACAAAAGTACCAGTAGACATAGGGAGGGGATGGGGCACTGGCAAAAAGGAAAATACATGGAATTTGTGGTCGGGAATGTCTAGCAAGCTATTGATGATGTGGTGGAGGGACTGGGGATTCAGGTTCTCAATGAAAACACAAACCGTCTCTTTCAGTAGGAAAATGATTTAGGAAGGGGTAAAGCTAAGGATCTATAGGAAAGAATTAGAAAGGGTAACAGTCACATTTCTGGGAATGTTTTGATTCCCAGTTTACATGGGCACTGGTACAAATACAAAGTGATAAATGTGATGAGATGTGTGACTGGAAGGGTGTAGGGAGCCAGCTGTTCATCACTAAAAACGATGTATATAGCCTTGATAAGATCAGTGTTGGACTACAGAAGCATAGCATTCCAATAGTATTGCTATCTGTTTGCCTGTGCACTTTATCTTTTTTATTTTATATTTGCCTCTGGATTTAAGAAGGAAACAGCTGATGGCCAACTATTGGGTTACTGTACACACTGATTCTCATCCTGCAAAATAGGGGTTGAATGTAGGTTGGGAGAATGGAACGGGAGCAGGGAAAAGTTTTGTTGGGTAGCTAATGATATAGCTAGAGAATGTGAAGATCTGAGGATAAGCCCCTTTGAAGTTTCCCGGGGGATGGCTCCATGGACCCTTGTGTGACT
The DNA here is from genome assembly GCA_021346845.1 of Apeltes quadracus. Lineage (NCBI taxonomy): Eukaryota > Metazoa > Chordata > Actinopteri > Perciformes > Gasterosteidae > Apeltes > Apeltes quadracus. Next base: position 9,960,009 of record CM037924.1, on the reverse strand, counting down.
TGGGATCTATTGGGATTTGGGTCAGGTGGATTTGGCTGCCAAGAAACATTGTGGGGTGGAAATACCAGCTAAAGTGATCGGTATCAATGGAAGAACATCCAATAATCTCAAGGTCTACACAGTGGAGATGTTGGCAGTGGTGATTGCACTACGATGGGGGAAGAAACCGGAAAAGGAAAGGAAAAGGGTTTGATATGCTCCGACTCATCTTCAACCCTAATAACTCTAAACCAGGGGTGTCAAACTCATTTTAGGTTTGGGCCAGATACTGCCCTACTTGATCTCAGGCGGGCCAGACCGTGCGGACAGGGGGGGAGGTTGTTAAAAAAAAAAAACGAGCCTTTCATCTGTCAGAAGCGATCTGCCAATGCCAGCTGCTCTGGCTCTGCATTAGTGAATGACGTGTTCCCCTGGTCTAACGCATGCGCTCACTTACAGAGTGCGCCCCCTAGTGGAATCTTTAGGAATATCAGCTACTTTTATAGAAATGCACAATAGCAAATTCATCCGGCGGGCCGCACTGGACTCCACCGGGGGCCGGATTTGGCCCTCGGGCCTTGAGTTTGACACCTATGCTCTAAAATCCCAGCGGGGGATACCGGCCCAGCCGATCATGTTGCTGGGCCAGATGATTAGTGAGCTGGCGGCCATCCAGCGGGAGCAGGCGGAGGCGAGCCGGCAATTCCTGGGGGCGATTCAGGCCCAGGTGGGGAGACAGGCCCAGGCTCTGGAGCAGTTGGCGGCGCGGCCGGGGGCCACCCTGCCGTCACCCAGCCCCACTACACTAGCGGGGTTGACTCTCCACCGCCTTACAGCAGAGGATGACGTCCAGGCATTCCTGGAGGCCTTGAGGCCTGGGAGGCGCAGACAGTGGCCATGGGGCTGCCACCAGCGGCCCGCCGGGACTACGCGGCCATCCAGAAGGAGGTAGTCGACAGACTGGGGCTGCTGCCCGAGGACCACCGGAGGCAGTTGTGGAGGGGCTCCCGGCGCGGACGGCAGCGTGGGTGAAATGCCACCGCCCGCCGACCTTTGACGCAGCCATCACCCTTGCGACCACCCGGCGGTAAAGCAGCAGCACCAGCACCACCTGGGGGGAGCATATGCGGCGGGCGGACGCGGTGCTGATGGCGCTGAGGCGGGCCGGGCTCACCGCCAACCCGGGGAAGTGTGCAGTTGGACGGAGGGAGGTACGGTATTTGGGGTACCACTTGGGGTATACAGTATTAGCTAACATTACGCGCAACGTTAAAGTTGTGATGTTACTGTCACTAGCCATTACCCAGCATGCCACAGTAGTGAGGAGGCATGCACAGAAGCCAGGGGTTTGGCAGAATCAGCAGTTGTACGGTGCAAGTTGACGATTAACGACCATAAAACATATATTATCTGCTTTCCACTGGCTCCCTGTTAAATCAAGAATATAATTTAAGGTTCTTCTCCTCACCTACAAGGCACTTGCTGGTGAGGCACCTTCTTATCTCAAAGAGCCTGTAACACCGTATTGCCCTGCAAGGCAGCTGCGCTCCATAGATGCTGGGTCATTTGTTGTTCCTAGAGTTATTAAAAGTAGGATGGGAGGCAGAGCCTTCAGTTATCAAGCTCCTCTTTTGTGGAACCAGCTTCCACTTTCAGTCCGGGGGGCAGATTCAGTCAGTTCCTTTAAGATAAAGCTTAAAACTTTCCTCTTTGATACCGCTTATATTTAGTGCTGGCTTAGGTTTGCCTGGACCAGCTCTTAGTTACGCTGCTATAGGCTTAAACTGCATGGGGGACTTCTTAGGACACACTGAACGCCTCTCTCTCTCACTCACTCCTTCTACTAAAATCCACGTTGCATTAATGCACATGACTAATTCAGCTCTTTCCCGGGAGTTCTTTGTGCTTTCTCGTCGAGCAGGTCTCTGCAGATCGTAGTTCCGTCAGGAACGATGACACGCATTCCCGTCTTTTCACTGACTACCGGTGGCTGCCCGCATCCAGTTCAAAATATTGGTTCTCACGTACCGTGCTGTGAATGGATCGGGTCCGGCCTACATCCAGGAGATAGTCAAACCCTACATCTCAACTTGCGCACTTCGCTCTGCATCTGCCAAACTGCTTGTTCCTCCCTCACTGAGAGCAAAACACTTGACAAGATCATGAGTCTTTGCTGTCCTTGCTCCGGAATGGTGGAACGAACTCTCTGGTGACATCAGGACTGCAGAGAGCATCTATCTTTCGCCGCAAAATAAAGACACACCTCTTTAGACTATTCCTTGACTAAAAACACTATCAAATTACAGCACTTAAATTGCATTGGTTCTTAAATTGTACTTATAATGGCTCTTATAACAAGCTGTAAATCAACTTTTTTGGTGGAAGTACTTTCTTGTTTCTTGTTCTTCGAGTTTGTATCCCTATGGTTGTAATGCAGTTATTGTAAGTTGCTTTGGATAAAAGGGTCAGCTAAATGACATGTAATGCAATTCTTGAAGTCTAACAAGCTGGTCGGTCTCTTCTGGCTTGATCCACAGATACAGTTGAGTATCGTCTGCATAACAAGTTTATCCGTCATCCATCCATCCATGAATGACCAGGTGTAGAGTCCCTGCTCCCTGAAATGAAGACTGTACTGCCCCCCTCTGGGCCAACCGCCATGTAAGGATAAGTAAGTGCAGTCTGAGTCACCCATCCTCAGTAGAAATTACAGCTTGAGAGTTGCCGCTAATGTGAACTGGTTCTGTTAGGGTGCGGCTCTCCCATTCAAGGGATTGGGCCATTATGTCAGAAGTATAATTCATTGCTGGATCCACGCACAGGTCTAATTACTTGTAAGCAAAGCCACTCCCTCAGTGTTTTACCTGTTTTGGGCTGCACTCTGAGTGGCGGCTCAGAAGAAAAGAAAGGAAAAGATTATGTTAAATTATAAAAAACTCAATATTTGTGTTTTTGAAAAATACAAACTAACTTCTTTTCAACCACAGTAGAAAGTCAATCCAGGGAATTGTTAATCTGATATCATTGGGTTCCCCAAACAGAAGAGTATCCAGTCATGTTGTCTTCCTTCTGTACTACCATTAAAACTCTAAACAGGATAGTGACTGCTAGTTAATCTGTACTCCATAAAGCAAGAACATCAATGAGGATCTGTAAAGCAGGCGTTAAAACTGTCCGTCATATAGATATAGATGTATGTAAGTGACAGTAAAAGTCAAAACGATGATCCAATGTAGTAGCAATAACATTGATGACCAGATTGTTCTGTTACAGAGACATTTGAATGTTACCTATAAAGATACAGAGGTCTAATCAGTATCAGGGGAATTCATCCAGTTAACTAACGGTTTAATTTTAGGGCAACATGCCACATAGACACCTAGCGTATATCTTCTAGTTACTCAAACATCATAATAATCGGTGTGGTAGCACTCCTGCAGTTAAATGTACCTCAACCTCATCTGTGTCACTACATCAATTTTGATTAAAAGTGGCAGCAGGCCAATAGGGGCTATGGGGCCTGACCCCACTTTCGTCTGGGGTCAAAGCGAAGCCACACAAGGCTTCTGTGGAGACGGCTCCACCAGTTAGCTACGTGCTAACGCCGAATGTTTACTGAAACGGATTGGCTGGCCTTACAGAAAAATAATTCCACCAGCCGCCACTGATGTTTAGCGTCATAGTATTTATGTCTATGATACAGTGATGAAATATACTAGAAAAATAAATATTTAAATTAGTTTCTATAAATTAAGTCTTCACATTGCAAGGATTCTTTTTTGAAAAAACATTATTGAAAATGTAAAACATGTGCACTGGAGGGTACAACAGATCTGAATAATGTAATAATAATGTAATCTGCAGTTTGTCAGCATCTTAAAATGTTTGAACATATTTGGATGACTTTTCATCAAAAGTTGCCAACAGGCAGCGTTGGGAGTAACGCGTTACAAAAGTAATGTAATTACTGTAATGTATTGCTTTCTGCTGTAACGTGGTAATGTAAGGCATTCCACAAAAAAAAGGGTAATATTTACTCGATACAAAGGTCAGTAACGCGCTTTACAATGCATTTTCACCTTCACCTTCTGGCAGACGGCGCATATTTCTGAATGTCATCGAACACAAAAACATTGTAACATTTTAGTGCCGGAACTTCACAGGGGCGCGCGTGACGCGGATCGGTTTCCCCTCTTTGTGCGCGTCGCTTGGCGCTTTTCTGCTTCCTCCTCGTAGCCAAACCGTCCGTGCGCTTCAAAGTGAACATCAAGCGCCTGTCTACCCTTTGCGTTCTTCTCCCTAGTTATGCAAGCTAAAAGCCACATGTTGTCACATGTTTTGGTGAAAGTAACTTAAAAGTAATGCAGTAGTAGTGTAACGCCTTACAATTCAGAGACAGTAATATTATAATGTAACAAATTTCTTTGAAATGACAGTAACAAGTAATACATAATGTATTACGTTTTTGAAGTAACTTGCCCAACACTGCCAACAGGTATAGTTCATTGGGCGCGGCCAATCACAGAAAGGTCCCTATAGGCTGGCGCATGCTTCTGCGTTGACTCGTTTCAATTCATGGTTCAAAAAGGTTCGCTTGTGTTGCAAAACATTTCACCGACAGAACACCGGCAGGTGGAGTAATGTTTTTTGTCGAAGACAATCTAGAGAATGACGTCTTTGTGTGAGGAAGAACTGCCTAAATATTGACATATACATTAATAAATTTGTTGTTTCGCCTATGACAATATTTAAATTAAACTTACTCACTGGTTTTAACTTAATCGGTTAAGCGATGTCTAAGCTAAAAGTAATATTGCAATCTGAAGGGAGAAGAAATCAATACAGTAGATAAAAACAGCATTAAAATAACACACAATGTTCTCATTCTGCTTGAAGCTGCTTCCTCCTGCTCCATAAAACACAACTAAATGTAAAGTTAGTTTATAATCACACCACAAAAAGAGTAAAGCAAGTTCAGTTTCTTCTGTGTTTATTCTCAACATTTGTAACAGGTCCACAACGTGTCTGCCTGAGCTCTCTTTGATCCATTCCTGTTCATGATGTACAGTTTAAAAAAACGGTCACAGCCTCAGTGGGATCTTAGTCCGCCTCTAATGTGTGAAAGTTAAGCCATTAAAGGGACTCTTCACTAATATGCAATGCACGATGGGATATGCTGCTGGCTGAAAAGCACACATCAGGCCAGGATATTGGGGGGTGTGGTATACATGCAGTGGAATATTTTTATTTGTAATTCACACTGACTGGTTTTGTTATAGAATAAACATTGAGTTGATTTTAATTAAAGTCTATTCTGCATTATTACGTCAACTGTCTTGCAGAAAGGGGGCAAACACACACAAATTCCTTAATGATAAATCCCATTGTTTTCATAATTTCATAATAAAAAAAAAAAATCAGGTCTCAGGAAATACATGGTTTCTATTCATGAAAAAGTCAATTTTCCCACAAAGTAACGATTTCAACAAAGTCACGAGTTAGTTAACATCTTTCCAAGAAGTGATCACATCATTTAATCTTGTTCAACATATGTGTGAAATTGGCAAAGTCACTCGATGAATTTTTGAGTTATGACATCGCGTCAGGTGACCTGTTTCCATACAATTGAAATCAGTTCTTCAAGTCCAAATGGCCGTCACCGTTATTCAGTGATGTATTGTTCACATATAGAGCATGGAGAATGGATGGGTGGCAGGGTGCGGGAGAGATAACCGAGTGAGAGCTTACTATACGCTTTGTTGTATGTCGTATGAGAAGCTCTAACTAAACCCACATGCTGCCCACATGCCTCACGTGTGGCGTTGACTGGAACAAACAATTTCTCAAGTCCGTGTGGCATTATAATGAAATTACCCATTAAAATTTCAAGGCAACGGCCAGTGATCCACCAGAGTCGATACATTCCCACATGTGTACCGTCAACCTGTGGCACAGTGGAGCCAAGACCGTACAAGTAACAACTGTCCTGACAGCTTAGTGGCGACAGATGTTAGTCCAAACCTTGACAGCAAGAGAGGAAAACCCAAACTAGGAATCAGGAAACATTTATTGCCATAGTATGTCAGACATACAAGGAGTTTGACTTGGCGGTTGGTGCATAACAACAGACGACAATGGACGACAAGACAACATAGTGCTAGAAGAATAAAATAAAATCTAATACTATGGGTTAGTTTTAAAAATAAGGAAGAAGAGTTAAAAAGTTTAAAGTGCACTAGCAAACAAAGTGACAAATGAAAGGGATGACACAGTCAGTCAGTGGGGGACCCGGGCTCTGTTGATGAAGAAGCTGTTTGTGTGGCGGGAGGTCTTGGTCCTGATGGACCTCAGCCTCCTGCCACATGGAAGCGGCACAAACAGGTTTTCCCGGGGTGAGAGGGGTCGGCAACAATCCTTCTACCTCGCTTCAGGGGGATCCTTTTCCTGATCTGCAGTGTTTTCTCTTCGTTTTTGAAAATGTGTTTTAACGTTTCTTTCTACGCTATAGTTCATCTGGGTATGGTGAAAGATAGATATAAGCAACAGAACATTAAATATTCAGTTTACTCTGGTTCCTCAGTTAAGTTAAACAGTGGTATCCAACCCTAAACACAGAGGCCATTTCTGATCCAATTCACATTTCCTTCAGTCAGGGTTCTAAAGCGTTCTATGAACAGTGTGCACTTTGTGCTCTCACGCTGCGCCAGGGTTCCATTACTCAAGGGTCACCTTTCAGTCAGGTGAGCAGAGAAAGGAGAAAGAGGAGCAATGTGGAGGGAAGGCCGGGGAACCGACGAAGGCCATGATGAATGAGGGGTCACCTCTTTAACTTTCCTTTGACACACACCCCACTACGACTGCAAAGGACCTTGAGTTTTGTTCCGACATGACGGGTGAATCACTGAGAAATAGCTTGTTTTCAAAAGCCATATCTTCACTTGTTATGCAAACCCACTGTACCGCTGCTAACCAACAAATGATGCTCTCATTCCGAACAGAAGTCTAAAATTCTTCTAAATCCACATTTTGAGCCAGTGAATGATGTATTCAGTGACTTTCAGTTGATTGTGTGGCAATCACAGGTTTCTTTCACACCAAAGTCAGGGCTATTTTGTGATTTACTACCAGGTAACATCACATTAACTCTGGTTTAATGTATTTCATGTTGTTAAAAGATTTGTACTTTTACTGATAAAAGGCCGTTCTTGGTCCCTTGCAGAGACGATTGACAGTGCAGTCGCAGCATGGAAAGTCCCTTTGTCGCCTACAGCGTACAGCTACAGAACCTGCCCACTGATCTCATTGTTCACATCAATAGTAACAGCTCCAAACGATTAAACCCCAGCCTAGTTTCCAAGAACTCATGTTTTTATATCATTTGTTTTTAAGGGAAACAAGGTAAAGAAAGTACAAACTGGCCGCGTGGTTTGTGGTTTAAAGAGCACGAGCCCTTTGGGTAAGACACTCAGACACCCATTAAGCACTGAATACATAGTTGTACAATAGTTTGTAACAGTTACAAACCTCTATAGATGCGATGTATTTATTGACCTTTGATGACGTTTTTGTTCGTTAATAAATACGAGGAGGCACTATGAGGAGGCTTTATCATGTGTCTAAATGTTCTGAACCAAAATCTGATTTGTGGACCGTAAGTTATTTCCAAGGCAAAGAAGCTCAAACTGTTTCCTTTTGTTTTGAACATTAAAAAGTAGTTTAAAGTGGCCTGGGGAAGACTTTAAGCAGATTACAGATCAAACAGTGAAGTCTCGGCACAAGATGTTACGAGAGCTTTGTGTTCTATAAATCGTTCTGTAAATAAATACTAATACTAAAATGTGCTTCTCTCCTGTTGTTAAACATGTACTAGGTGTTTCTAAAAGGCGTAGAAATGATCCGAGTGCCAGGAATGGAGTGAGCAGGAATGGAGTCGAATGGATTGTAGGTGGTACTTTTGAGAAGTCTCCCAGCATTAGCCCGAGGGGAGCCAAGGAACATTGCTTGACATGTTGGAGCAGCGGACTCGCTCTGTTTACCCTTTGTTTGTGCGGTTACTCTTCCTCTTTCTGTGGAACCGGTTTCCCACACTGAATAGAAGAGTTCCAATTAAAAGGCCACACCAAGCATGAAACAACATTACATGTTTGAATCCAGCTCTGGTAATCTGCATGTCGACGTGTCTTCACACTCATGTGGATGTATGTTAGTGTTGGGCAGGTGCAGCTATGTATAGAGAAGCAGAAGCACAATGACACCACCCCCTTCAGAACCCTTTCCCCCGATTGCCAATGGAACCAAAACTAGCAGGCCAGACACTGACTGACATGTGTACCATTTTAATTTCTTGGATCTGTGACTCACTGACACACCTGTATTCTACAGGGAACCAACACCACACCTTACTTGTCTGCTTGTTGTTGAACGGTGAGGTAAAACTCTTGATGCTATCACCCAAGGTCAAAGACAAGCCTTTTTTGTTCTTTTACAATTTCCAGTTCGACCAAATTTCTTTACCTCTCAATTTCCATGTGGGCCATATTATTCCTTAATAATAAAATTACCCCGTATTTTTAACTCTTGAAGAAAGACTTTCGACTGTCGGTTCCTCTATAAACAGCCCGACTAAACCAACATAGACATCAACTACAAACAGTCTGGTTAAGTTCCCTATTTTTATAGTTATCGTGGCAACAGATCAAACAAAAATACACATGTGTTCTATTTATTGCCGACGTTATCAGAGCGATAATATCAACTTTCCATGTAACTTTCAGCCTTCCAATGCGGGACCCAAAACATTGTACGATCCCGGGTTCATCCCTGGCGATGTGACCAAGCAACATCCTATCATTTGCAACCTGTTAAAGTGCCCACATTTTTATTATTTTTCAACAAGTTAAAATAGTTCTTTGAGTTCCAGAAAACATGTTTCTGAAGTTGTTTGCTGGAAATAGCTTGTAGGAAACGATTGTTACCTCCCTCCACTCCCCTCTGTTTCAGCCCCTTTCAGAAAGTGCTGTTTTCTGCTGCTCATTACATATTCATGATCTGCAGCTAATATGGCCACGCCCACAGCTTGTAGAATCTTTGCTCACGCCCCACTGACTGTTACCACCACTCAGTGTTGCCAACTTAGCGACTTTGTTGCTATATTTAGCGACTTTTCAGACCCCTGCAGCGACAAATTTAGCTACTTTTCCTGACGTTATTGGCAACTTTTGGTGACGTGAAAAGAACGTATCGTTCCAATGCTTCTTCTCAACGAGCAGAGGGTACTCTCGTGAACCTCGTGAACGGCCGAGTACTCGCGCAGCAGTCCCTTCCAGCTGCAGTCAGTGCAGGAGATGTTTACCGCTCCACGTCGAGACTGCAAATCAATCGTGCATGCGCAAATGTAAATGGGAAATGTTCTTTGTCTAAAATAAATCACTAACCAAAAAATATATATTTTTTTTAAACTTGGATATTAGTCAGTGTTTAGCCCGTGAAAGCTAGCGTTAGGCTAGTCTAGCTATCGATAGCTAACGGGTTACTGCTGTAGCTGGTGGGTGGAGACACTGTACATACGCTCTGAGGGGGGGGATATTCAAATATCTAGGTTTGTGACATAGAAAACCTTGGCAAAGGGGGGAGCAATTCAGAAACCCGTATCTCACTCAAAACAGCATGGATGGTTTTTCTTCCAAGTTTGTATGCGTGTGGAAGCACCAGAGACACACAATAATCTTGGGCGTCCATTTCAGTTTAATATAAACTGCTGATGTACCCTCGGTTTACTTGTTTGGTTGATTTGGTTATATGTGTTGATGACAAAGAAATCTACATAGGACAGGGATATTCACAAAACGGTAGCTAACTGACTCATCCTGTTCAAACACAGCTCCACTAATCTGCATGTCGGTGTGTCCTGCCTGTGGACAAGACTCCCGTGACCGTGTGGAAGGTGTGAATCAAAGAGTCCTTTGACGTCTTTTTTCACGTGAAGAGACCTACAAAGGGCCGTACAGTAATCCATCCATGCTGAGGTCGCTTTTCTTTGTACTCACAAACTTTCTCCTGAAGGGTGTGTCTGTGTGTGAGGTGGAGCAGTGCTCCTCCTACTCGTCCTCCTCAAAAGCCTTGTCTTTGTCTGCATCGGATCACAGTCTGCCTGGGACTCTAACCAGCATCAGTGGGACTCACACGGACCGAGAGCAGCCATGATTCGGGTTTCTTCTCCTTTGTTTGTTCTGTTACTACTAACGGTGAGTACGACCCGTTAGCTGTCTGTCTTTTAACGGCCACCTTTTCTGTGGCTTACAATGGCTACGCCTTTGTTAAATAACTTATTTATTAAGGTCATCTTTACTCACCTGTACACAGAAGCAACAAACAAGTTTGTTTCCGGAAACAAGTAGTTCCAGGTAGAAAGCACGTAGTGTGGAAGGATCGCCTACTCATGGATTAAATTATCGTGTCTATGTTGATCAATGTTTATGTTTCAAATATCTGGCTGCCATGGCAACGCACAGGTGTGTTCAGGCGGCGGTCCGTTTCACATGTCAAAACTTGACTGGTGAGAACTGGTTTACACAAGTTGGTGTTTTGTAATTCAAGAGGTTTACTTTTTGAATGATGCTTTTTTATCACTGTGAATGGGTCAGTGGAACTACAATGGATTGTTTTTAAAACATTATTCTTATTTTTTTATGCTAAATAAATTGCTAACTCTTTTCTGATTATGTTTGGAAAATCAATAGATTACTTGGGCAGAAAAAAAGGTTTAAAGATTCATGACAAGATGTTTCATGTTTCTCTTTGTGCCCATACTACGCTTTGATACTAAATGTTGCTAGTTCAAATCAGCATTCTTTATTTAACACGACCTGTGATTGGCCAACCACAGCAGCTAAGACCCTCGCAGTGTGGCGCCTGTGGCGTAGTTGTATTTTTACAGTATAGTATCGTACAGAGCGATGCGGTCCGGATGTAGACCCGGACCAAAAGCTGATAAAAAAAACGGTTATGATTTAAATGTGACAGCGCAGCTTTGGTCGTCTTCACAGTAGTGGCTTAAAGCACAGACCAAAGCAAATTACAAATAAAAAAGACGGTAGGAAGAAAAGAAAGACAGCGAAATGTGAGAAAAAGACGAGTGACACAGACAGCGCGAGAGAGGGACGGGTGAGAAAAATGAGCAATAAATGGATAGCGAAAGTAAAACATTTCTATCTAGAATGGACGGACTAGTTTCTGTTCCTACTGCCCATCGTCTCATGTGCTCAGAACCCGTTGAAACGGCTTCATGAGGCGAGGAGGAGAACGGCCTGATGCATTCAGATACACGTTTAACATCCTGGCAGGAAGAATTAGATCTTAGGTCTCCCACTTACCCCAAAAGTGTATATATATATTCTATTAAACTGTTCAATTGTTAAAATGTGTTTAGAAATTCAAGCTTACCTTCCCGTTGTTTTATTTTAATATTAACATTATTTATATTTGCAGTCACACATATATGTTCTTTGTTACATGACAATAAATATTATCAAAAGAGTTTTAGAATCGTATTGAATTCATTTTGTTAGTTGTGTTGTTAATTCCATGCAGATTTTGATACAACTCAATCCCTCCATTTAATCACACTGAGTCGTCACATTAAGATCTTCCGGACCTTTGCTCCTAGAAATGTTCTCTAACTGTTGAAGACCCCTGACGTAGAGTATGCCTGCACTACACACTCTGAATGCTTCCAGTCACACGATGGGGATCAAGTGAAGTAGAATACAAGTTGTAAAATGAAGTTCTCCTGGTATTGATGCTGCCATCATAATAGTTCCTCCTCAGCCCAAATAATCGTGTGTGAGAGTGACACAGAGGTAAAAGAGGAAGCGCCGCTCCCTTCTGAGCAGGCTGACATGCCCATGCAGTGACTGGAAAGGTGCGGCGCAGTGGAACCGGCTGGGTTGGAGGGTGCGTCCTAACCTTTCTCACGCCAAGCACCTACGCCTAAAACCATTTGGGTTGTTGGATTTGGTTAAGATCAGAAATGGAAAGTTGTCAACATTGTCTCAAGTAGATAACTGAGGAGAAAGACCCTGTCGGACCCCCAGCAGAGAACCACTAGTTTCTTATCCTCTGCATCCCAAGCTGTATTTCTCCCGGTCTGAGGCAACACGCTACCTTCCCTGTAACCAGGGGGGGCCTGGCATTGGTCCTTTTTGACAGGAGTGGCAAAGGTGACGACCAATGGAGGCCAAAGTGACTTAAAAATTACCACTAATGTGACTGATCAGATCTACAGACCCCAGGGGGGATGAAGAGTATGCAAAACCCATGAAAAGGTTTATATGGTATCAACACACAGCCTCTGCCACCATGACGCCCATGTGAAGGCTGTTCATTGGCTCATAGAAGAGGAGGGACTAGTTCTTTGTTCATCAACGACAACTGATGACAGAAGATGGCTCAGTGTTTCCATTACACACTCACACACACACCTAGACACACCCACACCCACACACACAAACACACACGTTGTTGTTACACTCCTAGAATATCACCAAGTAGCACAGCCAGCAGCGATGAGGTGTACCTGAACAACAGGTTAGCCCCTCCCTCTCTCTTCAAAGCAGCAGGTCCAATTTCAGCCTGACTGAACACTGCACGCACAGCAGGAAGTGGAGCGAATGCATCTCTCTCGCTTCTTTGTTTACATGAACGTCTTGTGCAGACTGAGCTGCCACCTCGCAACCAGCCAGCTTTATTTAGTTCTTGTTAAAAACAGACAACAGAAGGACTTGATTGATGACGTGTGACACCTTTTCACATCTTTTATTCAAACTAAAGATAAAATATAGATGAATTAAAAACATGCAGGCTGATCAGCTAGCAATCAAATCAAAAAGAATAAAGAAAGAATTGTGCTTTCGTACAGATGCATGAACAAGCACCTTACAGATGATACAAAGGCTACAATGGGCAATACATTATAATTTATTTTGTTTTGCATTAACCAGTATGCTTATAAATGTGTCATAGAATTGTTCTGCAAGTGGAGACTTGCTAATACGTTAGCATAATTCTTTGCAGGTGTTAATGAGCTTCTGTGCTGAGGGCTGGAATCAGTCCTAACACGTCTTTGGATTTTATATGACCAGTGAGTCTCATTGGATTTGATTTCTTTTTACATTTCTGAGTGCAGGGTGAGTCACTCAATGCTTTCAGAGCTGAAGAAAATAAATTACTTCCGTACTGACTTTTAGCCATGTTTTGGCATATAAACAAAGATTTAATTTCACTGGGTCTTTAAATGTGATATGTCAGTTAAAACTGACTGCATGGTAATATTATTATCAATAAGCTGGACACTTTTCTTACAGTTTATCCCATGAAGAACCTTTCCATGTCTGGACCAAAGACTAATGTGTCTCCTCCATGTGTTGTGTTGCAGGCTGTTATCGCACGGATCGCTAGCTCTGAAGACAAGCTGATCAGAAAAAGAAGAGAATGGGTTCTCCCTCCAAAGCCGCTGAAAGAAAATGAAGACTACACAGATAGGGAGTTTATTGCTAAGGTGAGTCCCTGATTGATTGTACCCATCAAATCTATCTTACCACAGACAATAAGTGAATTTCCCCGATGTAATGAAATGATCACGTCTTGTTTTCTAGATCCGCTCCGATTTCGAATCTCAAGCGAAAATTGAATACTTTCTAAAAGGCATCGGTGCAGATCAAAAGCCCTACGATTTGTTTCAAGTCAACCGTGACACTGGATTTATTACGGTGCATGATATACTCGACAGGGAGGTAATCGACACGTACAATGTGAGTGATACAGGAGAGATTCTATTCTATTCTTCTATTCTGTTTCTACTTTTGCCTACTTACATGAACATGTCAATGTCCATTTATGTTTGCAAATGTACAGGTTAAGTCGATATTTAAGGACTATTTCTGTTTCAGTTGTCAGGTGTTGCTAAGTTCAAAAACGGCACGACTGCAGAGAACAAAATTGACGTACGGATTAAGGTGATAGATGTTAATGACAACGCGCCGGTGTTCGGAGACATCGGCCATGGGAGCGTGAAGGAGCGCAGTGCTATCGGTGAGTGGTCCCATCGCGATACCTCCCCATCATTCCCCAGAGGGAAACCATATCATGTTTTCTTCTAAAAATAAAAATAAATAGCTTTAAGAGCTGTTAAGATATAGAAATTGTTATAGAGGCTGTTTCAATTGGTAATATAAAGGTATGTAGCAGTTTTCCTGTTTGTCTGATGTCTTCATTCAGTATCATTATCAGCTTGGTTCTTCATTCTGTCGTATCAGCCAAGTGACATTTAATGCTAGTTTGCTGTCATCAGACTGAACAATAACATCACATTTAACACTTGATGCTGTTTTTACAGGAACTTCAGTTATGAAAATAACTGCAACCGATGCTGACCAACCAAATTGTGAGAACTCTCAAATCGCCTATAAGATCTTAGAAGAGAACCCGCCTGATGGCATGTTCGAAATAAAAGGCGATGGAACCCTCCAACTGAAGAATCATGCCCTGGACAGAGAGGTACAATACAACTTGCTTTCACAGAGCCAGTGCCAATTCCAGAGAAGTGGAAGTTCTGCTAATCAAAGCCCGCTAATAAAATCCCCTTAGATCAAGAAGGTGTTGACCACTTGGGAAGCTGCAGGCCTTTGCCTTCTATCCCTCCTATGCCACATGACTTTAATAAGGGCTAACTCTAAGCATGTCTATATGTGGAACGCATCCAAGTGGACTGTGTGAACAGAACGGCATTGTGTTGGTGCTTCCCGCAGACGTCTTTCAAGCAGCCTAAATCCTCGCTTATACTTTCTGAAAGGAACCACCACTTAAGCTATGTGACACTCACCAAATGGTAGCCTGACCATTTGCCATGTTTATTTAATTATTTAGGGAATTTAACTGAAATAAGTGCCTTCTGTAACACTCATCTGGATTTGTGATTTCAGAAAGCAGATCAATACACTCTGAAGATACAAGCTCAGGACTTAAACGGCAAAGCAGGGGGACTCAGTGCAACCACCACGGCTTACTATCAATGTCGAAGATGTGAATGACAACCCCCCCACCCTGGAAAAATTTGAGGTACTTTTCTGCCTCTCACTTTTTTTAATGTCATTTTGTGATCATGTGCATCGGTGTAAGGGGATTAAATAGTTTCAATACGTTCATTACCAGTCAAGTGTTTGGACACATTTTCTCGTTCAACTCAATGAGAAAGTTTGTCCAAAGCTCTGACTCGTACCGTAGAATATATAGACATCATAATAATAATAATAATACTTTTGTTTTTTTATAACGCTTTTCTGGCTATCCAAAGACGCTTTACGATGTAAATCTCAGTAAGAGAGACGTACAGAAAAGAGAAATAGACAGAAAGCATGTAGTCATGTAGAGTTTGAAGAGGTGGGTTTTGAGGGCTTGTTTGAATATATAATATAATGATACGGTGGGAGTCTGAGGGAAGGTGATCTATGACATGGGTATGTGTACATACTCATATCATAGATCACACATGAAAGTCAAAGAAACTTTATCAACAAAAGTGTCCTGTTGCTTCCATTTGCAGTACGTCGGCTCAATTGACGAGAACACAAAGAACGTGGAGGTGATGAGGATCACAGCAAAGGACAAGGACCTGAAGGGCACAGATAACTGGAATGCTGTGTATGAGATTGTCAAAGGCAACGAGGCTGGGTACTTCAGCATCAGAACCGACCCCGTCACCAACGAGGGCGTCCTCATGCTCGTCAAGGTACAGCCGTGTTTAGCATAGCAGCAGATGTTTCCATTTGTGCTGGCTTCACCAACAAGACACACAAACGAGTATCAGTCCTCAACACATTACAGAAATATACCTCTTCAATACACAGGCCTGATATTGCTGCAAATGTATTAAATAAGCCCAAATCATTTTAGGCTCATGTCTCAGATAAAATACTTTTTATTAATGTCAATAGCTTAATAAAATCCATGGTACATGTACCATTACGTGTACCATCATTTTTGAGCTTATATTGACAAATAGGCCCAACGGCAAGCGTTCAATAATGACTCTGTGCTTGTATGTTCTTTCTCACAGGCGGTGGATTATGAGGATTTGAAGAGTCTGAAACTGGGACTAGCTGTAAAAAACAAGGCTACATTTTATGATGGATCCACGGGTAGTGCCTTTAATGTAAATTTAGAGGGAGGAGGTGGCGGAGGAGGAGGCGGAGGAGGCGGAGGAGGCGGAGGAGGCGGAGGAGGCGGAGGAGGCGGAGGAGGGAGTGCAAATGGTGCAAGTGGTGCAAGTGGTGGAGGACAAGAATATCAAATCGTAATCAACGTGAACAATCAGAAAGAGGGGCCAAGTTTTGAACCCAAAGTAAAAGCCATTCCCATCTCAGAGGGGGGCAGCACCTTCGACCCGAATAATGTGATTAGCACCTACTGGGCAGTGGATGGAGACACAGGGAACCCGGCACAGAATGTCAGGTCAGTGCTCACACAAACACACACAATGTAAGCCTCTGCAGTGAACACTAGCACGCCGGCATGACACAACTCTTCCTGCTGTAGGTACGTTAAGGGCTTCGACCCTGACAACTGGCTAACCATCGACCCGAAAACAGCAGAGATCAAACTGAACAAGATGCCTGATAGAGAATCTCCTTACCTGGTCAATGGGACATACATGGCTAAAGTGCTGTGCATCTCAGACGGTAAGCTACGTTCTCTGCTTAGATGACATCTGTGTGGAAATATTTGCATAGTGAAAAAGTCAATTAGCAGTTTTAATATTTCCACCCAATAGTTTGCCCAGCTGCATGGAAGAAGGATCATGCATCATGTGCAGACAGTGAAACAGAAGTAAAGCATTGTTTCTGAAGAATGGAAAGAGAAACAAAGGAACTCATGAATAATCTTTGTTTATTGGTTTTCCAACACAGACCTGCCTTCTAAAACAGCCACTGGCACAGTAGCCATCCAGGTGGCAGATTATAATGACAACTGCCCCACCCTGACCACCGCACTGGAGACCATCTGCATCCCGGCTGATGCAGTGATAGTGAGCGCTAGAGATGAGGACGCATTCCCAAACGGGCCTCCGTTTGACTTTGCCATCATCCCGGAGCAAACTGAGGGAAAATGGCAGGTGGAGCATTTCAATGGTGAGGAGTACACAGCCAATAGACATGAAGTTTAAAATGTCTCTGTAAAATGGAATGTGCGATTGTCAACTGCAATTACTTGTGGGCCAATCCTCATAGACCCTCGCCCCAAAAGGATTGGGTCTCCAAATGATAACAATGTATAGTTGGTATACATCAGTGGACTACCAGAATGCCTGGACTACCAGAATGCCTTGTTTCTAAATTAAAATGTAGAAAAGGCAGTTTTAGTCTTTTGTCTTTAATACAGCGTTCTGAAATCTTAGTGTCAAGTACATTGACTTACCAAACTTGTCCTTTTTCTGGCAGAAACTGCAGTGATCCTGAGGGCCGTGGGGTCCGTGTGGCCCGGCTCCTATGAAGTGAGCATGCTGGTGAAGGATCAGCAGGGGGAGGCCTGTCCAGAACCACAGAAGATGACGGTCCACGTTTGCACCTGTGAGGACGGGGTGGCGTGTGGAGGACGAGGCGCCGCCGGTCAGCCCAGCAGGTGGGCGAGGTTCGGACCTGCTGGCATCGGACTGCTTTTCCTGGGCCTGCTGCTGTTACCACGTAAGTGTTGTCATTCTTAGGAGACATTTTAGTAAAGCCCCTTAAAAATAGAATGAGTAATCAAAAATGTCAAATTGTTTTATTTTTTTTTTAACGTAACGTTTTTTTAACGTAGCAAACTATCAAGGAACACATGCACCCACTGGATTAGAACTGTGAATATGTCCTTTTCATTCCACTGGCTCTTTATTGTCAAAATTAAAGGAAAAATGTGATAATAGATAATCAAAAATATGTAATAGTAGTTCTTACATAAGCTAGTACCAACCACTTTCAATCAACAATGACTTGCAGCTACAGGGCAGGCAAATGGAGCCAACGTACTTTTCCCCATTACACGCTACACTCTCGGCCAGTCCTCTTTTAAGCAGTCCAATCAAATGTCAAGGATTTGATTTCAAATCTTTTACATGCGGAAGAAGCTCTAATTTCCATTTATGTGAAGGCTCTTTATGAATAATGTGATTGTTAGTTTGATGATGATGAAATCATGTTTCAGGTGAATGAAGTCCAGCACTCTTAGGTCAGAGACTAAAACCTTATTATTTTGCTTTTCACAGTCCTCCTTCTGATGCTGCTCTTCTGTCATTGTGGGGGTGGGGGTATGAAAGGAGACTTTGCTGAGATACCTTTCGCTTCCAAACCACACATCGTGAACTACCATTCTGAAGGCCCGGGGGAGAACACGGTAGGGCTCCCCTTTACACGCACCACCTTTCCTGTCGGGAATGTTGGTATACACACTCAGGCTGCATGAAGGGATTTTGGAATTGTCAGCCAAACAACTGGCGACCTTGTTCTAACATTTGGATCCTTGGCCTTTCACAGAACATGCCACTCATGCCATTACCAGTGGAGGAAAATACAAGCAGCATGGGCAAAGGCATGAGTTTAATGAGATCCCCCATACCCATTCAGAATGCATTCGGCTACGGATTTGGTAACTTCACAGAAAGAACATTTGAGGGACACCAGAGCAATGGCCTGAGCAATGGCCTAAGCAACGGCCTAAGCAACGGCCTGAGCAACGGCCTGAGCAATAGCCTGCATTATGACTATGAGAGACGAGAATCCAGAGTAGGTGGAGGAATCTATGACGGCATAGCTGTGCAAGACCAATTTCTGAAACAGTACTACACCCAGGTGAGCAATCATTTCCATATATCACTCTTTCTAGAGTAGGCAATGGCAGTAACAAATAACGCAACTACAACCAAAATATTTTACACTGTGTACTTGACATGTCAGTTAAAGCAAAGGCTGAGTGTGGCCTGTACCTTAAAGAACCTATTCCTATGAGGGTGGTGGATTTTAAGTGACGCTGCATTCACAGTTTTCCCACATAAAAACAGATTAATCAACGGGAAGGTTGTTGAATTGCTTTTCTGTGTCAACAGAAGGTGACCAGTGAAATTGAGAACACTGAAACAAAAGACAGTCCTCGGGTCTATGACTACGAGGGCCAGGGCTCCCCTGCTGGCTCAGTGAGCTGCGGCAGCTTATTGGAGGCTGATGACGACCTGCACTTCCTCGATGACCTCGGGACAAAGTTCACGACCTTGGCTGAAGTGTGCGGCGGCAAGAAAATCTCAACCCAAGTCAAACAAGTGTTAACTCCTCTGCCAAGTGCTTCCATCAACACTCAGACCTCGGTATCAACGGCAGTGACCACCCAACAGCAGCCAACCCTTCCCCGGACTGTGGTCCGGGATGCTTCTGAGCGTTCCCAGGTGATCAAGGAGAGCACGGCCACAGTGAGGGAAGGGATGACTGTGGTGGACCAAGGGATGTTGAATCAAGGCCAGATGGTCCTTCTACAGCCGCAGCAGCAGCAGCAGTTCTACTACACCACGGGCCCGATGCTGCAGCCGCAGTTCGTAGTCCAGCCACAGTATCAAAACACCGTCCTGCTGGCAGAAGCACCAGCCACCAACCTGCAGAGCATGGTAATGGTTAACGGCCTCCAGACTGGACCTGCCCAAGGCATGATTGTCCAGGGGCAGACGATGATGTCCAGTGGACAAGCCCAAGGCCCCCACATGATGCTGGTGGAAAGCTGTGGAATCCAGGGGGGCGGTGCCAACCTGATCCATCATGGGAACCTCTCTGGCTCCCAGACGATGATGATGGTGGAGGGCAAAGTCCCTGCAGGGTCATTGAGCTATGTGGAGGGCAGCGCTCTGCAGCCAGAAGGGCTTTCAGGGGCCCAGAGGGTCCTGGTGTCCGCAGGGTCAACAAGCAGCGGCGGGACACTGGTCCAGGGGGAAGGAGGTCTGTCCCAGAGGAGTGTTGTCTCCGGTTCTCAAAGAGCCCAGCGCAGCAAAGACAGCCCAGCCACTAGTTC
This sequence comes from Apeltes quadracus, assembly GCA_021346845.1. Taxonomy (NCBI): domain Eukaryota; kingdom Metazoa; phylum Chordata; class Actinopteri; order Perciformes; family Gasterosteidae; genus Apeltes; species Apeltes quadracus. Next base: position 9,939,951 of record CM037924.1, on the reverse strand, counting down.
TCAGATCAACGTGGTGCGCTCCTCCACTACCACAGTGAATTCAACCCCCACCTACCAGAAGAGGATGGTGCAGAAGACCATGGAAAGACACTAAATATACACTCGGGGAAATCGTGGACCTTTCCAAGAATGGCATTAAGAGTGCCCCATTGGCATGGTCCTGCTGGTGATGGGATGCTTGTGCGACACAACTAATGCAAGACAGCTCATGGAGAGAGGGCGGGATCCTCATTGATGGTCCCTTAAGTCTGACCGCATGACTCTCCCCAATGATGCGACACCCAGCAGCACATTCTAGTACTTGTTTTCTATCGTACCCAGCAGCTCTGTAGCTGTCCCACCAGATTCTGTTTAGAGGTGTAAATGTGTGTGGGTGTGAAGGTGTTCATCAGCCGTTTATCATATACGGCTGTGGGAGGCGTCGATGACAGTCCAGACCCTCTTTTATTGGTGAGGGCATGTCAGAAGCCCCGCCCCCTCTCATAAGTCTTAAACCATATTGTGTGGATGCATGGGGTTTACATGGGTGCTTCACTTTACCATGACACAGCAATCATGTTCATATACAATACTTTTCTCTATTATGTCCTGTATCATATGCTGTTATGTTAATTTGCATCAATACATTTTTTCTTAAATGGATCAACTGATTTGAATTTGCATAGTTCATTAAGAGAAGTTCAAAATGAAGATACTTCAGCATCTCCTGTTACCTTCATACTAGTAAAATTTTGTTTCTGGAGTAGAAACTATGTCAAAGAGAAGGTAGTAAAAAAAAAAAAAAACAAAGAAAGAAAATGAACATTGTCTGTGGTTTTCAAGTAATTAATAAAGAGCTAAATCTTTCCATTCAGAGTGTTCCCGTTTCCTAAGTTGATGCACTGCTCAAAACACACATTTCCCAGTGAGAGAAAGGTACTTGTAAAGTACCTGTAAAAACACTGCTCTCTACTGCCATTGTAGTAAAACTGTGAGCAGAAAAATTTAGGGGAGCAGAAGAATTTAGGAAAGAAGAAAAACAATCAAATGTACAAAACCATTTATTACTCAAAAAGGCAAAAGTGTCCAAGGCCTGTTGGTAAGTGGTAACATGGCGGGGGTCTAGCTGTTGTGGGAGGCCTGCTGCATGATGAGTGAACACAGACTCAACATCTGCAGGTACTCGTCTGCACCGTCTGTCAGGCACTTTCCCACCACCTGGACCAGAGGAAACACAACCAATTATCGTTGTTTAATAAAAGAAGATGTAGACCTGTTGTGTAGGAAGTAGGGGTGTAACGATCCATCTATTACATTGATGGATCAATTTATATTCCTCCGATCCAACTACATCAATCTGTACTCTGCGAGTTGGCCTTATGGACAACATATATCTATCTAATATCGTTTTAAAATATAATGAATTGATTGTATGGATACTAGGAAATAACCCATTGGATTCAAGCACGTCACAACTTTTTTCTTAGCACTTTTAATGCTAAAGGCTGTCACGGACTGAGCCGTGACATGCTCACGCAGTATGCAGGCCCCGCCGTCCCGGGCCCTGATTCAACATCCGGGTTTCACGGCAAAGCCGATGGGATGTTCCACAGGGGTTGAAATAGAGAGGGGGTTTGGCCGGGGTTGGTAGGGCGAAACCATTATTGCAAGGGTGTTTTTTGTGTACATCACTAATACAGGTTTTTTCTGATACACTGCTAAAGCAGTGTTTGCGCTTAATTTGAATAAAATGTGAATGCATTTGCCATTCATTGTTGTTTACTTGTTTATTTATATTCATAATTAATAAATACCCGATTCCATTACAAGAAACAACAGGAATCTAGGAAACTTCACCTGCACTGTTCAGTATCCAGGTATTAATTTCAGTCACACTGGTTGAATTTTTGGCTAAAAAGTTACTGAATTGATTTCAAGTCACTGAATCGTTTCGGATCTTATCGTTCTAAATGAACCAATATCGTCCTTGAATCGTATCGACAACCACGAATCGTGATATAAATTGAATCGTTGTCAAAATGAATCGTTACACCCCTAGTTATATTACATACATACACACGCACATCAAGTAACAGACGTGTTAAGAATAAGAATACAAACGTTCCTTAAGTTTCACCATTTTAAAAGTAAAACATGAACCAATACAGCGATTATAGTGATGCCACCACTTACACGTCTCTCTAGCTCAGCATGTTTCAACAACTCTCCACCTTCATTTATGTCAGATATGCATTTAGGTATCAGAACTTAAGGGAAACATTTCAAGTCTACTAGTTGTCCAGCAGCTGGCTAACATCACTTACCGCCATCTTCTCTGTGATGGCCGACTTCTGCTTGTCGCTCAGCTCCCGCTCTATGATGGACTCGTGGAGCTGACTCAGGATCTGTGTGGCTGCATAGCCTTCATCCACCATGTTCTGATGGAGCAGACGTTAATTATGTCAATTCCTTAAAGTCTCTGTCCTGAGCATCTGGCAGCACGCTCGTCAGAACACGTACCCTGACGGCCACCTCGAGCTTCTCAAATGTGCCCGTGAAGCAGATGTGGAGCAGGCCGTCGATCATCTTTGGAGGGACCACCTGCGGCGAAGGAGATCACGACGACTAGGTCACACAACTGCCAGATAAAAATAATGGGTCCCCTATATGACCCGGAGCAGTGCACCTCACCCCGGCTATGTCAATGACGGCCCGCTCTGTGATCTCCTTGTCCACGTTGAGACGCGCCGCGCTCTGGAGGAAGGTAATGGCTTTCCGCAGGTCTCCGTCTGACACGCCCACCAACACTGCTATGCTCTGGAAGGACACAGAGAGCTGCAGCTACGTGGTGTGCAAACAACGTTACAGCCCAGTTAGCTAGCTCACTATCCAGCAAGACTGTGGGAGGAGTGATGAGCGAAAGGAGGAGACATAGCTGGTCAGTTTGGAGGTGGAATATTCTGTTCAGAGAACTTCTTCCTGTACCTTCAAGGATTCAAAGATCATTCTCTTCTAGCTGCATTCATGGAACAAACCGTGATGCTCAATGAATCGTCCTCTCTTACCTCTTTGGTGTACTTGAGGTTCTCCTTCTCACAGATCTCCAACAGGCGCTCCTCTTGGATCTTATTGGCCAGAGGTTTGAAGCGAAACTTGGAGCATCTGGAGGTCAGCGGCTCAATAATCCTGGTGGACACACAGATACAGAGTGGGGGTGACGGCCGGTCAGTGTGTTGGCACGCCGCGCTGGTGTCGGTCAGCCCGACCTGCTGATGTAGTTGCAGATCAGGCAGAAGCGTGTGGTGCGGGTCTCCTTCTCCATGGTCCGCCTGAGAGCGGCCTGAGCCGGGCCCGTCATGGAGTCAGCCTCGTCCAGGATGATGATCTTAAACGGCGGACACAGCTTCCCACTGGCGACGCGGCAGAGCAGAGCCAGGTTAGTTACTGAAGAGCTTGGGAGAACGGCCCTTTATTATGAGGAACGGACGCAGACTCACTCTGGGCGAGTCCCGGCAGCGGTGAGCTGAGCAAAGTTCTTCACCTTCTCTCGGACCACCTGGATGCCTCGCTCATCCGAGGCGTTGAGCTCTAGCACCCGCTGCCTGTACAGGTGGGGGCTGGAGCAGGACGCCATTCATACAACACAAAGCAGACCAATGAGTGACCAACGCTGCGCGTCGTGGTGGTGCTGGTGCTGGCAGCTGAGCACTCACCCGTAAAGTTCTCTGGCAGCAGCCAGGATGGTGGAGGTCTTCCCAGTTCCAGGGGGGCCGTAGAACAGCAGGTTGGGAAGCTGTGGTTAGAAGCAAACGCGAGTGAGAACACGTCCTCATAAACTACAGGGCGACTGAGTGCTCCAGCTGGCTTCCGAGTTCAGTTATTGTCTTAACTAGGGCTGTCAAATGATTAAAATTTTTAATCAAATTAATCAGTTTTCCACATGATTAATCCACATATGCGACGTTTCCCGGGAGAAATAACAAACCGGGAGGTGTCCGGGTGATAGGGGTAAAAAACGGGAGCGTTGGCAGGTAAAACTCCCAAAAGGTGCGCTAAGCGGGATGCCTCTCTCTCTCTCCCTGATCTAACAGTAGGGGGGGACAATAAACATAACATTTCTAAAGAGGGGGCACAAATAATAACGTTAGCTAGTTGTAGTGGGGGCATATCCAACAAGCTATTAAACAGACTGGGTAACATTATATTACACTAGCATAGCGGACTTTTATGTCATGACTAATTCATGAATTACTCAGCATCATTTGTATTTGAGAAAATAAAAACTTCATCCGATGTTTAATGTGAATAAAATAGCCCTAGACCGCCTACTTACTACGTTCCTGTCACTACCATGTGACTGAGAGTCGAGTGCAGATCGCGCTAGATCCTAACGTGCAGCAGGCAGCGGACCAAACCACTGTCAGGCAAGGGAGGGGAGGCGCAAAATGTTTCGAAACTTAAAAAGCGTTTTTGGGGGTTTGTATTGTTTTACTTTTTACAGATATTCTAAGAATATTTTATTATGGTATTTACAATGCACAACATTATTTAAATGATATTTCTAAGGGGGGACAAACCTTAGATGGGGTGTCCTGGCCCCCCTGGGATTTACACCCTTGTCTCTCTCCCACACACACGTCCACAGCGCAGCAGGCGGAAGGGGGAGAGAGCGATACCGTTTCTCTTCTGGAGACTAAATTATGAGAAATATGCTGTATACATGTCACTAGATTTGTCTTTTGTCGCGTTTGACACAAAAGTCGCCAGGAGGAGGATTTGTTATAATAGACCAACCACAACCGCATTTCGGACACATTCCTGACCTGAATAATATATCACACTGCGCATGCGTGAAATGCGTTAACAAAATTGACGTAATTAGTGCACCATTTTGACAGCCCTAGTCTCAACATGGCGTCGAGTGCTGCCCATCCCAACTAGCAATAGGGCCAAAATTAATTTTAGGGAGAACATCTGCTTATTGCACTGCTCCCAGTTTAGCAGTGCGTCTTTGGGGGGTGGATGGATGCCCTGCTGTGGTTGTGTGTTGACTGAGAGTCTGTGAGGTGACGTTAGCTGCGGCCTTTGTGCATCGGTTGCATTGCCTCCCCCGTCGCTGCTGACATTTCATGTACCTTTCACACAGTGTGATCTGCAGTCAGTTCTCATGTCCGTCCACTACAGGCACAAAATTCTGTGAGGCTGGAGGGCGCGCGCATAACTCCTTCCACCTAGGGATGGGTGTGGTTTTTTTTTTTTGCTAACACGGTACTTTTAAAAACGATAGCTGTGCCTAAACCAGTAAAAGAGACAAGTGACAGCAAGCACAAGCAAAGAAAAGACAAGTGACAGCATTAATGTAAGGCTTTTTTTTGTTGCCAAGGCAAAAAAGGTCCGCGCTCCTTGACCACCGCGGCCGTGCCCTTCCCATCAGGAGGAGGAGGGGGGAGGGGGGGGGGGTGTCAGTGGGTGTGGGGGGGCAGGCTGTTGTTGAGCAGTATTGGTGCAGGGGGAGGCGGGACAGACACAGAGACTATATATAAGGAGACATACCACTTCCTCAATCCTCAATACAACTCCCGTAGGAAAACCCGCAACGGCAAAGATGGCAGTTGTATGTGCATGTCCTGCCCCTCCCGCTGGAAAGCCAATTATCTGCTTTTTAAAAGTCATGCCGGGAAACATTTAAGCCTATCGTCTGGTTCCACTGACGCATGCGCACAGTCAAGGTTTTGCGACAGCGGAGACGATGGCACAACACCGGCATTCTGAATAGAGACGTAAATTAAGGTTGGTGTCGTGAACTCTTGCGCATGCGTAGTAACAGTAACCGGTGGGGGAAAAAGGCATTTTAAACCTTATTTTGGGGGAAAGTCATCAAACTTTGTCAGCAATTTTTATCATATTCTACTGCCGTTTCTATACATGTAGTTTTTATGTCCCGATGACCAGTGGAAGTGCAGTTCTGACTCTCTGCCCATTGGTTGAGATAGGAGGTAGGTCTTGTTAGAGCAAAATAGCTGCCCGGAGGCGTTGCCAAGATGGCGGCGAGTGGCATGGCTTGCCTAAAAGGACTTTGACAGACGGCACGAGGCTCCAGCCCGGACACAGAGCTTTTTGTGCGAAATACAGCCACACCTTTGACCGTTTACCTTTCGGCATTTTAAGTCTACCTACTGTAGCTATAAGCTACGAATGATAAACTATCATTAACTAACCGAGTCATTAGAGGTTTGTAAAAAATAAGAGAAGGGGGGGGGGGGGCGTTGTAGATGCGCGCGCTGAGTCTGTTGTTGAAAGCCTGTGTCCATCAGGGCGGTAGTGCCGCGCGCACCGAAAACACTTCTAGACTGTTCGGGAAAACACTGACTTAAATAAATATGAATATAAAGGTAGATGGTTAGCTAGCTGCTGTTGCTACAATAAAGGTAAGCTGTCATCATTAGCTGTTGCGGGGATAGAATCATCAGCGTAGTGTAAATAAAGTTTTTCAATCGACTCAGGCACCGAAATCTGCGTTGTGTTTCGGTACGGTAGGTACCGGTCGTGTAGAAACCGGTACTATATTGGTACCGGTTCTCGGTACCAGAGAAATTCTAATATGAAGAGATGTGGCACTCTCTCGTTATTTCCGGGTTCTGAACGGGCTGTAGTAACACGTCTCTGTCCATGCGAGGGCGCTCGCAGGCGAGTGCAGAATTCATTGGACTCTATGGGGCTTTACCCCTTAAATTCCACTTTTCTCAGGATATCATTTTTTGTCAAGCAATTTCAAACTTGCATTCAAAAGGGGGGGCTAGAATAATAAACTCAGCTGAAAATTGAATTTTTAAGTTCACTCATCTGTTCTAATAATCCATTCAAAAAATGTGATGACGTCACATATTTGCATACGGCCGGAGGTGCTGCTTTACGGCCATTTCTTCGGCTATCTTTTCGGCACTTCAGAATCATGGCTTCCTTTCTCATGGCATCAGCAACATGATCGACAACGATAACACCAGCTGCTATTTGAGGTAAACTTCGACAGAAAGTCCTAAACTTTATATTTCTGATTCTGATTTAGCTTCAGCTGCCATCAAACGGGGTCTCTGGTCGTAATCGGTCGCAATCCGTCACTGACCAATCAGCATTCATTAGCAGAATGCTAGCGTATTCCGGCCAACAACGGCCCAACCTGTAAGAAATCGAAGGACATAAGTACTCATTCATTTGCCTTTTGGTCTATAATCCATATTGAACTTGCGGAATCAACAATAAAATCTACATTGATTCAACAACAAGCAGGAGAAAGAGCTACATTTAGCCGTCTAGTTTCATAGGGTCCCATTCAATCTGCACTCGCCTGCGATCACCTCCAGTGGAATTAAACAGAACTGCAACCAAGATCGATACAATGGGCCCGAATAGGGAATGCCCAGGCTCTCCTTAGGCTCTGTCGGTACCCAACCCTACTCCCACCTCATTCTGCCCTCTGGTGGTTAGTCGAGGTAGCAGAGCACGCATTTTAAAGGTCAATATTGCTGTCGAGCATGCTTAGCTAATCGTCGTGATCACAACCCCTGTTACACCTGAAATTACCCCCGCACAACATGGCATTAAGACTGGGAGCAACGCCATTAATAACGTGCTTTCAAATACAACCCACATCACTTGAATCTATGCAGCAACAAGCCAGCCTTGCGGTTTCATCTAAATTGTGTCGGTGTGTGGTGACATAATTCATAGTTTCCACCTCCAATTTGACCCCTAAAGGCGTGACCAGAACAGAGTCATCAGAGTATGGAAAAGAGGGAGAGATACCTACATCTGCGCCTTCCAGAGACTTCTTCAGCACTGCTACCACCTCGTCCTGGAAGGCCACCTCATCAACACACTTTGGCCTGCTGGGATTCACAATAACACAGCCTGTTATCTATGGAGCATGTCATGTTCTGGGGCTTCATCAGCAGCAGCAGCATGCATTAGAAACACTCAGCGGTCTAATACAAACCCTGAGGATACTGCTTTAATGTTTAGCTGTACTAAATTCCATTTGACGTTTAAAACTATGGGGAAGTTTTGTACCGGACTGTATTATAGGACGTGTAGCTTCTTTCCAAACAAATATACACACAAAACACCCCGTTACCTATGAAACATAATTTCATTATTAGCAGTGATAGACATGCAACATTAGTGGCATCATAAAATTAGACCGTATTCGAAAGAGGCAGAACAGGTGTACCTAGTGGATATGGTTAACCTCTTACCCTGGAATAAAGGTGGGCTGAACGATACACATCAATAAATTCAATTTGTGTGCCAGACAATGTGTAATACGTCTACATTGTAAGAGGTTAACTGTATGCCGTTGGCTATCCTGTGGGCACAGTGTCCTCTATGATGACACATTAAGACAAAGGGGAGACCCCTGGATGGTAGCACGTCGCAGCTGATCTGATCGGCAGTGACAGGGGCGCTCTAGGATTCTGCTGGATTCAGACATGCGTCGTGGTGCCCACTCACTACTTTTCTACCCATGGAATGGGCTTGGCTCTCTTCTCTGAAGTGGGCCCCGCTGCTGCCTTGTCTTTCTGAGGTCTGGTGGACGGAAGCGTCGCTCCTTTCAGGAAGGCCTGCATGGCTCCTGCTGCAGACACACAGGGACATAGAGACATAAGGAATATTACACATATATATGTATATGAGAGCACAGCACCACTGCGCTGTGATCACGTACTGCAGAATGCAGCTCATCGGTCACCGTCACCACACTACAGAAGCATCGCAAATACAGACATACAATCAATTCATATGATCCGTCACTTTTGATTAAACAACGCCTCAGATCCAAAGCGGTCTCTCGTGTATGCTGGTGAAGAGCATGGGAGTCTCTGAACGAGGTCTAAGAGCACATAGCACATGTTTGCAAGGAAATAAAAAAAGAACTAACATTAGCTAACTGGCTGTTAGCTAGCCGGTAACTAGCTGTTGGCTAACTGTCTGTTAGCTATCCGTTAACTAGCTGTTGGCTAACTGTCTGTTAGTCAGTGGTGGCCATTTTACTATTAACGTTAGCCGACAGACACAAGGCGTGTACTTCCTTTATGAGCCGCGGGTGAGACCGAGTCTCACCGTATTATCCCAGAGAGGAGTTCCCCTGAGCGAGGCTCGACACGCCGCTGTACCGCTGAGCTCCGAGTAGACTACGCTTGTTGACATGTGTCCATAGAAGCGCTGCTCTTCCCGCTCTGACTGCGAGGACATTCGGTGTCTTCCAATCAGATGCCGCGGATTCTGGAGTTGGTCCTCCCTTTCCACACCCAGGTCTCCTCCCATTGAGTCGTCCCTTCCTCTCCCCTCTGCTCTCCAGAACCTCCTCCCCCATCGCTTATCGTCGCCCCATGCTAGATACAGGTTCACAGGCACCATCAATGCTGCATGTTTGTGTGCGCGCCTTCAGCCTCTTCTGGGATTGGCTGGCAGGCAAGCAGGGTGAGACTGGGTGCAGATGTCTCCGGCTAATGACTAATGACGGTCTCCCATGCTGTCCCCACAGTCCCAGTGGACATGTGCTCGTGGAGAGATGCTAATGGATGCCTGGCATTGTTGGCTCTCTTGAAAACGTGGAGTAGGATCAGCAGCTAATGGACCGAGGTAGTCAAGGCCGAGGAATCATGGGTGAGGCTGATTGGTCCATGCTGGGGACAGAATATGGATGCAACCTTTCACCTGCTCCAAGTTGCTCCATCACCAGGATTTCCCTCATGGAGTAATGAACCCCCATCCTCCCCCTTCCTCTAAGTCTCCCCTCCCCCTGCAGGCAGGTACAGCAGCCCGCTGATTGGTTCTCCCTGTGAGTGACTCAGCAGCTCCTCGAGCAGCATCAGTGCTTTCCTGGGATTGGAAGTGAATCAAAGGCTGACGAGCATCCTGACATTGTTTTAGGTTTTGGAGTTTTTTGCTATGAGGATTATTATATTCGAGGTGTTTCTTGCTTTGTGGAAAAGGACTGAAAGTGGGGCTGAGGTTTGTAGTAGATAACCTAATTAATGAGGCGTCCTTCCGTTGCAAATGGACTTGCAAATATGCACAATTTTGCAATAATTTCTTGCTTTTCTCTTCAAATAACGGCCCAGTTTGGGGCGGAGAAACAAATAGTCTCTTTTGTTCACTGACTGACATGTTGGTCACGGCCTGCTTGACAAATTAACATGGTTATTTGCTCAGCAAACAGGCATATGTGCTGACTGGCTGAGCTACTTGCCGTTTTATTTCATGACTCTTTCTTGGTTGTCTTCTGTTTGCCCAACTGGATTATTTTATATGTACGGTTACAATTTTGCTGAGTGGCTCGGAGTGGCATCCTCATTGTCCCCCTTTGTGAAGGTTTGGATGTGAGCAGATGGGTGATGAGGGACAGGAGAGCCTCCAGATGAGGGAAACTCAAAGAAGAAAGGACTAGCAGAGAAAAGAGGAGGACAACCCCCCTCTCACGGAAGAAAACTGGATGAAGGAGCACTCGGAGGGAGGGTGAGGAGAAGAGGCGTGGCATAGGAGAGAGGCAACACAGAGCGGTGAGGTAGAGCCGGGTGGATGCGATCCACACCCTGACATGCTGTGCTGGCTGAGAGAAGACGAGATGTCGGTCCATGACCTGCTGCACAGGCTGCAGTGTGTCATCACTCATATCGGTAAGTCTTGATCACCCCCCCTCCTCTCTTCCTCTTCATATTTCATTATGGCTTCTTTCTTCCCGTCTCAAACAGACGGTGGAGCCCGTTGAAGCGCATAATGGAAGATGTGCTTTCATTGGAACATTGTTTCTCTGCAAATGGGTTGGAATTGTATGGAAGGAAATCTCTGTCTTCTCATCAGGACCAGTGAGCAAAAGGGGAGGAGGAAGTATCTCCTCAGGATGAAACAGGAGAGCTGTTAAGTGTGATCAGCAGTGGTCTTTCTGTGGTTGTCAAATATTCCATCAGCGCATTATGACTTGGACTGTTACTGTTAATTAGATTAGAATGTGTTGACATTGACATCTTTTTCCATTAATCAAACCGGCTTTAGAAGATCTACACAATCAATATTTATTACTTCTCCTTTCCTTCCCCTGCATCTCTCCTTTGCTCTTTTTTTCCTCTGCGTCTCTACCATTCCTCCCCTCCATCCCCGCTGTCCTCCCTGTCTGCCTCTCTCTTGTCTCCGTTGCCTCCCGTCGTCCTTTTGCCTCCTCCACTTCCTGGTCCTCTCCCCCTCTCGATTGGGAAGTAGGTTAATGTGTCACGCAGCAGCATCTTCCATTGCTGCACTTTCTGCATTGCCCCGCTAGGGGAGGTGGTTGTGGGGGGGGGGGGGGGGGTGGAGGGGGCTGGTAACTATGGAAACTAAGCTATTTTACTGAGCAAGGAGCCCTGCACGGATTTGTTGGAGGCCTGGCTCCCACGTGTTGATCAAACTGGATGTTTGTTTTGTTATTCTCTGACCAAAGCCCTTGACTCATTTCTAATCAGGTGCAGGGCAGGAAGTCATCTCTTTGCTTTTAGGATCGTACATCGGAAGCCGGTTGTCCGTCCGTCAATCACAAGGTTGGAACGGACCTCGGGTTGCTCTACAGCAGCGCCTCCATGATGTATACACAGAGGTCAAATCCCATGTGCCTATGTGACATCAAGTGGAAGTCATTACAGAAAATAAAGACAAACGGTCCAAATTCCATCCAGGTTGAAATGAAAATCAAGTAGATAGTTTGACTTTTTCTTACTTCAACCATTAAATAGCATCTCAAATGTGTATAAAAAACCTTCTCTTTATTACATCTTCTAGGTCAGCAAGTCAGTGTCTACATGTCATGATCTAAAGCTGTGCAGCATTATTCCGGATGGTATTCCTCTATCACTGTAAATATAGTGTAATTAAATATATATATATATATATATATATATATATATATATATATAAATAAAGGAGAATATATGTATGCGTGAGTGAAAATATATGTACGTGAAGGGAGAATATATGTATGCGTGAGTACCAGAATGAATAATGCCTTGAACGGCCCCTCATACTGCAGTGTGCTGTTAACCACAGCACTATATTAGCAACTGCACACACTTCATTCCTACTCTCAATCCCGTGTGGATACCATTGAAGCTTAAATTTCATGCGTCTTACATTCGTCAGCTGTTATAACTGAAGTGTCCAAAAACGACATGTGCCTACAAATTGCTAATACATCACAAGAAGGACACGTCTTAACACAGGATGGGATGGCTTTCTGTTATTTTATATTTGTTTTACAGGAAGTGTGTTGCCTTAGTATTGGTATGAGGACAGACACAACCTCACCTATACACAAAAGCCCCCTCTGTCCACTACTGGCGGCCGATGACATCACCGCAGCATCAGGATGTGTCATATACCCTTGCCCCCTGGTGCATAATTCATAAATGCAATATGAAAGGGCCCCTGGTCCCATTGAAGCATGTCAGGATGATAAGTGCTGAGCTCACACAATCCTTCTCTTAAAGGCGGGTGTATTACAGGGGCGCCACGAGTGTCCACAGCAAAGGTCAGGCTGCAGGGACACATAATGCCCAATGTTGCTGTGTTTTGTTTCCCCGGGCAACCAAGAGAGGGGAGGATGACATGTTTCTGTCTCTGAAAGTACACACGATGCAGGGAGACCCCCCCCTCCATGCACGGAGTTTGTCACGTAGGAGACCCCGCTGTCATACAACTTTGATTTGATCTTGAGTCCCTTCGATAATAACAACCTTGTACCAACCTTGTAAGTGGATTAACCAGAAGGAGATCTGACATGAATGTTGACTTTATCAATGAACCTTCTACAGGAGGCTGCTAATTTAGTTTGATTTGGTCTAGAATAAATCCAAAAGAAAATACTTTTTAGTAACTCTTCTGAAATTGAGGAAAAAGGATTATCATTTACCCTCCGAAGCAATATGTAATATTGACAACATTCTATTAAAGAGATGGTCCAGTCGACGAGGAGGGGGCAGGGTGTAAGACCGTTGAACATCTTGAAATCAGAAACAAGTCTGATCCATTGTAAAATGAGTAGGGTACATGAAGGCCATTTAAGGAAAAAAGTAGTACGATATCAGTGGACCAACCTGGTTATGAACTTTAATCCTTTACTGAGATGACAGGAGCAACAACCTTTTCTTTGCACGTTTCCTCTAAATAGGGAGGGGGGGGAATTGTCCCGTAGAGATAGTAAAGTAAACCATTTGAAAGTTAAAATATCAATGATAGAAAACAATTCCCATCAACTTCTGGGAATGTAAGAAAAAGGGTTTCAACCAGCAAGTTCAGTCTCATTGGCGGTCAGGCTGCAGCGGGCAAAGGGGCAGGCCCCTCACTGACACTGACACACACACACACACACACACACACACACACACACACACACACACACACACACACACACACACACACACACACACACACACACCTAGGGAACCGTGTCAAACAAGAAAAACAATGTGGGGAGCAAGTGAGTGGCTGCTGCCAGCCCCAAGCACTCCTAAAGATTTTAGTAAATATGATTTTGTGCAAAATAACTTCACAATTTCCAAAATAATTACAAAATAATTTGCGGGCAAACCACCAACAAAAAGTAATCTAACTGAACAAACGAAACAAAATAGAGAAACACAAAACCGGAACAAAAATATAACAAAGCAAAACTTCATGTCCTCTCTCCACCTGGTTTGGGCTCTCTGGTTTGGGCCTCCCTGGTTTGGGCCTCCTTGGTCTGGGCCTCCCTGGTTTGGCTCTCCCTGGGGTGCTGGGTCGGGACACAAACCAGAAGTGTCACTAATGGCCAACTCCTTTTTAGGACACGGATAACAGTGTTTACCTGCCCAATGGGCTGCCCAACTGGACTCCGATAGGGAAAGCCACAGCATGCTTCTCTAGTGTCGTTAGGTGCAGCCTTTATACAAAATTGGTAAACGAGGAAGTAGGAGGGGCCTGTACCTACGTCATCTCAGGAGGGACATTTCCTCACTGGCTACATCTGCTTAGTGATTCCGTTGAGGTGCCTTGGGTTACATGAGAGAACATATTAAACCGATGTGTGAGGAAGAAAGAGGAGGAGAGGAACATACTGTGTCTGGGTGGTGTTGTCCAAATCAGACGACACCTTAAAGTCTGTGGTATCACAGAGCTTCACAGTGATTAGACAGTGAAGTCAGTGAGTTGGTGGCAGGTACATTGTAGTTGACTCATGCATTCACATAGGGACGTGGTCGATGATACCTAGGGACTGACAGAATCATAATATTCACATATAACTGTACTGCAATGAGTCGACAGATGGGGGATCCGAATCCACAGGGCTGTCAACAAGGAGGCTGTAGTTTGTGTCCGGGCCGCGTACTCTTGTACTTGGGTTGTGTCTTTGGTTTCTTTGTTGTTGTCATTTTGAACAAAACCAATCAAATTGATTGGACCTCTTGGTTCACCCAGTGCATCAGCGTGGGGGGACAACCTCACCTGGACTGTAGCCTCAGGTGCTCCGCTCCAGTAGCTGCTGGGGGTTGGTGGTATTACCCAGAGGACAAGCCCCCCACTCATGACGTCAGAGCTGCATTCTCTCTGCTTCCTCTTCCTGCCTCTGGAACAGGAGCATGGGTCACCATATCCTTCGGAAAGCATTTGTCTTTCATTCTGTCAGCTGGACTGAGGCCAGCTGAGCAACGCAGCTCACAACAATGGAAATAGTCCCCTGGGTCAAGACAGAACTGGCTTCAGTCTGGCCTTATTTTCTCATGAGAGCGGCTCCATCCTGAGCAGATCAAGTGGGCCGAGGTCAAGCGAGCCCACTTGGTGTGGAGGGACTGCAGGCTGGCTGGAGCAATACACTGGGTGTGTGTCCAGACTAAATCGCACTACACACTGCTTGTGCCTGCTATTCACGTTGCATTAGTTTACCCTACGAATGAGGCCATTATTTTCTATGGGAACTAGTCAAGAAAGTGCGACCGTAATCACAGCTGGCTATTCATTGTTTCCTTCAAATAAGCTGTTGATCCTCTTATGGTAGGAATTCCACCATCAGCTGGTTTATATGCACATGGAAGCCATTCACTGAGGATGTGGTCATTCCACCCAGCTGTGACAACAACAAGAACCACCACGATGTAAAACATGATAGGTATGGGGGTAAACTTGATGTGTTACATTAGTACATCAGTGAGTTAACACAGCTAAGTCAGAGAGATAACTGGTTATTTCATTCTGCCGCTTTGAGCAACACGAGCTGAGCGCTATCATGTCCAATTATATTGGAGACTAATCGATATCACTAAGAAGAAGGACATCTATTTTCCATTCTGGGGGGAAGCGTCCCCCTAACTTGCAGGAATTGACCTTAAAATAGTCTTTAGGATGCCTGTAATGCGGCTGCTATGTGCACGCTTCCATCGTGTATCATGTTCAGTAGCTACACAGTGACGGGATTGTGCTCTCCCGCCTTTCAGCAGACACTGCCTGCTGCTGTGCTGTTTGCACTACATGGCCAGCGCTGACAAAGGATAAAGGGACTCATGGAGAAAAAGGAAACAGGACTGTTTCTAAGAAACTGGAGAAATATGCTAAAAAAGGAAGGAGACAAAGGGCTTGTGGACGAAGAAGGTGGAGAAAGGGTCTGCAGAGGTTTAGGAGTATGTCATGAAATGGAAAAGCAATCACAAACCTTTCAGATGGGGGAAACATAACGGTGGGAGTAAACAGGGAAGGTTAGGGGGGAGTCCCCACCGCCTGATGGGGGCGTTTGTGTAAAGGGTGGTGAGCAAAGAGCCCATCACAAGGCTGCCTGAAGAGGTTCAGACCCGCTCTGACCAAAATGCGCACATTCCTCTCTCTCTCTCTCTCTCTCTCTCTCTCTCTCTCTCTCTCTGTGTGTGTGCTGCACACCAAAGAGGAGGGCTGGTCCCACAGCGAGCAGAGGGAACACACAGCCACCAGGACGGGACCCAAGTGCCACCTGTGCGGCTCGGCCCCTCCTCTCGCCGTGGATTGTTTCCGAGCAGCAGCATGGGATCAGTGATTTGTAAGTGATGTTTCTACAGCTTCACTGGGTGTGTAGCGGGTGGAGATGGTTGTTGGGTCTTAGTCTTCTGATGGATCCGTATGGAGGTCTGATGTTTTCTGAGTAGAGAGCAGTTTCTGTTCCACTCGGGGTCGTGAAAGCTGTTTTTAGCGAGTGAAAGTCATGGGCTCAATATTTTTCTATCCTAGACCGACTATTATCATCACTATTACTACACTGTATTGTTGGTTATGATGTGTTAATATGTACATTGCTTTACAAGTTTATTGTCATTTTCTACAACAATCTGTATGCTACTAGAAAAAAACAAGTCTGAAGGACCACAGAGGATGATTAGTGTTGTGCAGCTTATTTGTCACTATATACTGTACTCTGCTTGGTTGGATCATTACATTCTTATCCAGTGTTATTTATTTTTTAATTTATCCCAACAAGTACCATAAGTTAGCAGTTAGCGAGTAGTGTCAGGAGCAAATAGTGGAGTTGATGTGTGATGAAGTATAAAATAAAGCACATTTGGCGCTCTTTTAGTGGTCTACCTTGCCTGAAGTCAAAGTCTGCCCATAGTGGGATTTCCTGGACCACAGTGTATCTCACTAGGGTCATGAACCCGAGGCAGCTCTGTGTTGACTGGGAAGTTGTTCGTATGAGCAAACCAGAGGTGAAGCAAAATGAACCCTTGAGAGACATAAATACGGATGTCATTTTGAGCATAACTCTTGAAGGGCTTGACAGGAATGTATTTGGGGTTTGTATTTTTGGTTGACAAGGCAGGGTAACTCTAGAAACAACTTGTTTTATGGTCTTACTCTTTCCTTTTCTTCTGATCACTTACAACTGGATGACAGGAGCCACCAGCCACAGTGACACCTGCGTATCAAATACATTCAAGGACATATGGACTAGTAGGTTAGCAGAACCGCCAATCCAACTGTGTCGCCACTAAATCTTACAATTACTTGCTAAATAATGAATATCTAACAAAGAATGCATGTTTGTAGGATTCCTGCACTAATCTACACAATACATTTTGCAGCGTTAAAGTAATACTTAAAGAGTTGAATTTAACACTATTTCCCAGTGTATTTGGTCCCAATCAGAATTGGTGCTAAATTAACTCTTGTGTTGACATTCTAAATAAACTCTACTACTTAACACTCTATAGTGTTAATCAAATTTAACACTACAATTTAAATAACTCTGGAGAGTGTTTATCACTCTCATTAGTGTTCATAAGTTTACTATTCTGTGATAACAAATTAACTCTCTTTCGAGTTAAATTCAGATTTTTATTGACACTACATATCCATCCATCTAAAACAAAAATCTTTATACAGTCAATCCCAAACCGAGAGTCACGGTACATCTGGAATTGATCGCCAGTCAATCAAGGCTGATTTCAAGACAACGATTGACAGACCTCTGAGCATTCTAGTGTTACTGTGTAAGAAACGCAGACACAGGGTGGAGTCCAATCCAGGAGCTTCTTGCTGTGAGGATACAGTACTACCAGCACACCACAGTGGCACCTGACAAAGTCAACACTACGCCAAATAACTCTGCTCATCGTTTATGTTACACACTACTGTGGTGACTATTTACAATTTACTGCACTCTAACTCTAACTATCCGTTGACACTGCTCAGTGTTACCGAAATGTAACACAAAAAATCTGGATTGGTTAGAAATGAGGTGAGGAGATGGGCGGGATGTGCTTTTGACACCACCTGTTTTAACTCCCTGAATTAACACCAGCACTGGGAGGCATGTTGATGAAATAAGTCAATGGACTTTGAAACGGCATATTTAACACTGTGGATTTTACTGTGGATTTCCCTGTAAAATAGGAGTTATGAAGGCTCCCTTGATTGCATTACTGTAATCCTGTTGCACTGGGGCTAAAAATAAGATGGGTGCCCAGGGATGGAGGGGTCAGTGTGCAGTCGCTCCCTACACAGCAGGTAGTGTTGCTTTATGGGAGTCACTCAGCCGGGCACATGTCCTCTAAGAGGCTCTACTTTCTAACGCAGAGATTATGACGCAGGGACCGACAGGGACCAGAGCAGGAGAGGCACCTTGCTGGCTCTATGGAGGGACACATTGCTGCGCTGTTGCTGTGTCTGTGTATGTAGGTGTGGCTGTGTGATTAACAGACAGCAGAGGCGTTGAGGAGATGTGGATGATTCTGCTGTCTCTGTCAGTGAGCAGGTTTGAAGGTAGATATTGCAGATAGGAACCCTCCCCCAACGGAGGTCAGGCTGAGTAATGACTGGAGATGGATGGCCAGACCCCCCGTCTCGGTGTCCAAGCTGTGGTAGATATGGAGCAGCATTTTCCACTGTGCGAATATCCACCGCAGAGATGGAGTCTTTCCACCACTTCCTGGGTGTGTGTCAGGACGCTGAGTCAAGTAGGTCCACCCACCCCTGCATCCCTTGCTACATGCTGCCCCTCAGCATGTCCATCTGTGGGGTGTTTTAGGGTCTCCCGCCTGGTTTTCCTCGAGCGGTGCGTCACTCTTTGCGTAAGTATTGGAATAATGGACAGCAGGTAGAAACCATGGGGCAGAAGGGCCTGAAAAAGAGCTGAGGTACTGTTATTTTATCGATAACAGGAAAGCTGTTACAGGCCAAAGTTACATGCTTTGTCTGAGACTGTGTCTTGCATCAGGACGTGTGAGTCTATTTCCAGCTTACCAGGTTATAAACATTAAAACAGCACATTTCCTCGAGCTTTGAGTTATAGAATGCAACAATTTCTCCTTGCTTTCTATTTGGAGGTAAGGACCCAGTCTCCCTATACAATAGGACGCCTAGACAAGGGCCAATGGAAAGGCTTAAAAAAGGACACCAGGAGCCTGCTAACATCATCACATCGCCATTATGAGCATGTTAGCCTGCTAGCATTAGCTCTAATCTCAGAGCACACAGTACAGTCCAAACAGAGCTGCTAGCATGTGTCACAGAAATAAGTCATGATTGGTGACGTAGGTGTGTGAAAGGTTGTCGCACTGCTCCATGTTGGCTGGGGGGGTCTCAGCCCCCGGGACCCTGTACGAAGGACGACTCACTGACTGAGCAGGAATGGAACAGCGACCATGTGACTCGTTTAAGGTTATTTTAGCTGTTATGAACATGCTTACGTTCATGGCGACTTCACACACGTTCTCACACTCCAGAAGGCTAATGACCACCATGTGCGTTTGTAGTGAGACAACCCGTGTGTGTGTGTGTGTGTGTCGGAACGGACCCTGTCCCAAGATATCCTGTGATTGTCTTCTTGCTCTTCCTGAGGACAAATAGGAAACGCCCCCATCCACTGCACCTCGAGAGAGAAACCGGCCCCTAAAAATAGCACAGGCTCTTCACAATGTGTGTGTGCGAAAGTGTGCCGACATTTCGGTGTGTGAAGAGCGCAGATTTTCTGCTATTGCAATGTTCCCATTGAAATGATCCCATATTTGAGAAAGTGCTTGTGTTCAAGACAAAAGCATTGTTTTAACATTGGCAGATGCAGAAGAGGGTAAATGCTCATGCAAACTGCACCATGTTTCTCCTTAGGAAGCCCCTCAGCTAAAGCTAGAGGACATGTATGAAAGTAGGACATACTGTAAGAGGAACTCTATGCCCTTTATTATTCATTTATCCTTTTTTTCACTTGAAACTATTGGTTTTTCTCTGTGATTGTTAATGAGATATTTGTTACTTATTGAACTAGCAGAAACATTGTATATGGTGATATAAAAGTATATCTGGCGTGGAATAAAATTACCTTTATCCCGGAATTTAGCCAGATCCCTCAGCCCAATTTTGCAGCTCAAACCCATTCCTCTTGGCGTTCCTTTGGCCCCTATTTATGTGTCCTATTGTTTTAACCAAGCATGGACGTCGGGTCCAGTTTGTCTACTAGCTCGTTATTTATTGCAATGAAAACTTAAAAGAAAGATAAGTTGGAACTATTTCTAAGCCTGGTGGGTCCAATCACCATCAGGTCAAAGACGGTATCTGCCGTAACCTGTCCCTCCACCAACTACGCACCATTCACACCAACTTATACGCACACTTTGCTTTTAACACCATAACAAAGTTTTTGAGTTTTTTAAATACATGGACATAAACTTACATGCAGCGGATCCTTGTGATGCATTGGGGCTCTGAAATGCATGCATACATGCATGGGGGCCACTGTGTGCAGCGATCACACCTTTTCCTGTGTGTGTGTGTGTCAGTCTCTGAGCTCGAGTCCAAGTCAAGTCTCAAGTCTCTGAGCTCGAGTCCAAGTCAAGTCTCATGTCTCTGAGCTCAAGTCCTAGTCAAGTCTCAAGTCTCTGAGCTCGAGTCCAAGTCAAGTCTCAAGTCTCTGAGCTCGAGTCCAAGTCAAGTCTCATGTCTCTGAGCTCAAGTCCAAGTCAAGTCTCAAGTCTCTGAGCTCGAGTCCAAGTCAAGTCTCAAGTCTCTGAGCTCGAGTCCAAGTCAAGTCTCATGTCTCTGAGCTCGAGTCCAAGTCAAGTCTCATGTCTCTGAGCTCAAGTCCTAGTCAAGTCTCAAGTCTCTGAGCTCGAGTCCAAGTCAAGTCTCAAGTCTCTGAGCTCGAGTCCAAGTCAAGTCTCATGTCTCTGAGCTCAAGTCCAAGTCAAGTCTCAAGTCTCTGAGCTTGAGTCCAAGTCAAGTCTCAAGTCTCTGAGCTCGAGTCCAAGTCAAGTCTCATGTCTCTGAGCTCGAGTCCAAGTCAAGTCTCATGTCTCTGAGCTCGAGTCCAAGTCAAGTCTCAAGTCTCTGAGCTCGAGTCCAAGTCAAGTCTCAAGTCTCTGAGCGCGAGTCCAGATCAAGTCTCAAGTCTCTGAGCGCGAGTCCAAGTCAAGTCTCAAGTCTCTTACAATAAGCGTTGCCTCACGTACAGCGTCGCAGCCAGCAATATGTGTCAATGTACTAGTACGTGTTACGTAGGCAGGTAACGGAGGGAGGGGTGTAGCGAGCTCATCACGTTTCCTAAAAATAAACATTGTTCATGAGTCCCACAGCTCGAGTCCGAGTCGAGTCTGAAGTCTTTCGAGGACGAGTCTCAATTCAAGTCTGAAGTCACTGTGTGTGCGACTTAAGTCGCACTCAAGTCCGAGTCTCTGGCGTGTGTATACAGTCAGCGTGGCTCCTGCTGAACATCATGAGATGTCCTCATGAAAGCAGAGGAAAGAGAGAGGCCTTTTATAACCCTCAGCCTTGTACACAGTCATTCTCAGAGAGAAAGGGGCTCTTTGTGGTAGCTGCTCATCTCTCTCCCTCCCGACACACACACACACACACACACACACACACACACACACCGTGGGTCCCTCTCAGTGTGTGAGGAGAGTGGAGGAGGAGAACAGGTTCAGATAGAGCAGAACAACATGTATGTTTACAGAGACTCCTTTGTCAGTGTCCTCCTGTCTCTGAGTGACATGGGCATGCACCCTGCTCTGTTCCTCCAAACCTCCACTGGAATCTGCTACGTCCAGTTGTATTGGAGAAAGAAACAGTCCTTCAACATCAATGGAACAGTGAAAACAAACCAACAGGAAGCACCTGTGTGTTCTTCCTTTGAGCATCTGGGCCCTGTTCCTCGTACGTGGTTCAACTATGTATTTGAATCATTTCTGAACGTATTGTACATCTTTTACGTGGTTACACTGTACAGACATGGACAGTATGTGAGACAGTGCGTGAGACCGTATGACCGTATGTGAGACAGTCTGCAGCGTGGTGTCCATCACGTAACGTTACGGCTCGAGAAAATTCTTTTGTAAATAATTGATTCCTGTCTTCAGCATCGTACAGGACGCCATCGTGATGTCATAACGAGTCTTTGTGATTTCGGAGAACACTCTCCTAAAAAATGTTAATGTAACTGATCCACGAATGAGAAAGAGAGCTGCCTTCTTTTTCAGGGGAGTGATGAACTAATCCAGCAGCTCAAATAAACCTGAGCCGCAACATGTTCAAAGTGTTGCTATGGTGCTTTAGCCAAACCTGCTTCGGGGAACCGAAAATCTGATCTACGTCATCTCTTCCTGAAAATGATCCGGCTAACTCAGTTAGCCACGTACGAAGATCAGGGCCCTAGTGTCTGGAGTGCTGAAACTGTTTACACACACACGTGGGAATACAGCGCCGTGGACTCTCTTATAGGAAGTCCTCCCAAAAACACAACCAGCGTGAGTAAAGCAAGCGGAACAACTTGGGAAATGTCTACAAGGCGACATGTAGGAAGTCACATGGTGTCAATGAAAGAGGCTCCTCCCCCCTCGTGGTCTGCACTACAGTCCACCATCTAGTCCATAAAGGTTACATCCACCTGGTCAAACCACCCTACAGCACACACACACACACACACACACACACACACACACACACACACACACAACACAGTGGCTCTGCCTGCTTTTCTCTCTCACAAACACCACAGAGGCCGCAGTTCCTCCCTCTCAATTCTAATTTGCTGCTGACGCAGTTTCTCCACAGCTGGAGCTGGAAAAAGTGACCAAAGACACACACACACACACACACACACACACACACACACACACACACACCCTGTTCAGGGCTCTGCTCCAGCAGTGTGTGTGAGTGTAACCCAGGGAAGAGGTGTGTTGGTTTGGGTGTCCATAACAGGCTTTGTGATGATGACGATGGTGATGGTGAAGCAGCTGCAGCGTTGCTGCTGGATGTTTTATTGTCTTTGCGGGTTTTGGATGCCGGCACTTGATAGGATTAGTGCTTTTTGAGAGGATTTACATTTGCCCCTGTGTGTGGGTGTGTGCATTAAGAGGAAGATGGTCAAGCATGTCTTGGGTAAAGTTCACACACACACACACACACACACACACACACACACACACACACACACACACACACACACACACACACACACACACACACACACACACACACACACTTGATGTGTTTCTGTTACACCCTGATCATGTACTGTACAGTACACCAGGACATTCAGATGGACCGCGATTGGACACCACGGTCATGTGTCTTCTCTGTGAGCTGCTTTAGCTCTAAAGAAGGCATGGGAAGTTAGCGGTCTACTTTGAATGATTGTTGCAGGAGTGCTTCCTGTGAAAGGACGGTGATCACACATGGAACAACACGGAGCCCCTTTAGCAGTTGTTATGAAGGGAGACTGTAAGCTTTATTCCTCAGCAGACCATTAGCAGCTCACACTACTTGTCCTCAACATATTATTAGAAAGGGATTTTGTCTGCATCTCTTAGCTAGCCAACATTGTGTACTTTATTGACGTACAGGGACTGTTTTCTCCAGACTACTGAAATGAGATGCACATTTGGTGGCTGCAACTATTTTGTGCTGAAAGGCAGCTATTGACTTACTATTTATTATTCCTCTAGAAACCATATTATAAAAGCAATAAGGTACTCAAGGCAGTACTTTATCGTCAAGGATGTGACAGTTCAAGTGTTTGCCGGCCAGTGAACAACAGTTTGGACCCATGCATCCAGCCTCCTGGGGGCCAGGTGCCACACCCCTCCTTCACAGGGAGCCTGTGGGTGACCGTGTCTGAGTTACCACGTAGGAGTTTATAACAATCTGGCACTGGAGAGGTCTAAATACTGCAGGGGTGAATCGCGCAATGTGGAGCGGGATGAATGGCCACGCCTCTTGACTTAGTTCCTCTAGAGACGCACTTTGCAGGTGGAGACAAACCTCACAAACAGACACACAGTGGAAAAGAAATATAAACCCACAGGGGGGAAGCATGATGCTTCCTTGTCAGTGTCTGTAGCTGATGGATGGATGGACAGTGTGTGTGGACACACTGATTGAACTTTCCCTCTCTCCCAGAATGTGTAATTGATATTACCGGTTACACTCTACTTGTGGCTCTACACGTGTGTCTGTCTGCCATTCATTGGGCTTCAGCGTGTCTGTGTTCTCCTTACAGATGAGATCATGCAGCAGGAGATCAGGCCCCTGCTGGCTGTGGACATCATAGAGCAGCTGCATCGCCAGTTTGCCTCACTCTCAGGTACGCCGAGGCGATGACATCCACCTGTCACGATTGATACTGACTTCAAGCATATGACACAGTTAAAGGAAATCACACAAGTCCATGGAGAAGATTTAGAAAAGCAACATTATCAACATTTGTGTTTTTGGAGTGTGACCCATTATTCATATAATGTCATGATTACTGTTAAAATGATATACATTTGCACTTCAAACGCGCTCAGAACACTCATCTAAAATGAGTGTTTTCTTCACAAAAAACATTAAAATCATCGTAGACCTTCAGCTCAACGTTGCCATCTTGTGTGTATTATCTTACACTAGTTCAGCAAGTTATCTCAACCCCTGAAGGAACGGTAGATTAAGGATATTGATGGTTGGGGTCAAAATTTCTCTGCTCATTAAGAATGCCTTGTGGAACTCCTACATACACGGGGATCGGGATTGGACCAATGGGAACGTCTATTCTATTGTGTTATCAGCTCTGAAAGAGAACATGGAACCTTATACTAAACTGTGCAGCCATGCCCACTGTCTCACTGGCACCACCGTTACGGTAGAAAATGTATTTACAGCAAAGAGCTGGAGGGAGCTGAGCACTGTGTGTACTCCTGTCAGACATAAGTCCAGTCCGTTCTGACGCGTTGACAGTGAGAGCGCTTTGTGTGGTGTTGTTGTGTTGCAGGAGGAAGAGGGAAAGATGGCGCTCCCATCATCATCTTCCCAGAGTTCTCCAGCTTCGGCGAAGTGCCAGAGGATGACTTCCTCAATGTTGTTACATACTTGACCAGCATACCCAGGTACACACTGCTTAGTTTTGATGAGTCATCCTCACATTAATTATACTCCTACTCTATATTTACTCTCTTACTCTTACGCTTATTGCCCCACCTGTTATCAGCCAATTGAATTGGTGTTATTAGTGGTTAATATCTGTAAAGATATGGGCTGGATGTTGGGCCCAGGTGCTCGCCATAGAGGGAGGTTGACGGAGTGACAAAGTATTAGAATGGTATTGATAACTGCTGGTGATGGCTGACATCCTTCTAAATGGGTGTTTCTGTTAACCGCCACCTTCTTTACATTGTCTCTATGTGATGTGTCATTCACCTGGCCTCAGAAGATCGGTGTGGTACTTGGACTTATCATTTAGAAACACTCAAACAAACTAACATAAAAGGCTCATGAGGTTTCCAGAAATCAACACGTGTACAACCTTAAGATGAACAAAGACACAGTGCACTCATGTGTCTCCAGTTTGGATGCTGCCAGTATCGGCTTCATCATCATCATCGACCGGCGGAAGGACAAATGGAGCTCCGTGAAGGCCTCTCTATCCAGGATTGCTGTAAGTTCTACTCTAAATGTAAAGATGTACAATAATGGTAGATTTAGATATAATTATAGGTTCAATGGTTACAGTGATAGAGAGGCTGAGTGAACTGGTTATTACATGTGTCCCAACATAAGATAAGATAGGATAACCCTCAGGATGTTGGCTACAAGATCAAAACAAGTCTTATAAATATGCAGTAGTTTAGATAAAAAAAAACAGCCATGGTTTGTTCATTGACTCCCATTATACAAATCCCATTGGGATGAAGCTGCACAAAGATGACTTCAAAATTAAGGTACCAGTAAGCATTCGTCATCACCAGTCATGTCAACTCAGGATTAGGTATTGTCACTGAAAACAGATAATGATACCAGCACTGAGAAGTTGTGTTCAATACAGACACGTGTAGCTGTGAGCTTAAAGTTTAGATAACATCCAGACATGCTCGTAGCTGCTGCTAGAAAGTGTTTTCCAGTTTGTTCATTGACTCCCATTATACAAATCCCAAGCCGTATTACTCTTACATTTGGTGTTTAGCACAAGGATGAACTCCACCAACCTGTCGCTGTAGCTGCTTGTCCACTCAATGGTTAGATAGCAGTGGCCTGGATCAATAGGCACTCACACATGTCTGTCTCTGTCAACATGGTTTCTGCTCATGCCATGAAACCACAACGTCTTTGGTGAGACTTTTTGTCCAACCTCGCTCTCTCTCTCTGGTTTCCAGTCTCCCAGCACAGACACCCATAAATGACATGATGGGAAGTCTTAGAGATGTGTTGTAAATTCACACGTGTTTGTGTTACCCAGAGGGCGTTTCCAGGAAACCTGCAGCTGGTGTTGGTGCTGCGGCCTTCCAGGTTCTTCCAGAGGACGATAGCTGACATTGGGATGAAGCTGCACAAAGATGACTTCAAAATGAAGGTACCAGTAAGCATTCGTCATCACCAGTCATGTCAACTCAGGATTAGGTATTGTCACTGAAAACAGATAATGATACCAGCACTGAGAAGTTCGTGTTCAATACAGACACGTGTAGCTGTGAGCTTAAAGTTTAGATAACATTCAGACATGCTCGTAGCTGCTGCTAGAAAGTGTTTTCCAGGACTACACACTGCAGCCATAGTGTTTTACAATGATGACGTCACATCTTCATACTCAGACGAAAGGTCCACCTTGTCTGAGTCCATGAAGCAAGAGCCTGTTAATACTCAGTATTATTAAAAAACCCATGTCACTTAAGTGCATCATACAGCCATAGGTTTTAACTAAACAATGACCATCATTCAATAAATCTTGGATATAGTTCTGCAGTGTGATGGAATCCCATAAACATATTTACCAGTTAAGTATAATATGGACGTAGTGTAATGATGTCCTTTGGAATATCAGATAAATAGGAGTACTATTAAAAACAGAACTGTGGAAAACCAAATGAAAGTCCAGAACCGAACCTGGGAGGCACATGTGATTTAGGATTTAGGGGTTCATGTTGGTGGACGTGGGACCCCGGGAAGTCAGCATCTGCCGTCACATACAACCACCAGTCAGATAGAAGCGCCGTCACATAGAACCACCGTTACATAGAACCACCATCAGATAGAACCACCGTCAGATGGAACCACCATGGTATAAAACCACAATCAGATGGAACCACCATCAGATGGAACCACCATCAGATGGAACCACCATCAGATGGAACCACCATCAGATGGAACCACCATCAGATGTAACCACTATCACATAGAACCATCATTATATAGAACCACCATCAGATGGAACCACCGTCAGATGGAACCACCATGGTATAGAACCACCATCAGATGGAACCACCATCAGATGGAACCACTATCACATAGAACCACCATGAGATGTAACCACTATCAGATAGAACCACTATCATATAGAACCACCATCAGATGTAACCACCATCAGATGTAACCACTATCATATAGAACCATCAACAGATGGAACCACCATAAGACTCTGTGGAAGAAGGAGAATTAGCGATTCATGTGAATTTGTGTAAAAAGTAATGTGTTTAATGTGTTTGCAGATTGTGATGGTGAACTCCCTGTCGGACCTGCACGGTTACGTGGACAAAAGTCAGCTCACCCAGGAGCTAGGAGGAAACTTGGAGTACTGTCACAGTCAGTGGATACACCACCGAACTGTGAGCAATATATCTGGGACTTGGCTAGTTTCATAAAAAATAAGTTACAATCTAGGATGGTGCCGGTTCACACATGGATCCCTTTCTCTTGACAGGCCATAGAGAACTTTGCCATGACAGTGAAAACCACAGCCCAGATGCTACACAAGTTCGGCACAGACCTGGCTGAGACGGAGCTTCCCAATGACGTCCAGTGCACCAAAGACCTTCTCACAGCACACACAGACAGACACGGCCACCTCACGGTGATTCAGTACATCTAATACACCATAGCAGGGACACTAAAAAGAATTTGAAAGAAATGATTTGTAACTGTAGAGCTCGAGTAGCCAACAATGACGAGGATACGTTCATTTGGCAATCCACCATTAGCATAAGTCATTAATAATGCAACCGTGTTAAAAAGGTTACACTTTAGACCTGCTTGTTTATGTTGTCTGCATGCCTCAGCACCGTTGACTTATTCTACTGTACTTAACTAATGCCAGTATGTAAGTTATGTATCAAACAAGAGACAAACACAGTTTGTGAGCAGGTTTTTCAGATGGTAATGCAGTCTTTGTCTCCAAACCAGAATGAACTGAAGCTGGCTTTAAAGCAGGGCACCACCTTGCTAGGGTGTATCAAGGAGCAGGCAGCCAAGTCGGAGAACCACCAACTCAACCCCGACGAGATGGAGAACCAGACCACAGTGGAGAGGTGACAAAGGTTTTTCTTCATTATGTTCTGTAGTCCTACAATGACTCTCATTGTGTTTGTAATACATTTCCTGTTGTGTGTGTCAGGTTGTTAGCCCAGCTGGATGAGACGGAGAACGCCTTTGAACAGTTCTGGTGTAAACACCATCTGAAGCTGGAACAGTGCCTGCAGCTACGCCACTTTGAACAGGACTTCAGAGAGGTACGTCTGTCCATCTGTTTGTCTCTAGCCTGCAGTCTCCTCTTCACAAAGCTGCAGTACTCTGAAAAACATGCTAAACCATTCTGGCTTACATTTAAAAGGTGTGAGGTCCTGGGCCTTGAAGGGGATTGATCCTTTATACCTTCAAAAAGAGTCAACTGGCTTCAGTTTCAAAATCAACTCCTATGTGATTGGCTGCACATTCGAGCCCAGCTCCTCCCTTTCTGCTCCAAGGCATCACATGACTCCCTATTCACTTAATACTACAGCATATTCAATGATCACACCTTTGGCTTAAAGCTTCTCCATGTAAAAATTATCATCATCATCTGGTAGCTAGTACACTTTAATGTAACGGTTACCGGTGCACAAGGGAACCCAAATGCACGACTCAGATAACGATGGGCGAGACAGGTGGATTTTACTCAAAGTTCAGGCAAGGTCAAAAACCGGGAGATCTGTCAGTAGACAAACATATCCAGAGGGGCAGGCAGGAATCCGTAGATGAGAACAGGCAGGGACAGAACCAGGATGGCAATCAGACAGGCAGACAAACCCGAAAGGGAGCAGGCAAGTCAGGGTCGAACGGCAAAACACACAAGACAATTTGGCAGTGAATAACAGAACGTGACGGGCTTAAATGGTGAGTGGCTGATGAGGGAAGGTGAGGAGGGCAAGGAGAGCCAGGCGAAGGTAATGAGCTGATGATGTGGGAGGATCTGGAATGACAGGAGAGCTAGATAACATGCAGCGAAGAGGAAAAATAAACTATGATGTGGAGGAATGTGTGACACTCTAACATCTTAAATCATCACATTTGAACCATTAATTTGAACTCCGTTTACATAGTCAAAAATGAACGTATTTGCACGCAGGTCTGTCGTACATCCTTTTGCTCATAAACAACCTAACAGCAGAAAAAACTCCCATAAAACCCTCTTTGGGGAGAAAATGTGGAATAAATCCATAAAGGTAGGAATAAGAAGTCAAATAACAATATTATTTCCCAGTTCATTTTTAGACGACATCTGACAATCGTTAAATAAGAATGAAGTGGTTAATTTATTTGCAAGGGAAAGAAGGCGACAGCTACCTGCTTAGCAGACTGCCGAGAACCTTCTTCCCCCCACAACAAGGCCAGGCACCTTTTCTCCCTGCCGGCGGCCTCCAAATCATCTTGTTGTGTCCTCTACAGCAGGGGTCGGGAATAAAAGCCAAATATTTCTAAATATATTTCATTGAGAGCCATGCACTGGGGGCGGACACTACGGCCGACGGGGGAGGACACGATATGGTCGACTCGGCCATATGGCGTCACCGAAAGAGCCATAGATTCCCGACCGCTGCTCTACAGCCAGGAAACTGGCCTCTTATAAGTGTAAGACGCTCCGGCTCAAGTCTTCCTCATGGCCACATCATTCCAGCACTTGCAATCTAGAACACACATTTTTGCCATTACACATCAGTCCTGATGAATACTAATCTCATGATTCTAATCTTGTGAATGGACGTTTTTGTTTTTACATAATGCTACTTTAGTTGTGGAGAAAAATATTATAATATTCCGCGAATGCCAGGAGGATTTTGATCCTAGTTGGTAACATGTCAATCATGGGTATTGAATTGGATAGATTCCGTTTCCTTAGTGTGAAAAAACACAACAATGTAACAACAATTTAACGGACAAAAATGTCCTCCTTGTAAAACTGCTGTAAGATATGACATAAAAAACCAAGATAGCAAAGGCCTAATTACCGAATCCAAATCTCAAAACCACAGGTGGCAAACTAATGCATGACGCCACTGGGATTTACTCGAATAGGATCAAGCCTGAGAAAACAGCGACACGCAGTGGACAGCAGAATGCCCGGATGAGTCAGGGGGAAGTTGTTACATCTAATGACGGACGCCTCACCGTCTCTTAATGGCTCTGATATCTCCAACATTGAATATGATGAGTGGAAGCTGAGTCTGGATAAGAAACCGTGTGATTAAGTGGCTGACATAACCATCTTTCTCCGTTTTCGTCCCCTCTGTGCTCCTCCAGGTCAAAGTGTCTCTCAACAGTTTGACGGACATTCTTTCCAGCCTATCAGGTGTCGGGGATTGTGTTGCCGGAGTTGAACATCTGCTGAAGGACCTGAAAGCACTGGAGGAGAAGGCTCTGGTTAGTCTCTCTCCAACTCTCACACAAAACACACACACACACTACTTTGTGCGTCTAAATACATTTTTATACTGCATCCTTGTTGTTGTATAGTCCTACTTTGTAGTTACCTGTTCACATTTAAACAATGAAGCTTCAATAACAAACTATTAGCATGTGTAACTGCAGGATTCGTGACTTGAACAAGAGACACTCCCTGGAAAATTTTTGTTTTTATCCCCTTATTGCTGAACTAGGAAGCATTTGAATACATTAAATCATTAATAACTTCACTAATTACAACTTCACTGTTATGTAGAGAGTAATGGACGACCGGGGGCGAGATGCACTGAAGAGTCTTTAATGAGAAACGGAAATTAGTCCTTGATTATAATTGAACACAAAGTCCACAGGCATCAAACGGAGCCACAACAGTAATAGCCGGAAAAGTGGAACTTAGGAATGTAACGCTTCTTCCCACAAGGACGGTGGTCAGGGATCCCGGGGGTGGGCAGTGGAGATAACCAAGAAGGTCAGCAGCTGAAGGCAGGTGCCACTCGGGAACTCTGCAGACAGGCTACACCGTGCAGCCCACAGTATAGCAAACAGCATACCCTCCCATAGACAGCTGGATATATGCATGATCATGTGTTAACATGCATATGCCAACATCAAAGCATGTTAAAGTGTTAAAGGCCACATCCCAATACGTTTGTCTATGGTGTTGCCTGTTAGTTCACTGCCATTGGCCAGCATTTGGATTCCGTGGCTCCAGTAACAGCCAAGTGTCAGCAAGCAATACATCCAACAGAGAGGTCCAATCACTTCCTTATCCTTGTGCAAATGCACTGCCTTCATGCTCATGTTAAACTTAACAGCGCTGTTTTATCAGGGGAGTCATTTATTACATCCCATCAGGTTCATAAAGTTGTATTTGGTAGATCTTTGTAAATAACAATAGCGTTTCTGTGGGTTGTCGTCCTTCCAGCCCATACTGGAAAAGGCCCAGCTCCACGCACTGCACGGGGACCAGCTGATCCAGAGCGACCACTACGCCGTTGACTCTATTCGCCCCAAATGTGTGGAGCTCCGGCGGGTCTGTGACGACTTCAGCAACGAGTCCAAGAAGAAGATGGACGTTTTGTCCAAATCCCTGCAGATTCACATTGGCATTGATAAGGTGAGCATGTGGGACGACTTCTACAGGTGATACCTCCACTGACAAAGTTATGTTTTTATATCTTAACATGTCGCATGAAGTTTATAGACATGTCGTAACACGTTTGCCATGCTATCAGAGCAGGAGTTTTATATACTTTAGGTATCATTAATTGATTTATTTGATAACAAGCAACAGGCTTCACTGATGCAATATTTGCCTACAAATGTATTCTTCTGACAATCGTGTCGTTACCTCTGTTGGTTTGTTAGTCAACCCAAATCCTTCCAAATCAAGGTGCATATCTGCCAGTGGCGGCTGGTCCACAGAGAGCAATGGGGCGTGGCCCTGCCATGAGCAACGGTGAAAAAAAAGATTTATTCAGTTTTTGTTATTATATTAAAAATATCTTTTTTTTTACAAATAGTTATGTCAGGAGAGGCACTAAAGTCCGAACCCAAAAGCAGACTCGACTCAAACTTGAACAAGAAACAAGGTATATTTGGCCCTCTCCCAGGGTGTGTACACAAGATGAAGACTGCAACTCTCACTCCTTGATCCTTACCTCCTGATGACGGTGTATCCCACGGACAAGGGGTGAGGCGGAAGCCATAAGCAGACGACACTGGGAAGAGCGAAGAGCATATTAGTGCAGGCACTTTCAAGGGAAAACACACGGACGTGGTGGTACTAAGCCGGGCTCCGGTCACCACGTGCAATGCGTGTTTAACGATCTGGCAATGACTGGAGATCACCGGTAGCTTAAATGTCCTCCTCCAAATGAGGTGATCTCCTGCAGGTGCTGTGATAACAGATTGGGATCAGGTGAGGAGAAGACAGGCAGGCATAAACTACTGATCACCCACCAGAGGGAGGCAGAGTAACAGAAGGCCGGGTCATGGTGGGTGATTCGTGACAAGTTATGGATTATTTACCCGGTAATATTTGTAAATGAAGATATCTGTGCAATGCTTTTCCTGCACGTCCTCTCCTCTTGTTGGGGTCGGGTCCCAAAGAAAGATAGATGATTCATTTTGAGTTAACTATGACATAAATGCGATTAATCGTGATTCAATATTTGAATCGTTTGACAACACTATATATATGTATGTATATTCATTGGTATACAGAAGTGTTTGAATAAAATGCCCTTTATGTTAAACTGTTGAATGTTAAAGCTGTTGTAAGAGGGAGATGCAAGAACACTGAATAATAAATTATAAGAACCACAGTGGAACTTTAAACAATTGTGTCAACTTCCAAAGTGATTGACAGAAATGACCATCATTTAAAAAGACGCTGGGTATGGATCAGCGAGGCGGTTTATGTTGTGTACCCTCAGATACGCACCGCTGCTCAGGTAAAGAAAAGAGACTTTGGAATTGATACGAAAAAATATTAACACAGCAGAAGAAAAAGAAGAAAACAAGTGGAGAAGGAGGACAATGGAGGAAATTATTTCATTCTGTATCTCTGGTAAGTGGTAGAATAAGCAACGACTGGCGGACGCGGGGAACAGAAGCGGAACTACACCGCTGCATGCCCTTTCAGCTTTACAAAGTGGTCTACAGCACACTAACACTGCACCAATGAATGGAATTAGCGGCGTTGACATCTCGCTCGGTTTGCATTGCAGGTTAACCAGTGGTGTGAGTCTGGCATTTACCTGCTGGCCTCCCAGGCTGTGGATAAGTGTCAGTCCCAGGAAGGGGCGGAGTTGGCACTCACTGACATCGAACACTTCCTGGAGTCTGCAGAAAAGAACCAGCTGACTGAACTCAAGAACCTCCAAAACGAGTATGAGGTTGTCCTGTCCGAAGAAATCAAGGTACGGTGCAACGAGTTAACACTTCAACGTTTGACTGGATATCCTATTCGAAAAATGCAGATTGGGTGTGATGCTTCCTTCCTGCAGGCCAATGTTCTGAAGGCACTGAAGCGCCTGGAGGACGTCCAAAAGATGTTTGAGAAGCGGCACGTCAGCCTGAAGAGGCTGTCAGCTAAACAGACGAGACCCGTCCAGCCAGTGGCCCCACGGCCTGAGTCCTCACCGAAACGTCCCTCACTGAAGAACCCCCCAAGAACTCCAGGGAATCAGCAGCGTGAGTCGCATCCTGCTACAATAAGCTCCTTCTTGCATTACAGGTGGTCTGGCGTGAGTAGGACTTTTGAGGGTGCTAAGCCACACCCCCTCCCCGGCATCCTGTTTGGTGTGAACGCAGCATAAGAAAGAACTGACGTTGTGATGTGTCCTCTCCATTTCTTGCAGCTGTGCCTCGCAGGGCGGCTGACCGGCCGCCACCGGAGGTCGATCCCAGCAGGAAGAGGATCACTCGCAAGGCCAAAGGAGGAATCAAGGTATAAAGTCCCTCCAATGACTTGCTTATTAGCTTGTTAGCACACTGATGTGTGTATTATTTATGTATTATATTTTGCATTTTACAGGACTTTATTTTGATTTTTCATGGACTTTATTTTTAACTTAACGAAAATCAGCAAATAGGCAAAGCTAATTAAATAAATAGACAAATGGTCAGTTGATAATGGCTCGGTTTAACCAGTTTACTAAACACAAAACAACAAACAGACAAACAATAGCAATACTTTTGCTTAGTTTTGAAATTCTTTTAGGTTTTACTTCCTCTGTAGAAAGTAGAAAATTCCTATACATCTACTGCATATTCTTCAGATTATCCATGGCAACAGTAGCACTTCTTTTGTTTCCGGTTACGGATACTGTGTTGCTAGTACTGCAAGAGCCACGAAATAAATCTGTGGCCCACAAATGCCCAAACGTGAGCAAATACAACTAACCAGACAGCATTTGTTAGTTCAGTGGCAGCAGGTGGAAAATGTTCTACTGAAGGTCCATCCAATCAATTTAAGCAAACATTCCAGGTTGTTTCAATTAAATCTTAAAAAATGCATTACTACTGAAAATAAATATTCAACATTTATTCACACATAGGAAAGCAGAAAATAACATTTATTCTTCTCCCTCACAGGAAATTCAGAATAATATATTGATATTAATATTCAGTGAAATAACATGTTTATCGGTGCTTTATACTTCCTTCAGAATGTGATCCTTTATAACAGCACACAGTCTTAGAGGCCTTTAAACATGCTCCTCCAGCTCACCAACTACAGAGGCAACAATATCCACCAAAGACGCCTTGGTTGTCTGACGTCCAAAAACCAAACACCCACACACAATCAGTTATCTGGGGTAAAACATTGCTAGTTGTAATCCCTCTCCTCGTAGTATTTCCTCACCGCGCTTAATACGGCCTAATATCCATGTGTGTCCTGGTGTCAGACACTTATGTCCTGGAAGTGTCCCTGCTGGATGTGTCGCTGTTGTTTTATAGAGCTAAATATGTCGTTAGCATGAGCACATCCAGCTAGCCAAACCTACCAGTCTCTTGACTGCGGGGGGCACACGTTTACCAAGCCATGGCAGGAGGGTGAACAGGGAGATCTAATAAAAAAACCATCTGTCATTACCTTCCTCGATGACTTGACAGTGATGTGACGGGCTTTTGTTCAATGGCAGCCAATCTCTTGGTACTGCTTTGGCGATCAATCTACTGGAAACCCCTGCTCTACACGTTCACGCCAGTCTCCGTCCCAATCCCAGTCCAAGAGTTCGGTTCTGTCACATCACCGAGACATTTTGAGCTTCCGTAAGTCAGCATTGGATGCTCTCTGTTTTTGAGCTAGAACGATGTTCTAAGGAGAACGGACTCTCAGAGGGGAGGACGGAGAACAGCAGCTGGCTCGACCTGACCGCGTCAGCTGGTCTCACTAACAGATTTAATACAGTTCTGGACTGATAAGTATTTTCACTATCAAACCAGATGATTACTCTGAATGTAAATCAAATTGTTGTAAAAAAAACTAGAAAATGCATTTCCTGCTTAAAATGCGTTGGAATGCAAAAAGCGAAAAATAATTTTAAAAAATTTGCTGAAAATACAGAAATGAAAAAGCTGATAATGATTTGAAAGGATTGCTGAAAATATAGAAATAGAGAAGCCAAAAATAAATTGAAATGATTGCTGAAAACACAGAACTGAGAAAAGCTGAAAGGAATTTAAAAGAATTGCTGAAAATAAACAAATGGGAGAAGCTGAAATGAATTTCAATAGATTTGCTGAAAATACATAGATGAAAAGGCTAAAATGACATACATAGAATTGCTGAAAATACATACACGGCAGAAAATATACATAGCAGAAGCTAAATACGAATTTCAAAAGACGGCTAAAAATACAGAAATGGCAGAAACTGAAAGCCGACAAAAGCTGAGAAGAATAAACATTTGTACTTTTTGAAGTAGTTTTGGTACTAGTTTTACGAGCAGAAGGAGTAAAAGTAGTTTTAGTATCAATAACAGTAGAAAAACTAGAAGTAAGTGTTAGTAGTAGTACTAGTATTATCAGCTCTAGTACTAACACTATTAGTCATAGTAGTATTTGTAGTAACATTAGCAGTAGTTGTCATATTAAAAGCAGAAGAAATACTAGTATTGATAGTAATAGTAGTACTAATATTAGTACTAGTTGAAGTATTAAAAGTAGTATGAAAACTAAAAGTACTTGTATATTATATATAAGTAGTAATATCAGTTGCAGTGTCACTAAATCTGGTAGTAAGTATTTTTGGTATTAATAGCAGTTGAAGTACTAGTAGTTATACTATCAGTTGTAGAAGTACTAATAGTAGTACTAGTAATATTAGTAGTTGTACTATTATTTGAAAGAGCAATCAATATTTCAACAAAACAGCTTCATTCTGAGCTTTGCAGTTAAGGTACAGATAATCATTGAGGCTTTTATTTTGTAATGATGGAATTCGGTGAGGGGGGGAAGGGGGGGGGGGGGGTGTGGGGGACAGAATGTTTGTTATTCAAACCAAGTTTTTACTCGATAGGCCTCATCAAACATTACAGTAAGAACTCCCTTCATGGTTACGGTACAGATAATCATTGAGGCTTTTGTTTTTATTTATTTATGTTTATTTTGAACATGTAAATACAATAAGAAAATATCACTATTTTCCTTTATTTCTTCTTTTTTTCCTCCAAGGAATAAGTATAATAGCAAAACAAAACAAAAAACATAAAAAAACAAAATAAAACTTTTCCAATAATAATAATAATAAAAACAGAAAAACTCGATTTACATGTACAAAAGGGAGTAGGAAGAAGTAAAACTTATGTACCCCTACCCCTTTATACACTACTATATATTTAAATATACAGTCTATGAAAATATGTATCAAAAATTCTATTCACTTACATATAATACACATAATATTTATATACTTACAAGTTATAAAATGTAAGTTAATGGTTTTGAGATCACCTCAATTACATTCTTTACTATCTTCATATCTATTTCATTGCAATCAGCGGATGCTTTAGTTTTGCATTTTTTAACAATATCTATTATTTTATTTTCTTCTACTTTAAGACACATAGAACATTGATTTCTTTCAATAATTTCATTATATTTGTTATTGATTATTTGTGGAGTAGGAATGTTTTCAGCTATATCTGGTCCAACATTTACAAAATATTTATTAAAATGATTGACCACATCCTCCCAGTTATCGATGTTCTTTTCATTTACAGTGAAATACTGGGGATAATTAGACTGTATATAATAATACCGTTTAGTATGTTCCACATACCCTTCATATTATTTTTTATTATTTTATGATAATTTACTGTATTATTCCCTATTACTAGTTCTCATAATCTTAGTTAACTTATTTTTATATTTCTTATATTTATATTCTGCTTCTACAGTTCTGTGTTTAATAAATTCTGTATAAAGTGTATTTTTCTTTTTACAGGCATTTTGTAATCCTTTTTAAATCCATGGTCTAACACTATATTTTTGTTTACTGCAATCTTTTTTTATCGGACAATTCTTATCATATAATAATTAACAACTAATAATTAATAACAACTTTTTGTTGTGAGGGCCGCATAACACCATGAATTAATTGTTAGTGAATTAAGTACACATTGTTCACAGACATAGAAAAGGACCTTACCTCCTTTTTAATCCTCAATTGTAGGGAGGATTTTACCCACAATCCTCCCTGTCACTCCCTTTAGGCCGTGCATGTACCAACAGCAAATGGCGTAGTTAAGCCACTTTGGCAGGATTTATATCGAACCATTTTAACTCTGTTACACAAAGCCGGATCTACGTTAGGTTTCTTCAATACACTCAATTGTTGTGGACATCATTGGGATTTGTGGTGATAACACAGCAAAAGTGCATTGAGATCGGATCAGCTGTACTCTGAGGTGTAATGCAGCCGTGAGATGTTCGTTTCAGACCCAAGGGGTCAGCACGTACTGAAAGGTCAAAAGAAATACATGCTCACTCATCAACTAATCAGTAGACCCTCACATTGGGTATCATCATGTCTTTGGCACTGGTAGACATGTTTGCATTTTGGACATAATCTATGTGTATGTGTGTGTTTGTTTGTCACAGATTGAGGTTATGCATGAGGAAAGCCAA
The DNA here is from genome assembly GCA_021346845.1 of Apeltes quadracus. Lineage (NCBI taxonomy): Eukaryota > Metazoa > Chordata > Actinopteri > Perciformes > Gasterosteidae > Apeltes > Apeltes quadracus. The sequence goes on along the minus strand of CM037924.1, from coordinate 9,901,638 downwards.
GGAGGCTCCACCCATTCCATTGTGACCAATGAGACAGAGGAGAGTCTGTCCAACAGACGCAGGTAAGGACAGAGCGCCCCCCTGTGTTCACATGCGTGTTCAATTACTCCACCCAAAGGACCACAAGTCAGTAATGTGAAGAGCTGTTGATTGCAACAAAGCTTTGTAGGGTTTAAAAACTCATTCAACAGAGATCTCTCTCTTCCTAAAAAATACTGCTTGACACAATATTTCAAGTCGTGATTTTGTATAGTTCTGTTCTGATTGTCGTTGTTTGATGGAGGACAGCTGTCAGTCTTTATGCTGTAGTATTGACTAACAGAACTTACCATGTGCACTGATATGTGAAGAGCACATTTCACAAGCAGCCAGTGTAACAGCGTGAGTCATCTGATGGATCCGCTTCACACATTTATTAACATATAGAAATGCATCTCAGATTTATTGTTTTCCAGCAGCGAATGTGTCAAACTAGTGTTCATTTCTGAAAGTGTTTGTCCCGGACACCAGGCGCCCCTTATGTCAGGGGATCTTAACCTTTTCAAGTGCACAGATTAACTAATTAATATCATTTTAGTTTAGTATGTATTCAATGACTAAATAAAATAATACAATAAAAGTTTAACAAGAAAAATCTTGCAAAAAAAGTGATCATTACAAGGACCTAACAATTCATGGAACAGATAAAGTTAATATAATAATAATTTGAAAGGCTCAAGCCAGGTGTAACACAAAAATAACTATTACTTTTACTACAGAAAAAACAGAGAAAATAAAAATGTAGTTAATAAAGAATATGGAGTAATAACAAATTAAATCAAATGTATATAAAGTGCAAATGAAAATGTAGCCTTATAATCTTTGAATTCATTTGATCAATGCTTCAGCTGTCAATATTTTGGCATCGCAGAAGCAGCAGTTCGTCTTCATGTCAGCAGCAGGTTTCTGTCATTGGGCCTCATTTCTGTCATTCGTCTGCACTCTTTCTCTTCACTAGCTAAGACCACTGAAGGCGTTTAACATGAGTGAATGTGTCGTTGATCGATTTCGACTGGTTGGTCGGATGGGTTGTGTGGAGCTACGTCGGAGAGTCCGCCATGTGCCCGTGGCACGGCAAACCCCTTCAGGGCCCTACGAAAAGTTGGGGGAAAACAATGGAGAGAAAGAAGAGAAAAAGAAAAGGGAGGGTAGGGTCGGGTTTCAGAATGCGTACCCACGAACGAGAAGAGAGGGCTGAGCTGTATTTGTAGAAATACCGGAAGGGGCGTGTTGGAGGCGTAGTCCTGCCCCCGAAACTACGCTAATTAGCTTTAATTAAAAAATTTCACCTGCTTTCCCACTAGGATTTGGATCTTTGGTTTCCGAATGATGCTTCAGTGTTATGCTACAGCGTTATGCTGCCTTCCCACTACTAGTTGTAGTTTAAGAATCACTGCTCAGTGTCATTGGAGTTGTCAAGCTTCCTCATCTCATTTCTCTTAGCGGCGTCTTCATCTGCCATTTGTTCTGGTGCTTTTTGAGGTAGTGGCCGCAAGGCCAACATTCATGCAGCATCTCTGCAACTCAGCAACTCTATACACTACAAAATCACTGACTTTTCCACTTTAAAGACAAAAGGAACGTCTACTCAAGGCACATTTTTACAGCTTCTTTATGTTTGTTGTGTAGGAGATGAATATACTTTTATACATTTCATACAAATATGCTTAAGTGGCTAAAGTTGGGAGTTGGGAGTCAGTTGTGACTCAGTTATGAGAGAGGAGATGGATGGAGAGGGAGCGGGGAATCAGAGGCGAAAGAAACGGAGTTAATACTCACCTGTCTCTCTCTCTGCAGCCTGAGCCCCCTGCGCTGTGAGTGAAATCCTCAACTCTGTTTCTGAGACTATACATATGCAGAAATGTGTTTTTTACGTGGTTTACTGTTAAAAATGTAATTATTTCAAATTCCCCTTCCTCTGACAATCAGTCGTGATTATATTTTTCATTTTAATTAATGTAATCGCTGTATGGTTAATTGTAAATTCAATGTGATGCAATCTGCCTCTGAGCCGGTGCCCTAGACATCCTTAAAGCTGTTTAGAAGTCACTGGAATTTATTGAAACGTAAATATTAGATAACAATGCCACGAATGAGCAAACTGTTCTTTCACTGGTTCAATATTATTTCAGCTAAAGACAGGCGATTGGCAGGGTTTGGGGGTACATGAACGAGGTTGGATGTAGAAGGGGGTGCGTGGCCTAAAAAGTCTGGGAACCGCTGCTGTAGGGCAACTACGCCATCTGGCATCATTTAGCTCAGTCTGGCTGGATGTGGCGGTTTCCTACTGGCTGTCTGGTGTTTCAATAGGAAAAGTCTGTCGCAAATATGTATCTGTAAAGTACAAAGTTCAAGGGCCAAGAATAGACCAGCTGCTTTATTGGTTTCTGACAAGCCACAAGACAGTGCTAACATAAATGATGCAGAGCATTTCTGAATACATATTTTCGTATACAGAGTGGCTAAAGTGTGTTCAATTATGTGCTCTATTTCCACATATCCAGATTACATAATGGTTTGCACAATTAATGCTAATGCTAATGCTATGGTTAATGCTATTGAAAGTTATCATCAATGAAAATGAACAAACACCGGACGGACAGAAGACATCTTGGAATGAACAGTTACAATCAAAAGTATTTAATAAAGGAAAGGAAAGAAAGGAAAGTATGCAGTGTCATAACTACATCTCTGTGCAGGGTGGGGATTTCAACAGGCATTTCTGTATATTTGTAAAGGGAAATCTTGCACCCATTTTAGAACATTATTCTATTAAAAAAGAAAAACTAAAATATCACATGGTCATAAGTATTCAGACCCTTCGCTGTGACACTCTGTGTTGTAGTGGTAAAATTAAAGGTGGGTAACCTATGAATTTTGTGATCATACAGACCTCAACGCGATGCAACGCTATGCGAAGTAACGCAACACAGAGCATCGTGACTCTGCAAGGCGGTCCTGGCTGTATAGCATTATGTTCCCAGTTAAAGTCATATACAATCAATGACCGTGAATGAATGCGTTTGTGGTAGCGTTTGTAGTTTATTACATTTCAAGAAAAGAGTAAAGAAAAGTATGTGTAGGCCTCAAAAAAATGAGGTGGGTGGAGACAAAAGAAAGGATCTCTATAGGACCTTGGAAGTGTTACAGCAACGTGTGTTTATTTACTTCCTCGATCCTGATTATTGTTGCTGCCGCAGCCGCAAGGCACTGGTTGGAGGGTCACAGACCATGCAGCGTTTATATGTTCAACAATATGAAACATAGTCTTATGGTGTTTTTTATCCAAAATCCACTACCGCCCTGGTGACACTCATATGTAACTCACATGCTGTACATTTCTTCTGAGATGGTTCTGCTCCTTCATTTTCGTGCTGTGTTTAATTAAACTGGTTGGACTTGAAAAAGACACACCTGTCTATATAAACAGTGCATGTCAGAGCAAATTAGAATCATGAGGTTGAAGGAACTGCCCAAGGAGCTCAGAGACAGGCTAGTGGCAAGGCACAGATCTGGCCACGGTTCCAAAAGAATTTCTGCAGAGCACAGTGGCCTCCATAATCCTTAAATGGAAGAAGTTTGGGTGACCAGAACTCTTCCTAGTCCTGGCCGTCCAGCCCAACTGAGCGGAGTTCCACAGTCAACTATCACTGCAGCCCTCCACCAGATGGAAGCCTCTTCTCAGTGCAAGACATATGAAAGCCGGCATAGAGTTTCCCAAAGAACACATGAAAGACTCTCAGACTATGAGAAGTAAGATTCTCTGGTCTGATGAGACCAAGATTGAACTTTTAGGCGTTAATTCTAAGTGGTATGTGTGGAGAAAACCAGACACTGCTCATCACCTGCCCAATACAATCCCAACAGTGAAACATGGTGGCAGCAGCATCATGTCATAGGGGAGTTTTCAGCTGCAGGGACAGGACGACGGAAAGAAGGAAAGATGAATGCAGGCAAGTACAGAGATATGCTGGAAGAAACGCTCATCCAGAGTGCTAAGGACCTCAGACTGGGCCGAAGCTTCACCTTCCAACAAGACAATGACCCAAAGCACACAGCTAAAATGACAAAGGAGTGGCTTTGGAACAACTCTGACCATTCTTGACTGGTCCAGCCAGAGCCCTGACCTAAACCCAACTGAGCATCTCTGGAGAGACCTGGAAAATGTCTGTCCACCAACGTTCACCATCCAAACTAACGGAACTGTAGAGGATCTGCAAGGAAGCATGGCGAGGATCCCAAATCCAAGGGGGAAAAACGTGTTGCATCATTCCCAAAATAACTTATGGCTGTAGCATCTCAAAAGGGAGCTTCTACTCAACACTGAGCAAAGGGTTTTTCTTTCTTAATAAATTTGCAAACATTTCTACATTTGTTCTTCCGCTCTTCCTACTCATCTTCCTGGATGAGTGCATTGGTTACAATTCTAGTGATAAGAGTTCTGGTGCAGGAGATGCAACAACATCCACCTTGGAATAGAATGCGGGCCATAACAGACACGGTTATTACAGAAATAATCAATTGTTTGCATTTACTAAATCATGAGTCCAATGATATGATAAGGGATGATCAATGTCACGGTTCTCTGATAGTTCTTTCTTGAACTCTCAGCAGTGGTTCACCTCCCTTTGTGAGTGAAGGTGGTTTCTCGACCATTCTCAGGGTCTCCTATGCTAAATGGTTGCTGTTGCCATGGCGTAGTGTCAGTCGAGGGGCTAGAAATAGTCAGTCAGATTGTGAGCTGTTTGTTGATTCAACTCTTCTGAGCTGTTCCCAATACATTTCCTCCGGTATCTAAAACCTTTGTAATTTATTTTGTTAAATTTGGAAACCATCCCTATGATAGTTATGCAGTAAATATATCTACATCCCTCCTGTTGAGGCATGTGTTAATTTAACGCATGTCTCAAAATAAATTTACATAATCAGCATCAGCTCAGCTTCAGAATTTTCTACATTGTGTCAATAGTGCGCGACTGGCGAGCGCTTCCTTTAATTTGAAAAGCAGAAATTAAGAAAATAACAGCATGCAGTGATATTGAAAAAATGGTTAAAGGATGATGCAAAGAAAAACATTTGCATTCAAACAGTGTGTGTGGTTTTCTAATTCTATTGTGTGACTTTAAGGAGATCAAAAACAACCTTTTGGTTGCTGTCTATGGCTTCCAAATGATTTCGCTTTACTGTGACCATGTCACTTCCAACAGAACCCCTTGTAAAAAATGGTTATGCTTATCCCGTTACATTAGGGAGTACTAGGTCCCTCCTGTTAGTCAGCTGTCTGCACCCTTTGACCTCTGCATCTTACCAATCCCTTCCAGCCTGTCTCGGCTCCAGGATGTGTGTGTGGGTGATGAACTTCCATCACAATTGAACTTGCAGTCTTCAAGGGCTGCAGCTACTTTCGGGGGGTTTCAGCAACACTATTTTGCCTGTGTTCTCTGACTGCAAACACAAAACATATAGTATATTCATGCATTCCAATGACAATAATAGATTATCAATATCTTATGTGTAATTAAATGTATGTATGATTTGATGATAAAATCTTAACAGAATGATGGTCTGTAACAAAGTTTTCCATTCTGCGCTGCTACTACTGTTATCCTATGATCTGACAGTCAAATGCACTGTACATCTCATATCCACACCCAACAATCACTACGTTTACGAGAAAATAACAATTTTTACACTATATACAACAATGTGTACAAATTTCCCAAAACACATGTATTTCCCCCTTCATTTAAATGTCTCCTCCCATTAGCTTCACTGCGTTAACTATTTACATATTCCCCCACTGGACTGTTCACCGTCTCTACATCACTCGAAAAAACTACCCCTTTTGTCTCACCACATAGGCACTGTTGAATGTAAATACAAAACAGAGGCGTGGAATATGAAAAACTGATGTGTTACAGGTGTGTTACAACTTTCCTCTTTATTTGTCACCAGCTGCCATTTTGGAGATCTCCAAAGCACATGTTCTGTATTCTCCACCCCCAGTCATTGGTCCTCTTTCTGAGGGAACTCGTAACCCATGCCTCGCAGCGCGTGTACAGACTGTGCGTGCCTTCGTTCTCACAGCCTCTGCCATTATGCATTTCTCCTATTGTCTTTCAGCCATCTTGTTGTTGTAGACTCTATTAATCTCCGGCCGCCATCTTGTAACGTTCCAAAAACATATGCTATGTGTTCCCCACCCCCAGTCAATAGTGGTCTTGATCACGGTTCTTTGTTTAAAAAAAAAAACGCCTTGTAGACTCTGTTGAGACCATGTGCTCCTTTGTTTTCATAAGACTAGGCCACAATCAAATCTTTAATCTGGCTGCACTGTTTTCAAAATGATTTTATGAACTTGAACATAAAACAACAAAGTTTTCAACTGATCTTAAATGTTTTGTAAATTTTCCATTAATTTTGCAATTTGGGTCATTCTCTCCAATTCTTAAATTAAATGCTGACCATGTTGCCATGACTCTGGCCATGTTCCCGCACACAATTATTCTGGAAATTTATCAGGCATCGTTTGCTTGTATTTCAAATTTCAATCATGTTTCTAGCCTAATGGGCGCCGTCTAGGTCAATACTAATTTATTGTGCTTTCTTAGAGTCTAAGAGAGCTTATCGAGACGACCGGCAGTCGTCAGTAGCCTGCAAACCTCGTCTACTTCCTTACTGCTGGCAGCATGATCATGGTCCAAGGAGGCCTCAGGGACTTAACTATATTAGACCTTTAGGCACCGTGCATTGCGTAACTCATCTATATGTTAGATATACGTTCACCCTCAAATGGTTGAGGCCTATACCAGATATCCATTCATATCTTCTATGACTGAACAGTTAAATAACGCCACCCGTTCGCTTAACGTTAACGTGACACAACCAAGCATTGTCGGTAACTGCCAATACCAATATTACATTCACACTGGACTTTCTATTCTTTACTATAACAGGCCTAACCCTAACCTTAACCCTATCATTTATTATGGTTGCAATTTCTTTATATTTTATTCATTATTCTCTAATGGACAATAAAAAAACAAAATCGTTACCGTCCTTGAACCTTTTGGTTTCTTTAAACCTTCTGATGTGCCTTCAGATTTGACAATGGGACATCTATAGAGAACATTTATCTTTGTCCACTACCTCAGAGACACACTGGAAATTATCATATTTAACAGCTAGTTTAGACTCTCCAATCGGGGCCAAAGGAATAACGGAATGGAGCTCTATAAAAGTGTGCACAGAGAAAAAGAATCCTCATTTGAACAGAAGCAGGATCGTTTCTCCCCAGCTTAAACAAAGTCCAGGGTACAACTACAGAACAATCGAGTGCATTTGTTCACTTAACAGAAGGGCTTTCATCTTAAATTTACATCAGAGCAAATACCTAAACTAGCAAGCAAACAGTGAAATAGGTGCCGTTATTTGTCCTAGTGCCACATTTAACATCTGAAGACCATTCATGTAAAAGCAGCCATACAAGAGTAAGTCTTCTGGTGGTATGGCAGGCACAGCAGTGCCACTTTCACTGCAGTGCAGTACAAATTACTTAAAAATCCTCCAGAATTGCTAGACACTGTCGGGTTTGTTGCCGCCTGCCAGAGCGCGCGCAGGTCCTTGGCGTGACCATGAGAAGTGATCATGTGATGATAGATGCAGGGGTGGTACGGAGTCTTTCCCTCCCCTGAAAAGTACACATGCTCCTGGGGATAGACCCCTACAGTCTTGGCGCAAATTCCCATGAAGACATCGTCAATGTACATGGAGGAGTTCAACAACAAAGTTGCGTGGTAAATCTTGGCGGCCACATCCCCTGAAACCACGTACCCCGCTCCAGAAGTGTAGTCTGGGTAGGAGGGCCAGGGGTACAGATCATGGGAAACGTGGTATTTGCTGGCTTTCCGGCGAACTGGAGGGGATCCTCTGTGTACATTTCCCACCCACAAGTCTTTGACCCCTGATTCTGAACTCAGGAGCTGCCGTAGGTACTTCACCAAATTTGGCAAGTGGACAAAAATGTCGTCGTCTGCAGACATGAGGAAGCGTGCCTGGCGGCAGTACTCGTGGCCCCAGTGGAACTGTAGGAGCAGTTTGGAAGTCAGGTTGTGGAAGGTGTCTAAAAAGTTTTGCTGGATCAAGTCACCGTGACCCCGGTTCTCCTGCACCAGGGCCCTCTGCACCCTGGACCTCCGGCCGACATCTGGGTGCACGCCAAGGGCGAACACCATCCTCACTCTCGCCCCCAGTTCTGACCAAATAAAGCTCTCGTTTCCCCACGTGTCCCTGATGGCCTGCCGGCGCTCAAAGTTCTCCGGCGAGGATTTCACAAACAGCAGCAAGAGGACATCCTGACTTTTCTGGTCTCCGACCCCACCTCCACATTTGCCCGGTTGGTTGATAAGGTATGGGTAGTTGGCGAACCCACCTTCCACATGGTGAACCCCATCTTTCCTGTTGTTATGGCTGGATCTGAGGGCGTAGGAGGAATTGAGAAAGTTGTAGCTGTTCACCAGGTAGCGGTACGTGTATGACCTCATGTGGCTGACCACATGGTGCTCCAGGTCTTCCCAGCAGACCATCACCACAGACAGCAGTAAACCTGTGGTCAGCAAGCTGTATGCATTGGCACTTGCGAATACGACGGAAGTTTATGAACATGGCAAATGCGGCCTCTGTCTTACTGGTCTCTTCTTTCTGTGAGTATCTTAATACAATGATCTCTGCCTCCTGTCACTCTAAAGCTTGAGTCTACTTCTCACCTTCTCTTTCCTTCTTATATATTACTTTGTCTTGCCTCATATATGTCCTCTTGGCTTCCTCCAGTCCCATCAAATGGCTTCCCTTCCTTTTGTTGTTTCCTCTTGCTCCTCAGCAGTAGATGTTTTGTCTTCGATATTCTTCCACTGTAAGATGCTTAAGCTCTACTACGAAAATGGATCAGGTCACTGATGAATCCAGGTAAAGCTGGGTGTCTTCAATTCCGCTCAAACAATCCAGGATCTTCCTACATGCTTCCTCAGAACTTCTTTTCCCTCCTCTTGCAACAGCGCGCCTTTGGAACACAGCACCTAACATAGAGAGAGACAAATACAATCATATCAAAGACTTATGCATGATTTGGCTTCACTAAGCTAGAATACACAGGTCCTGAAATGAGTTAATTCACTTTATCATCATTTTTTATAAGCAATTTGGTATTTTTTTGCAGGAGAATTGAGTGTAAAATCATTGTGATGATTTCCTCCTGTGTATCATCGTAAAGGGTTCATGTTGTTTTGGCCCGTAGGTTGCAGAAAACGAGACACCCAAAGAGGTCTGTTTTGGTCTGCTGGGGGAATTGTTTCTACCATTGTTTAGTCAGACAGGCTGTGGTAGGAGTTGTGGTAAAGATGTGCTGTGCTAATATTTCAATAAATTTGGTAAAAAGCCTTTACTATGACAGTTTGAACCCATGTGTGCCTCTCTGTTTACCTTTTTTTACTCTCCATGTGTTCCCATGTTATAACATTTTTAACGTCACATTGCAATGAATTGTGGGTAATTCCATTGGGCTAAATCATCATCCAATGCTGACTTACAGAAAGTGTTAGTGGAAATGTTTGCCTAGAGCCTCGATCACTCAAAATGTGACAGAACTAAACTCCACAGAGCCAGCGGGAGCGTGCAGGGAGAAATGCGCAGTCAGGGAACCTCACTTGTAACATCTGTTATGCACATGTGTTAAAGCAGAATAGAAGTCCACTTGGTCTCATCACACCAGCAGCCAGACCTCATTCAGAAGCTACTTAAGTCTTATGGATTGAACCCGGTCAATCAATCAATTGATTGCATGCGCCACAAAACCGGAGATGTGACCACCTGTGAACTATGGACGAGTACACCTGTTCCTTATTGCAAGCAGTGGATTTGCTTTACCATCACCTGGAGAGCCTGGTGCAGGAGCATGCGTCATCACCTGATTTTTGCGAACAACTGGTTCCTCTTCAAGTTGGTCCGTCATCATAGTTTGTTCCTACCATTTAATGATACCTCTCATTATGTTAGATGGACATTTGAATATGTCACTATAAGCTGTTTAAAAGATAGTGAGGAGGCTTGATGTGCTGCAATGTAGCCATGTGGGGATTCTCTCCATACGAAACAGGAGACTGGTGCTGGGGATTATGGGCCATGGGGCTAATTCTGGCTCATTGTTCCACTATAGTATTGCTGTATGAATACGGTACGGACTTGAGAGATGGTAGTTCATTTGGTCTGGTTCCCCTCTCACATTCACACTCCTTTAGGGGAGAGGTTGACTGTGTTTCTGTTTCTATGTCTGACGTCAGCACCCTTTGGGGACCGAAGTTTACAGCGGGAGGAGGAGACATTAACTTGTTAACCACGTTTGCACATGCACACTGAGAGTCAAACAGAGCTCTGGGGCAGATGGGTTAGGTTTGAGTGGTAACGGCACGTCAGGCGGGCCCTGTGTGATGGGACAGCTTGACAGGGGACAGGCCTCTTCTACCACTTACACTGTTGATCAGCTACGTCACATGGCGGCCCAGTAAGCGCCAGCACAAGGCGTCCTGTTTGCTCATCAGAGATGTGTGCTGTGTCTCTGTGGATGTGGTCTGACATATCCTTCCCCTGTGATCTGCCCCATTTCCTTGGTAACCTGTGAGTTTGACCTGCTTTCTTTAATGTATCAAAAACAGAGCATGTAAGAACACAGTGAGGATGAGCTCAGGGTGATGAGCAGTGTTGGTTGTCCACCACCAGTGTTGGTCATCTTACTTTAAAAAAGTATTTAGTTAGTTACAAATTACTTCTCCCAAATAGTAATTGAGTTAGTAACTCAGTTACCACATAGTAAAAGTAATTAGTTACTCAGCAAAGTAACTCTCACATTATTTTGTTTACGTTCTAAACTGCTATTACGTTGTATAACATTTAATGTCAAAGATGTTTATATTAACTGATTGAAGAATAAAACACTATTTACAGTATTTTAGAACATTTGGTATTTATTTGAACTCAATAGATTGCAGCTGCCATCCTACTCGTATTGATATTTTTATTTAGCAAGAAGAGAACTGAATGACTCCGACTCAACAGTGGACAGGGGGAGCATGTTTTCAGCAACATACCTGCCAATCAAAGTGTTCAGCTCGGGCTTGGTCACCCGTTGCTGACCTAAAAACCCTGAGCGTTGCTTGTTTTAACAGAGTGGCTCCGTCTCCGCTGGCGCTCACGCTAGTTGCATTTGGGCTTGGGATAGCAGCAGCAACAAGTGTTGATGTGAGGTGCTTCATTAGGTTTGAGTTGCTTGAGGCGGACCAGGATAACGCCTTTCTTTCTGGGCTTAGCTGCATGCAACATAAACATTCTTGCCTTTGACTTCCAGTTTGACGACGCTATTTTTGAACTTCCCCGGCTCGTCGCCATTGTCGCTGACGCTGTCTTGTTTAGTGGTAGTCAGAGAGCAGCGAGACAACGTGAGCAAGGCCTCGCCCACCCAGCCAATCATCGCATTTGCAACGGCGTAGTAACACGACAATTTCAATCTCAGTAAAGATAACGGCGTTGTAACGATGGCAACAGTAATTAAATACATTACTCCGTTATTGAAAAAGTAACTCCGTTAGAAACGCTGTTATACTTAAACGCCGTTACTCCCAACACTGTCCACCACACAGCGTTTAGGTCCCATCTGATCACAGCACCTTCTTTCACAAGTTTGCCGTGTCTCTCACGTGACTCCTAATAGGATTTAGTATGGTGTGTTCAACAGCAGCTAACAGACAGCTACTCTTCCATTAAGGCCAGATTTGGGGATCCCACCGTTACTAGTTGTCCTGTGAACAGATTCCTGTCCACCTGGTTGCTGCTTTATCAAGGACATCAGTGTCCCCATGATAAATGTGACCTTTGACCTTGGTTGGATTATAGAGGAACTCAAAGTAAAACTAACAAGGATACCAATATTGTATTCAAGAAAAAAGTGTCTCTCCGCCACTGGAGACAACCTGTCCAAACATGCCTTCTACCTAATTACATTCCAGTGTCACTAAACTGCACATGTTTACATGTGTACATAAACACCTGTACATGTTTATTCTTGCAGTTCACGGTCACAGTTTAACAGGTTTAAAACTTAAAACCCTCCCAAACAGGCTTGATCAGGCCAGTGTTGCGTCATGCTGGTTGTCCAACATGCTAAAGAGCAGGTTGTATGTTGCAATGGTTCCCAACCCAATTCTAGCTTGACTGTGTGCATCCGTCCACAGCTGCTGAGGTCACTGTGAGGGTCACATGAAAGGTAACATGGTAGTAATGAAGAAAAGAGAATGAATTAATGTCTTTATTGTTCTCGTCTTGTAGTCCAAATGTCTGAAATGTCTGAAAATGACATGTATGGCACAAGTCATTTTCCTTAGACCACAGCATTTTACCAACAGTATTATTATTGTCTTTAACCTTTGACCTCTTGAGCTAACCGTTCGTTTTAGGATGGAATTGTGATGAATAAACCCAAATTAATGAACCACATGTCTTTATTCTTAAACTGTCATTATTTATTGCTTAATATACGTTTTCTCTCCAATGAATTAAATAAAACAAGATCTATAGAATAATGGTTTCAAATTAACTCTGAAAATCACATAAACAGCAGTTTAATACATCTTTAATAACTTGGATGAATAACACAGTTAAATAGAATTAAATCTCTGTTTCCTGCCACCTTCTGGTAGAGATGTGAACACGTTTTTCTCTGCGTCTCAAATTTCTCTGCTCATTTCACTGAAACAACAACACAATGCGTGTTAAATAAATATCAGAGTGTGCGACCACAAACCACTTTGATTAAACTACAATATAAACTATATTCCATTAATCACTGCATATATGTGTATCCATATGTGTACTTGGATGAATGGAAATACAATATACAATTGGACCAGGATTATTTATTTATAATAATTGATGAACTTTTCTCCTAATGTTACCCTGCTATAAGCTGGCATCACAGATGAATTTCTAGCATAGAAACATTCCATTGCGTTGACTCTTACTGTGAAAAGTTACGTACTTCCGGTTTAGCTGCTACGCTTTGTATTTTTGTTTTATAGGTAAAAACCAAAAAGGGATTAACGGAAGTAAAGGCCGGCAGTTTTTCCCTTTTTGGTTTAAAACGAAAAATGGGAAAACGCTCTCCCATTTCCGTTTTTGGTTTAAAATGAAAAACAAGAGAACAAGAAAACAATGGTGATCCGTGTACCATTCGTAGTTTTGGTTTTATTTTTGAAAAACGAATGGTACATGGATTCAATGGTCTTTCCATATTTTATGGTTTTATGGTTGAAGCGAGTAGTATATAGTAAGTGGTTTTTCGGGGGGGGGCGATTTATGATTGACAGGTGTCATTTTGATTGATTTATGACGGGGGCAACATTTGATTGACATGTGTCATTTTGACTGATTTATGACAGGGCTGCCATTTGATTGACATTTAACAGGTTTGAGATTTATGATAGGGTGACAGTTGACATTTTAGGATGATTTAGGGCTGCATGTACCTACTTTGAGTAAGGGTATGATTTTACTACAATTAACAACACACGACCAAAACTCTTTGACAGGGTAAAACACACTAATATAACAGTTTGTAAAATATAAGCAATCTGTAACAAATAAGTAATTGTAGCACTAATAATGGTATATTTATACAATGCCTCTGCCGAAATGCATGCTGGGAGTGGAAAGCAAACGCTGTTGCTATATGATAGCTACTCTCAGTAACGGTACGAATTTTTACCTACAAATAACAACATACAATCAAATCACTTTACCAGGGGACAACACTCCAATATGACAGTTTGTAGACATAAGCACTTTGTAACAAATAAGCAATTTGTAGCACAGATATGGGTATATTTATACAATGCCACTGCCGAACTGCATGCTGGGAGTCGAAAGCAAATGCTGTTCCTATATGATGGCTACTTTCAGTAAGGGTTCGATTTTTTAACTACAAATAACAACATACAACCAAATCACTTTAACAGGGTAAAACACGCCAATATGACAGTTTGTAAAACATAAGTTATTTGTAACAAATAAGCAATTTGTAGTACGAAAAATGGTACTTTTATAAAATGCCACGGCCGAAATGCATGCTAGGTAGGGTTCACAAGATGGAGTAAACTCTGTTGCTATATGATAGCTACTTTCAGTAATGGTACGATGTTTTACCCACAAATAACAACATACAATCAAATCACTTTAACAGGGTAAAACACTCCAATATGACAGTTTATAACACAAGGGCAATTTGTAGCACTAATAAGGGTATATTTATAACAAGTTAAAGTAGACACGTGGGCGAAGCCATCTTCCCACAATGCATAGCGTGTTCCTTGCAGTTGATGTGTAAACTAAACTACCTCTTCTATTCCACACAACACTTAGCAATGTGCTTACTATGCAATAATAATTTACTGCAGTCCTGTGCCCTCTTATGTTTTTTAGATTCTTATTTTTTTACGTTTGAAGCCTAACAGAGGGAGGTTTGACGCTGAAAAGGCTTTCAGCACTCTGTGATGTTTCCGGCAGTACACCTGAGTTTTCTCCCCAGATTGCAGAATCCTTGCGTCTTTGACAAAAGATGTCCGTGGATCGTCGTAGCAAGTGTTACGAATAATGCGTTTATATCAATTTGTATTCCCAAATTTAGACCGCACTAATCCTTGGTCTCTTAATGAGCTGCCTATCGGAAGGCGTGATATCTAATGTACGTGTTACGCCGCTGCTGCAGTACAGGCCCACAAGAAAATCATCGTAAGTCAATAAAGTCAGTAATAGACTTAGATCAATTACGTAAGTGTTGGTTCAAGGCATGATCCTAGATATGTTTAACTCCCAGACGCGTATTAACATACACACATGGATAAAGCCAGGTTGCATATATGTATAGAAGAAAATTCTTCCTGACTAATACATTGCACTGACTGACATAATACACTGACACATGTTTATTGACGTCTGTACGGCGTGGATGTAGCTCAGGATTTGTGCAAAGGAAGCTCAGAAGATGTATACGTGTTTACATTCAGAAATGAAATGCACATTTTCTACATTAGTTAAATGTAAAAAGCTGCATAAACAAGGCCCACGATATTTGGGGTGAACCATACGTATGTTTTGAGACATACAATGTTTTGCTTTGATGTGCTGTATAAGCTCACATTCGGGAAAGTAGAGTTACTTGTAAGGTGTAACTTAACGCTTCACATGTCAAATTATTCAAACGTAACCGAGTTCAAATGCTATTTAAGAAATATTTTGTCTTGAGCCACGGAAAGGCAGTTTAAAGAGCAGAGATATGACCGACCACCGCCATGTTCCCACAATGCATAGCGTGTTCCTTGCATTTGCCGGATTAACTAAACTACCCATTATACTTCACTCACAACGTAGCAATGCGCTTACTAGACAACAATGCCACTTTGTAAGACATTCCTGTCCCACTAAGGGTCATTTTCATACATCTTTTTACATTTGAACCCTAACAGAGGTAGGACTGTGAAAGTCTTACAGCACTTTGAGAAGTATTTCTCAGTGAACTCTAGTGTCGCTTTAGATTGTGTAAAGATTTCCGTGGAGAGGAATACTACGAAATTTGTAGTACATTCCTGATTCCCTACTCTTCAAGGGCTTCTTGAATTATTCAAATGTGATACATGCGGAATATGTGGTCACTGTCCAAATAGTTTTAAACTTTATTTGTTCAATCTCATTTTTTTTTACTTTTCATCATCATCACCTTTCAAAGGCCCAAAAAATTATTATTGCATAGTAAGCACATTGCAATAATAATTTACTGCAGTACTGTGCCCGCTTACGTTATTTAGATTGTTATTTTTTTTATTTTTTTACGTTTGAAACCTAACAGAGGGAGGTTTGTTATTAGTTAAACAGTGTTTTTACAAACCTATTACCGGGGCAATGGACAAGTATTAGTTTCACGAAGCTCATCATGAAATCCAAATAGTTTTACAAACCCGATTTGTTCAAACTCATTTCTTTACCGTCTATTATCTTTAAATACACTGTTTAACTAATGCATTCCTCAGTGCTATCTGTTTTTGGATTTTAATTCCAAAAGAGAAGTTAATAGAAGAGGAGGTCTACAGCAGAGAGAGAGTAGTACATGGTACGTCATCCCGACATGTGACATTTCTTGATATCGACTGTACCTGCGTGAGATTTACGGTTTTGCCGTGTTAACGTCACTGTAACTAATGTGGCCTACTATTCTTACATTGCAGTGTTTGATGAGTTGGCAGCGAGAAGAGATTTTTAAAAGTGTCATTTTAAAACCACATACAGTTTATTCTAACGCCGTGACCGCCCCTTAACACAGATTCTTGGTGCCATTGACTCTACTGAGAATGGCCTGAATACAAATGCTGAGCCAGCAATAGAGGGGCTATAGCCCAACACAGCCACTGAGCAGGGAAGCTGCTGACTTCTGTGCAATGCCCACATACAATAGGCCCAAACAAATATTTCCACAGCAGCATATTTGACTTAGTCTCCCAACACATGGCTGAGCCTTGGCGAACCACTGTTAGCTACTGTAAATACCCCTTCTGCTTCCTGTGACTTCACATACAACCTTCATGTGTCTATTCACGTCCTGGACCACGAGCACACGTCTTCGTACTACATACGCGCGTTGCTTTGCACTGCTGCTTCAGATTCTCAACATTTTGAGTTACTTCACACGCACGTTATCAGACTACGGAATGGCAATAAAAACGCAAAAGCCGTTTATAATGAGGTACTCATCTCATAAGTCACGGCACAGATTGTTTTAGTTAAAGAACAGATATTACTTGTATTAGTTGGCATTTTAATCAAAACGTCAAATTTGAATATGGTCACACAACTACCTTGCAAATCAATGACACATGTAAACTCTACACCAGGGGTGTCAAACGTACGGCTCGCCAGGTGGTTCAGTCTGGCCCGCAGGATAAATCTGCATTATTGAAAGAAAAAAACAAAAAACTTCATTTTCTATAAAATATGCTGTTCCTATATTGACCGCTAGTGGCGCTGTGTGTGGAGTCAGTTCATGTGTTCAGAATCCGCTTGTTAAGTCTGACGTCACACGGGACTTCCGGGTCCAAGCGCTCCGCCCGTCCACATCTAATAACACTGGCGGAACCTGTTAATTTATTGACGATCACGTCCTACTTTAGTGATGCACCCCTGGCGGTCATAAAGGGTTTAAATTATTCTAACTCCAACATAGTGGTTAGTGTAGCGCATCATCCAGGTGGCATAATTAGGGGTGAGTTAGCTGTAAGGTTAAGCTAGCTAGCTATTGACATAAGGTGCCATTCCTTGTTCTGGATGAGGTATTTCAAAATATAATTTTTACAGGACTTCTATAACTGTGAACGTAACTAAACGAAAATTAAAAAATATACATAAGTATTGTTATGATCAACAGCACTGGTAGCAATGTAGTTTGTGATCGTGTACATGGCTAATATCTATGAAAACAGCCGCTTGAAACAACGGAGTGCCTTAGCAGTAGAGCACAGTTCGATCCTCGGCTCCGCTAATCCACGTCCTCCTGGCTATGAATATTAGTTACTGATGAACATGTGTCAGTGTGTATGGTAGCTGCGGTCATCATTGTGTGAACACGTGAAACCTACGTACGTTAACGTACCGGAACGTTACCGTCCCAAAAAACCAACACCGAACTACAAACTAACCTTCAGGCAACGTTTGCGAACCAAACGTTAGCGTAACCAAAAACGTTCTGGGGACCTTAAATTGTTAGCTGGGTTAGCGCATAGCATCGGCGTTATCAACTGCAGCCATTTTCTCGTATCTTTCTCGTCACAGGGAAAGCGATAGAATGACAGTTGAATGTCACTTGTTTTTTTAAACTCCGATCTATTTAAACAACACGGGACACAGCACTGCGGCATGTTAAAACTCGGGCGAAAGCGGTAAATAGGTAGCGAGGACCCGGACTTTACTGCGGTCATGTGGACCGCATTTCAAAATAAAATGCGCCTCTATTTAAGGTGTTACGGTAAACGGGCTTGTACAGCGCAAAAGGCTCCAATCGTCTTTGAAATGTCATTTCTCAATCTTTGAACGGCTTTTAAACTAGAAAGAAGCTGGGTAACGCTCTGATCTCACTTGATCCTGGTTCATGTGGACCTCTTGTATACCCATGTACATTCTCAGCAAATATTACTGTGTAGTTTTTGAGAAAAGTAAGATGAAATAGCAATAATGGCATAATATTCGTCTTTTCTTGATCTTTGAATTGCCCTTAAACCAGATAGAAGCCGGGTAACGCTCTGCTCTCACTTGATCCTGGTTCATGTGGACCTCTTGTATACCCATGTACATTCTCAGCAAATATTACTGTGTAGTTTTTGAGAAAAGTAAGAAAAAATCGCCTCCTGCGCAGAGTCCCAGTGAGCGTGGGCCCGAGGTCCGCTCGCCCCCTCTGAGGAGGAGTCCAGGGCTGCCAGAGAGTTTCCCTGCCAGTGTGCAACTACAGGGCACTGGGTCTGCAGGCCCGATTATCCCAAAGGGGATGGGGGGTTGTGTCCTATAATAGATCTACGTCGTGTTGAATCACGCAGTAGCAAAGCTCAGCTGTAAGATGCTCACGCTCAAACAGATCAGATCCAAGGACTGGTTTATCACGATAGATCTCAAGGACGCTTATTTTCATGTGTCTATCCTCCCACAACACAGGAAGTTCCTGTGTATCAGGTTACCAGTATCAGGTTCTTCCGTTCGGCCTAGCTCTCTCTCCCCGTATGTTTAAGAAATGCGTGGATGCAGCCCTGCTGCCATTGCATCTCCAGGGCATCCGCATTGTAAAACTACATCGATGACTGGTTGATTTTGGGCTCCGTCGGAGCAGCTAGCGGTTCATCATCGAGATTTTGTTTTCACGCACATCAACCGTCTGGGATTGAGACTCAGCGCCAGGAAAAGTGTATTGTCCCTGCTGCATAGGTCTGCAGCGGGGACAATAAGGTCTGCTGGCAGCTGCATCCAATGTGATTCCCTGCGGCCTGCTGTGTATGAGACCGGTGCAGTGGTGGCTCAGAGCCAAATTGTACACCCCGAGGGGGAACCAGCAGGGGCAGACGCCCTGTCGAGACAGGGCCCGAGGCTCGGGGATTGGAGCTCCATTTGGAGAGACTTTGGTCGTACTGAGGCCGACCTGTTTTGCTTCCAGAGAGACGGCACACTGTCCTCTCTGGTTCTCCCTGAACCATCCGGTCCCTCTAGGGGTGGATGATATGGTACAGGATTGGCCGAGGTCACGCCTGTACGCTTTCCACCCGGTTTCTCTGCTCCCAGGAGTTCTGTAGCGTGTCCGCCAGGACGGCGTCGGTCTACTGCCAGTAGCCCCGTAATGGCCGCCAGAGTGTGGTTTGCGAACCTAGTTTCTCTCCTCGTCGGTCCTCCCTTGGAGATCTTGACCAGGACGGACTTGCTCTCGCAGGCGTCGGGGTCGATCCTTTACCCCCGCCCGGAGCTATGGAAACTGTGGGGGCCCGCCTCTTAAGTTCTGGTCTCTTGACCGAGGTCGTTGAGACCATCCTCCACTGCAGAGCTGGAGCGTAGGCCGCTAGGTGTAAACTCTTTTGCCCTCCTTTTCTGAGTTTTACATGCGTGTGTGTGTGTGTGTGGAGCCTCAGAGTGAGCGTATGCAAATTTAGAGTGTACGGCTGCGTGAGAATCGGGTAAAAAAAATATGGATCTTTTGCACTCACGACCACAATGTTACATTTAAAAGCTTCATTTTTAGATCAGAATGATGCCGTGCTTGTGCTGGTCGGAATGACGTGGGTATGGAATCCCAGAGTTCTTTGCTTTTTGCCTGAGGGGCTTGAGAGTGAGACAAAGTCTGTCTCAAGCCCCATTGACTCCAATACTAATCTGGTGACGAACTTAACAAAAAAGAAGAGAAGGTACATGAATTTGAAACTGATAATACAGCCATATTATAAACTCTAGAGACATGTATGCTTGACGTATCATACGCATGACGTATGCTTCGGTAGAGTCTTGGGACTCTCATCATGCAGTTATTTTTTTGAAACCCATAATAGTTTTGCGCTACTGTTTTGGGCTACTTTTGCGCATTTGTTTGAGGTGTGGATTCTGTTTAAATCACTTGAAATCGCGTTGTGTCCTCTGGTCGGCTCGTTAAACGCAGGTGCACCCGTTGCCACGGCTACGGACACCTGCACTCGCAGACCCTCCTCTCTCTACTCCTTCATAATCAATCTGTGTCTGTTTCTTCCTCGCTCTGTCTTTTTCTAACTTCTTAGTCTGAAATAACATTCTGTCTCTCAATAGCCCCCCCCCCCCCCTCTCCCCCGACCACACCCTACCCAACTCCATCATTTCAAAATAAAAGCCTCAATTATTATCTTGGGCCTCATCTAACATTACAGTAAGAACTATCGAGTAAACACTTGGCTTGAATAACAATCATTCTACCCACCCCCCACCCTCACCACCACCCCTCCACCCAATTTTATCATTTCAAAATAAAAGCCTCAATGAGTATCTGAGTTCTTACTGTAATGTTAGATGAGGCCTATCGCGTAAAAACTCGAAACTGTTGAATAACTAACATTCTGCCCCCACCCACCCCACCACCCAATTTCATTACTACAAAATAAAAGCCTCAATGATTATCTGTACCTTTACCATGAAGGGAGTTCTTACTGTAACTGTAGGATTGTTGATTCTATATTTTCAACAATCCTTTCAAATAGTTTTCAGCTTTTCTTCTTTCTATATTTTCAGCAATCAATTCAAATTGTTTTTAGCTTTTCTTCTTTCTATATTTTCAGCAATCCTTTCACATTGTTTTCAGCTTATTTCTATATTTTCAGCAATTCTTTCAGTTAATTTCAGCTTTTTGCATTCCAACGCAGCAGGAAATGCATGCATGGCGGCCTTGAAAAGAGAAGAAGATTCGGTGACCCAGGCCCTGCTGAGGGGGATTCTCTGGGGAGACACCCGCTGATATCCAGCTTTCTTCGTGGCACAGCGAGGCTGAAGCAGCAGCACGCACGAGAGTACCTTCTTGGGAGAGCCGGGCCGTTGTGCTGTATGGTCTCTCCCGGGCTCCGTTTGAGCCCTTTGAGGAGGTCGCAGAGGTGGCTCTTAAGACGACCTTTCTGCTTACAATATTTTTCATTTTTCCAGAATTGGAGATCTGCAAGCCCACTCATGTCTCTTTTCTGCTTGGAATTCTCACCCGGTATGGTGAAGGCGTTCTTACTACCTTCACCCGGTTATATTCCTAAGGTTCCTACTAATACTATTGGACCCATTGGATCTTGCTGCAGGCCTTCAGTCCTCCTCCTTTTCTGACGTCGGACCAGATGAAGCTGAACCTCCTCTGCCCGGTTGGGGCCTTAGACGCTTACGTCCACAGAACTGCCCTGTGCAGACGAACAGCTGTTTGTGTACTTTGGACCACCTGACATCGGGGGTCTGGTGTTTTAAATTGAGGATAAGCAAGTGGGTGGTTGAGACCATCTCACTTGGTTCAGTCGGCCGGGCCTTGGCTGTCCGTGCCGTCTCTACCAGGTGGATGGCGGCTTTTATAGCCCTCCTGTAGCGCTGCACAACGTTGGTATTGCGGCGGGATGGTCCTCTCCGCACACGTTCGTGAGATTTATCGCCTTTACTCCACACGACGGACACTGGCTCGTATAGCAGAGTGGTTATTGGCGTTCCCACAGAAATTTCACGCAGCTCAAAGTTCCCTGATAGGGAACTGTACAGTAATATTTGCTGAGAATGTACATGGGTATAGAAGAGGTCCACATGAACCAGGATCAAGTGAGAGCAGAGCGTTACCCGGCTTCTATCTGGTTTAAGGGCAATTCAAAGATCGAGAAAAGACGAATATTAAGCTTGTATTGCTATTTCATCGTTCTTTTCTCAAAAACTACACAGTAATATTTGCTGAGAATGTACATGGGTATACAAGAGGTCCACATGAACCAGGATCAAGTGAGAGCAGAGCGTTACCCGGCTTCTATCTGGTTTAAGGGCAATTCAAAGATCGAGAAAAGACGAATATTAAGCTTGTATTGCTATTTCATCTTACTTTTCTCAAAAACTACACAGTAATATTTGCTGAGAATGTACATGAGGATAGAAGAGGTCCACATGAACCAGGATCAAGTGAGAGCAGAGCGTTACCCGGCTTCTATCTGGTTTAAGGGCAATTCAAAGATCAAGAAAAGACGAATATTATGCCATTATTGCTATTTTTTCTTACTTTTCTCAAAAACTACACAGTAATATTTGCTGAGAATGTACATGGGTATACAAGAGGTCCACATGAACCAGGATCAAGTGAGAGCAGAGCGTTACCCGGCTTCTATCTGGTTTAAGGGCAATTCAAAGATTGAGAAAAGACGAATATTATGCCATTATTGCTATTTCATCTTACTTTTCTCAAAAACTACACAGTAATATTTGATGAGAATGTACATGGGTATAGAAGAGGTCCACATGAACCAGGATCAAGTGAGAGCAAAGCGTTACCCGGCTTCTATCTGGTTTAAAGGCAGTTCAAAGATTGTGCCAAGATCAGTGCCTTTAAGGCTGTAAGCCCTTTTACCGTAACGCCCATAATAGAGGTGCATTTATTTTTGAAATGCGGTCCACATGACCGCAGTCGGACATTGGACCTGGAAACAGTATTATTGGAGCGTGGTGACGTCACGACTTAACAAGCGAATTGCTTCCCAGAAGCAAAATGGATTTTAAATCATTTATACATTTTGAGGTGTTTGATGTATTTTAACATGCAGGACAGTGTTTTAACTTCCACAAAACTGTCAATAAATGTTTTGCAACAGTGTACAATTACTGTGATCAGTTTTTATGCATACTGCACTTAAATAAATGTGTGAACTGGGTGAAAATGTTGTTGAAATTGCACATAATTTTCTTAAAAACACTTGGGTTGTTCATAATATATTTAGTAAAAGGACAATTCATTGCATATAAAGATTTTTATAATTTACTTTTTCTTTGCACTAATACAAAGAAAAAAGTGGACTTATTTTGGCATGAGTTTAGCCCCCATGAGACCAATTAAGTTGTATGCGGCCCCTAGACCAGAATGAGTTTGACACCCCTGCTCTACACGCTGATCGAACAATATGTGCGCTTGAAATGTCTCACATTTAAAGACATTAATGCAGTGAAATAATGCTCCCTTGTTAGATGTTGTGTGGCCCAACTTTAGAACCACTTGTAACATGGGATAGAGCCAACTGCAGATGGACATGGGGGGACAAAGAGCCTTCATGGTAAAAAACAGACATTCAATGATTAGTTTATTTTGACTCCCAAAATTCTATTCAACATTGTGAAGCGTGGTCAGCTTTAAAGAACACGTGACTGTCCTATATTGTGAAACTGAACTTTCTCGTTATGTTCAGCAAAATGTATTGTTTGAGTTAAAGTAAGAAGAGTACGTTTGTTTAGAGGTACCTGAAGCAGGTACGAATATATGCACTAACGCATATACTAACGTGTACTAACGAATACAACAGCATTACCTCGTCTCTTCTCTTTCTACTGCGTTAAATACTGACATGGGTTTGAGGAACGCCTTCCCAACAATAACTACATCAAGTTTCCATGCATGCTCGCAGACCGTGGGTCCCCATTTCTTTGCACAGAATTCCTTGGAAGTTTGTCAGTGTGGTCGATGGTATGGAGTAGAGTGTGCTCTGAGTGATGCTTCTTCCTTTTACTTTCCAAGGCCAGAGCTGTATGAGCTCACGTGCGAACGAGTAATTCGAGAGGGGATTCTAATTGTAGACTCTCTGGACAACTGCATTGTGGTTCTTTAGGGCGGTAACATAACTCAGTTAACGGAGCAGATCTTATTGCTTGAAAAGCCCAAATAACTGAGCCAACTTCAGCACTTACTATACTAGCACAGGCACCGCAGAGGACTCCGCCTTCGAAGATTTAACTTGTTTAGTTAAATTAGTCTCACACAAACCTCACCCCACTTGTTAGGTGTGCAGCTTTAAATAAAGGCAAATGTGTACCGAAGCCAACGTTCCCTCCCATGTTGGGGCTGAGAGAACCAAATACTACTGCTACTAAAGGCTGTACTTGTTATCTAGCCAACGTGCTGTGTGACTTACTTACACACCTTTGGTTCTACAGAGGGAGAGGTATTTTGTTAAATATTGCAGAATATTTCTGTTATTTAGCCACTCGTGTTGACTCAACGCCAGTGGAATTATATGGTCTGGTCACAAAATGGGTCAAACATGTCTAAATATAGATCTATTCTTTCACAAAAGAAGGAAAAATTTAGAATTATTCTGGAGTAACAATTCAGTTGAATCATTGTGCTCGCCAAAGCAATTGCTTAGATTTGATTGCATTGCTACAAACTTCAATGGGCCCACACATACAAGGAAAAAGGTCGTCACACAGTTTGAAAAGAAAATAATTAGCCAAAGCACTTTACACCGAGCACACCTGTAATGTAGGTAATAATCCCACATTGTAACTATGGAAACTATGTTGGTACACCAAGTCTGAAGGATGTTGGGTGACATTTTCTCTTTGGTGTACATTCTGTTTGATCATGCGACTTCTCAGCTTTCTAAACCCATCACTCTTTGTTGGAACAATGTGAACCAAACCCCCTCATTTGAAAAATGAACGAAAGGTGATAGAAGTCATGGCTCAATGGTTTAGTCAAACACAGTACTTTCAGCCAAGGGGCAGATGCTGGAAACCAGAATTCATTGTTGACTTAGTTGAATTCCGTGACATTACCACATTAATACATTTCTTAGAGTTCACTTCTTGCAAGTATTAAACTTTGCACAACTATATGGAGCGAACACATCTAACTTTATTGTACTATTTTCAAGTAATATCCTGTGAGACCAGCTGTACATTTTTTTAAAACTGTGTGTGTAGCAGTTGGTGCATGCAACAAGGAAAAGTTACACACTGGACTTTTTGTTTGTTGAGCCAGCTCTCAAACGTGAAGCGCCTCCACTGTCCTGGTCAGTTGAAGGTTGGTTCTATTGCACCAAAACACTTCTTTGTAGACTGAAAATGACCTACCTTTGATGAATATGTCAGTGATAAAAAAAAAAAAAGCTGAAAAGGTACTTTGAGGTCTCGGACTACTTGTCTCACTCAATCATCCAGCTTTTTCCCCCCTTTGGCCCACACTTACCTCCCTAACTATGTCAGTACTGCAAGCTCAGACTTGATTATTGATTATTAAGTTATTATAGACTTTTAGATTTAGAGCAACACCCTTCAGCACACAAACACACACACCGTGCTTCTGACTTACCAACTGCTTCTCTTGTTCCATAACCATCTTTGCCTCCCCACTTCTCCCCCAGTCAGCCACTCAGTAAAGGAGAGCCTCAGACGCCTGCTCTGATTGCCATGAAGGTCCCAGAGTGAGCGCTGTGAGCGCTGTGAGAGACAGTGCGAGTGTGTGGCTGTGTCTTGTAAAGGGGGAGGAACCACCTAGCAGTGAAGGAAGGAAGGAAGGAATAACTAAGGCTACATCCTCACTGCAGGGCTTAATGCTCAATTCCGATTTTTTGAAAAAATTCGACCTATATGTGAAAATTCAACCTATCCTGTGTGAACGTGAAATGACCCAGAAGTGACCCGCATGCGCAGAAGAGTACTCAACGGTCAATGACGTCACTTGTTAGCTAAACATGGATGTCAACAGTGGAGTGATATCAGAGCCCGTCTACGGGCATATTAGACATTCTCTGGTGATATTGAACATATTGAAGTTATTTTGCCAACGGAGCCAGTAGTTACAATCTTCTCGTTTTAAGAAAAAAGTTAAAACGGAGGAGAGCGAGGTTTTTATTTTCGGCGTTTTGTGGAGCAGTGGTAGCAACGTCGGTACAAATAAATGTGTGGGTGCGGAGTCGCAACCAGAAGTGGTGGGATATTGATGTGAGTTGTTTCACGAACACCGAATTCATCAGTAACTTCCGAATGTCCAGATCCACCTTAGATTATGTTGAGCGCCTTCGATTAACTCTGTCACAGGAATTATAACGTTTGTCGAGTATCAATGACGTGCCGATCGGATACATGCTACCTGGCCGTTCAGACTGAAGTTGCATTTAAAAACATCGGATACGTATCGGAATTGGGTCCACATACCCAAGTGGCCTGGGTCGCATTTGAAAAGATCGGTTCTGTGTTGTTCAGACTGTCATGAAAACATCAGATACAGGTCGCATAGGGGCGAAAAAAATGTGGTTGTTTATTTTCTTTTACCCTTGACTAACGGATAAACGGACTGAGGACTAACAGACTGATGACTGACTGACCCGACTAACAGACTGACTCACTGATGACAGACTGTTAGTCATCGGTGAGTCATCAGTCAAGTCATCAGTCAGTCAGTCAGACTGATGACCAAAAGTCCTGTCCTAACCTAGGACGGACACACATCCATGGGAACGCTGTTTGTGTCTAGTATAAGTATTAAAGCTAATTAGCGTAATTTCGGGAGCAAGACCACGCCTCCAACACGCCTCTTCCGGTATTTCTACAAATACAGCTCAATCCACCCTTCTCGTTCTTGGGTACACATTCTAAAACATGACCGAAGTCAGGTAACACACGATCGAACGTAATTCACATTACTTACGACCACCTTACCTACGTTACGTCATCTAGCCTATTGGCGTCCACCCTTTCTCGTCTCACTGGACAGCTCGGAAGAGCTTGCACAACCGACACCAAGTAACCTTCCCGTCATCCAACCTAGTGTCCCTGACATGCTTTGGCACCTTTGCCCATTCAGAGATGGCCATCAAAACGCCAACGATCAAACCTACCATAGTGGCATCAATTTCATCTGCAAACTCTTAACCGGGAAACCATGTGCCGTCTTGACTCATCCCCAATTAGCCTTACTCCTCAAAGATACTGCAACCCGCACCTCGCTTTAACATTGGTAGCCATGTTCTCCCTGGCCATTTACGGATTCCTCAGATGCTCACTTTCAATGCACGTCGCCATGCCTGCATATCAGACTTTTCCCGTCTTCCGTAAGACACCATGACAAACTAAAACAAACCAATCTTTACTCCAAGATAACTATACTTTGCTGGAGTATTTATTTTTCAGAGAAGGTCACTTCTACTTTCACGCAAATATCTGTACTTTCTATCCCTTACATTCTAAAATTAGCCTTGTTACAAAACCTTTCCAGATAAATCACGCCATCCGGACAGAGAGAATTTGATTGTGGTTGGATGATAAGTATAAACATGAACCATTCCGACTCCCTATTGGTTTACTCGATGCACCTGCAGAAGAGACAAATCAGAGTGACGCCGGGTGTGAAAAGTGGTCGGTGTTCGGATCCTTTTCAGACCGACACAAGCCAATCTCACTTGGGTATTTAGCGACATGGACCCGCCTCCTCCTGCTCGTGCGTCATGAGAGTGAGTTTCCTAAAGGGCGTCCTGTAAGGGGACCATTTGTTGGGCTAGGAGGGGACTTGGCGTGCACGCAGCTGTGTGTGTTTACAAGGCTTCAAGAGTTGACGCAATGATTTCGCAACTTGGTTAAGTTAGACTATGAATATTCAGTTTCTTGATGTCATCTAGTTCAACAACAAGTGCGTAGGGTTGACCATCAACACAATGATTTATTAAATTGCTTTCTCCAAACTTGTAATTAAAGTGGAAGGTGTGGTGAACCTCATGAGGAACAGTCAAAGTTACACTAACTGTAAGAGTGTATGGGCTAAAAGACTACAACTTAAATGCATGTGGGTTCAACTGCACAGATAATTATGACACAACTCCCAAAGAAGTCCAATTGCATGGCTCTCCGACAAAACACTCTTCTTAAAGAGGGTGTCAATGCTGCCGTACCAAAGCTAAAATTCAAGTTTTTTTATTCATTAGTTAGTTTTTTGCAGCTGGCAAACACATCCTATCAGAGCAGAAGTGCATGGACGAATTATTTCATGTTTTTTGGGTGCAGATTCAGTCGTATGGATTAATTTGGATTAGCTGTGCATACAGCCGAAATCAGCCTGTTGTGCGCTCCTTCTCTGCAGACACATCATGACTGAGCTCATTGAAACAGAGAGGCTGTATGTGGAGGAACTGCAAAGTATCATGGAGGTACAGTATCATCACGGTTCTAACGTTATACACTGCATTTAATATCTTTTGGTTTTGTACCGTTAGTCAGATAAAAGGAAACGTGTGAAACCCAGTTTTCTCTGTAGTGATTTGCAGTTGATAAACTAGTGAAGGGGGACTCCAGAGGTTTAGTTTGGGGACCCATGTTCAAGCTGTATGAGAGTATGACACAGCCAAAGATATCCTGACTTTTGTCCCATATATGGGTCCTATAAATCCCACAATGCAACTCGTTAGTGTCTGTTCGTAAGACTAAGGAAACCTTGTGCCCTTTAAAATGTGCCACTAGATGTGAACATAAGCTTCCTGTTAAATAAGCGCTGGCTCTGGAGACAAATGTTGTAATATTACCTGAAGGCCACCGTAGTTGTGAGGGGAGGGGGGGATGAGGGGTTGTTACCTACCATCGCCCCACTAGATGCCACTTTATCCTACACACTGGTCCTTGAACCAAACTTTAAAAGGAGCATTGCTGTCGAGAGTAGAGGTAATCTTATAATCCTATCCAACTCAGGGGGCAGGACGTATCTACTGCTTTTATTACTTGAAATATAGTATATGGTGTTGTGATAGTAGTAAAAAAAAAAACTAGAAAATTGTGATAGAAGAAAATGAAATGGCTCATCTGTGATTTAGATCTTAGTATTCAACTGGGGAGGGAGTAGTAATGCAAATAAATCCAGTAAAACGAACTACTGGCACGTCTCTTAATGTACCAGTGGCCATGTGTGATGGCTTGTAAGTCATTCTCATCACCCACAACTGTTGTTCTTCTAACGTCCTCTTTCTTTCCAGGGTTATTTTGCAGAGTTGGATAATTCGGAGCTCATCCATCTCATCCCCCCGTCCCTGGACAACAAAAGAGATGTGCTGTTTGGCAACCTGCCAGAGATCTATGAATTCCACAATAGGTATGCGCCATGCATTGACTTTATTATCCTGCTGTATATCAATGCTAACGAACAAGGCTTTTGGAAAAGCATGTGTCTAATATGTGAAAACTATCCAAACTAAATATAGTAGCCGATGCTCTTGGGCTTTGGGAGTTATGTCAGGTTAATACCGTTACGATATTTTCTCCAGGGGCCTGTACCATGAAGCTAGTTGAACAAACTCAGGGTTCCAGAATTGGTTCAGAATTGACAAAACCAAACCGAAGCAATCAGGCTTTATTGGTACCATGATGCCGCTCATCAACTGACTTTGTCAACCAGGCTTTGATCCTTAAGCTCTGATTACTCCGCGCGCGCGTGCACATAAAAGAGTGACGTCGGCACTGAACAACCAATCACGTTCGATATGGAGAGAGAGAGAGAGAGAGAGAGAGAGAGAGAGAGAGAAAAATATATTTTTCCGCGGAGGAGAGAGAAATTATTTTTCAGAAATATGAAGAGAATGTAAAAATATTTTTCGTCTCTGCTGCCAAAGCAAGAGAACAATATTAGAGGAACATTGCTGATAGCGTAAGTAAAAATGTTATATATATATATATATTATATATATACATTTTATATATATATAAATATTATTCAAACCATTAGCGGTACAGTAAGTGCGGCTTCGACGAGTCACATTTGTTAGGTGCAGCTCAACAAGTTTGCAAAGATGAGTTATTCCTTCCGCGGAATATCTGTATCTTTCATGCGAGGAAGTATCAGGAAAGTCAAGGGGATTTTGTCTGTCCCTAAAAACTCTGTCTCTACAAAGTGCTCTTATAACAATCTGCGCTGAGATGTCCACAGGATTTGGAAGAAAAGGTGAAACCATTGCAATGATTGCAACAGAGAACAGAAGCTAGGAATTAACTACGTCAGCTGTTTTTTTGCTCACCGCTGATTGGTCAAACTTCTGACTGAGAGCTCGAATCCAGAACATAACCTGCCCCGGAGCAGGTTAGCCGTGCAGCGTAAGTTACCATGGCAACGAATACCGATTGAAGTCGAGCTACTTTCATAGTACCGAAAACCCGGGGTTGGTGGAAACTAAGCTGAAACATAGCTGGCTAGCCACCTAAACCAGCTTCATGGTACAGGCCCCTGGTACTTTGGTTGTTTTAAACCACTGGTTTCAGTAAAACATTGTTTGATTTATAATTAGTAAACTGAGTGTGAGACTTTAAGGGACTAGGTGATACTTATTGGAGGCACCACGGTTGGGATTAAAATAGTCAAAACGTCTATTTCTAACCACTATTTCTTGACCTCTGTGGAAGTAAAGGTGGTTGGGAGAGTTAAGTTAGGAAAGAACAAGGCGGTGATTAGGGACCGACTACTTGTACTAAGCTGCGCAGCTGTGATGGATGGAGACGCATGAATAAATCTCCATAATACGTCCATATTTAAATATTTCACTCAGTTGGGAACTTTCCTAAGCAGAAACAACCGTTGTAATCCAGCTCTACATTCTCCACCCAGCCAGAGGAGGAAGAAGTGTAGGAAAAGACAAACGTGGTGTCACATGCCACATTTCCCCGAGCTCTCCAGGGTGTTGGATATTCCAAAAGAAGTTACTTTGTCTAGCAGTAAGGTGGAGATAGTTTGGATATTTCGGGTTTTGGAACAGCGCTCTTGGGTGAGTTGGATTTCCCGTTGTTTGTGCGACTTAGAGTTTGGTTAATTAAAGGCCCTTCTACCAGTCACACGCAGACTTCAGAACAAAAAGACTTTAATACTTAAAAAAACTACGACGAGGACCAGGAACACACAGGCAGAACCTACAAACTACAATTAACATGCAATCACAGAGGAAGACAGGACAAGGCAGGAAGTGAAGTGACCCCAGAGACACAGAACTACAAAGTAAAACAGGACATGGACCCAAACCAGTTGCTCTAAATCCGTCTTTAAATGATCGCCCGACAATATTTGATTATTTCCTGCAATCTTAAAACATAACAGAAATGAAAGTCCGCCCTGCTGTTCAGGGGAGCAGTTTTGTTGCACTTCACCGAGTGAGGTCAACAGGACCACATCATGTCCAAATCAAAGTTTTCAGAACACAAACAGAAATACAAGTGTAGTCCAATTGTCCATTTTACAACTGTTTTCACAGGTTGGAAGGGCGGGGGGGGCATTTCTTTTTGATGATGAGATGAGTCAAGTTAGGCCAACCTACCACAAAACGTCAAATGAAGGACTATGCCAGCTGTAGCAGCTAAAGAGTATGTATGTTCACACTCTGATCATTCACACTGTACAGGACATTTGTGAGGGAGCTGGAGAACTGTGCAGAGAAACCAGAGCTGGTGGGAACGTGTTTTCTGAAAAGGGTGAGTACTGTAGTGGCACAAAGTATTGTATTGCTTTTAATACAAGAAGTACTTTTTACTTGCCACGGATTATTTCTACAGTGTTTATAGCTTTTCTTGGGTCCCTTCTGGATCTGGTCTTTTGTGTTGGATTCATTTCCATATTCAGATTATTCGGACTCCCTGTCAGTTTCAGAAGGACTGTCCTCCCACAAAAAGTAAACCATCCAAATGGGATAACTTTTGCTTGTGGGTGTGAAAGGAACGTAGTTCTATGTTGCACATGATTCAACCAAATAAAAGTTGTTCAATTGTCAGTGCAGGCAAACAGAGATTGAACTGAATGCAGACAGACAACGATGGAACATTTTTTTTTTTTGAAAAGTAAATGCTTAAGTTTAATGAAGAGTCCAAGAGCAGTTGGTCTGGCAGACCAGAAACAGGCAGGCTGGATGACAGGTGTTTGCCATGCAGTGTCTGGCTGCCTGTCTATGGTCCGGGGAGTAGCCCCTGTACGTGGTGTGAGGTAAGGGAGCAGGAGCTGCACACTACCACAGTAAATACAAGAAACAAACTAAAGTTAATGCAGTTTGTTCCTTGTTTAATGTCATGTCTGCATTATGCAATAGAATATATTCTAGAGCCAACCCATCATACACCCCTCTGTTAGATGGACTGCTACTTACATTGGCTTAAAGTATCTGCATTGGTTTGCATGATCCATAGACTTTAAAAGGTTACATTGTTACCATTTTAGTTTGAAATGTTCCTAATGTGTCTCACAACAAACACGAAAAACACAATCTTCTCCAGGTGCACATTGTGCGCCCGCGGCTGCTACCCACTGAGGCCTTGTGTAACATTGTGTTGCCCTTCGTTAGGAAACAGTTGCAGTCGCTTTATTATGAGACTTTCATATTTCATTTATTAGATCTTTTGAGTTGTACAACTTACCATTCAACATGACAATTACCATAATCCATAAACAGCAGTAGTTAGTGTCTTTCCTTCAACTCAATTTCAGAAAAGCAAATTTAATTTGTAAATTGAACATCCTGTCACGAGCGTGTTGATGACGGAAGATGCAGGATGCAGGGTTTGACACAAAATGGCTTTAATACCGAAACAGGCAAAACTCAGGGTTACAGGATACTCGAGAACACACACTCACCAGACAGCAACAACGACAAGACAAAGACTAACAGACATAAAGGGCTTAAGTACTGACGGGAGGTGCAGGTGATTGGAAACAGGTGGGAACAATCAAACAATCACAAGGGAGGGCAGGACAAGGCGGGAAGTGGCGTTACCTCAGGGACACCAGAAACGTGAAACTACAAAATAAAGAAGAAAGTGACCCCAAAACCGTGACACATCTGGCTCTTCCTTGAATGTCTATCATATTTTGTCAAAAAATGTTCCTGATTCCTGAAGATTCCTGACAATTTTGTTAGAATAATAACCTTCATGAACGAGGAGGTGAGGTTGACAAGCAAGGGATGTGCTTTGTTTTCCAGAAACAGTGAGACTCCTCTTCACTCAGACGTGTCTTTGTGTTTTCAGAAAGAAGAGCTGCAGGTGTACGAGAAGTACTGTCAGAACAAACCCCGCTCTGAAGTCCTCTGGAGACAGTGTGGAGACAGCCTCTTTTTTCAGGTAACACATACTGAGCAACCTGACCCTAGAATTTAAATGTCCAACCTAATAGCACAGATAGTGTTAAATGCTCATGTATAAACACTGAGTGAAGTCCTGATGGACAATGGTTTGTATTTGTGACAACAGGAATGCCAGAAGAAACTGGACCACAAACTGTCTCTGGATGCCTACCTGCTGAAGCCTGTGCAGAGGATCACCAAATACCAACTCATGCTCAAGGTAACCAACTCAAACCATATAAGAACTATATGAACTTTATAAGATTTCTATATGTTGTCTTGAAATCAGCAGAGGACCAGTGAGGTTAAGGAGAACCTCCAGATATTTGCAGGACTACAAGCCCAAAGCCCACCACTGCATGAGCGAACTGGTCTGTCTGAGCAGAACCATTTCTACTGCCGCTTTGACAGACAAAGGAGCAGTCCTAAAGTCATCCACAGCGTTTACACCCGCCGGTGCCCCCCCAACAACCACCCACATTCTCATCACATTCACGCCTCTCTCTATTCCAGATAGGGACGTCAATAGAATATTCAAGTCACAGAACCCCTGGACAGTAGCCGGCTCAGATTCCGTTTCTCCCTCCATCCTGACGCATTGTGCTGATCAGCTGTCTGCGGTGTCACTGGAGACCTGCCATGTGCCAGCCTGCTTCAAGGCCTCCTCCATCATCCCCATTGCCCTGACCTCTGTGGTAATGAAGTCCTTTTGAACGCCTTGTCCTGTCCCACCTTAAAACCTTTACCGTCGCCCTGCAGTTAACCCAGAGCCAACAGGTCTGTAGACGATGTTGTCAACATGGCCCTTCAATTCATCCTCCAGCATCTGGACTCCCCAGGAACCTACGCCAGGATCCTACTGCGTTCTTTCCCCTCTGCTCTTCTCCCTGTACACCAACAGCTGCACCTCCAGCCACCAGTCCGTCAAGCTCCTGAAGTTTGCGAATGACACCACCTTCATTGGACTGATCTCTGGGGGGGACGAGTCCGCCTACAGGTGGGAGACTGACCATCTGATGATGCAGTGCAGTCAGAACAACCTGCAGCCACAGCCAAGGACAAGGGCAGGCTGCAGCGCGTCATCTGCTCGGCAGAGAGGGTGATCGGCTGCAATCTGCCGTCCCTCCAGGACACTGAAGCGAGCTAGAAATATTGTTGCCGACCCCTCTCACCTCAGAACCTGTTTGTGCCCCTTCCATGTGGCAGGAGGCTGAGGTCCATCAGGACCAAGACCGTTGCAGACTGCTGGTGGCCAAAAAATACAGAACATATGGCTTCAGTGTTGTAACGGAAACCGTCAGTATTTATACTTTTACAATCCTTTGTTATTCAATTTTATGACCCATTCCTGTCTTCCAGGAGATGTTAAAGTGCAGTAAGGGTGAGGGCACGGCTGAGTTGGAGGGGGCTTTATCCACCATGCTGGACATCATCAAGTCTGTCAACGACTCCATGCACCAGATAGCCATCACTGGCTTTGTGGTCAGTGAGTAATATTCACTCATCATCACAATTTGTAAATAAGAACAAAGGTCATCATTGAGCAAAAATCCCTTCTCTTATCATAAATGAATCAACATTCCAACTGTTCGATAAGTCAGTCCAGATGTCCACCATGTCAGTTCCTTGTGTCCTTCTCAACTTTGGACCATAGGTTTTGATAGCTAGGATTTTATCTAGCAATAAGGCATGCATACAGTAATACCTTTATGTAATATCACTTTGATGAACACTTGAACACTCAGTGCAGCACAATAGTTGTCTGTCTGTTTGCCTTAGACTGAAATGGGATCAAAGGCACCAGTAGTCTGCTAGTGGTCTGCTACTTTCAGAAGGAGGGTGGCGCACGAGTAGAGGTGGTGCGCTGGGAACCGAAAGATTTGATGGGTCAAACCCATATTGTATTTGCTCCATGTCAAAGTGTCCCTGAGCAAGACACCTGCTCCCCAGGCTAAAATGTAAAGACCATGCGTTAAAAATGCAATGTAAAATAAAAGTGTTATGTAATTTTAAATGTACAGGTGAGTTAATGCTAATTCCAGCATACAAAGTTTCACGTAAGTCACATGGTTGCTCTTCTGTAACTTATGGCGTTGTTATGGATTGTCTAACCCCTTTGATCCTCTGAAGCAACAGAAGTAAACTGTACTGCAGTAAAGTGCTATGACGGTACTGAGTGGTGCTCCACATGCCTGGCCGGCCTTGTGTTGGTGTTCACAGGGGAACCTGAGTGAACTGGGGAAGCTGCTGATGCAGGGATCCTTTAACGTGTTGACTGACCACAAGAAAGGCCACAGCAAGGTACAACTGTCCCTCTGTCACAAAACAGTCTGAACGTATACCATCCCTGCTTTTTGAACTTTACTGAAACAGAAATAATTTGAAGAGCAGCAATAGTCTTTCAGAAAGTTTTATTTTATTTCATTTTTTCCATGCACAAACGGATGGTTGGACTGTTGGATAGATGGATGGGTGAATGGATAGAGGGATGGTTGTTGGAATGAGGATGGTTGAAATGAAAGACAGGGTGGATGGTTGTTGGAACGATGGGTGAATGGATGGAGGGATGGTTGTTGCAATGCTGGGTGGTTGAAATGATAGACAGGATCGGTGAATGGATGGTCGGATGGAAGAAAAACAAAAAAAACGTCCTCCTCAGGTGTGTCTCCACAAAATAGGAGGTCATTGCAAATGTAGACTGCTGGTGTTGTTCAGTAAGGGAACCAACGACACAGTGGTGGAAGAAAGAGGGTTTATTAGAGATTTTGGGAGATTCATTGACCAGTTCTCAGCTTTTTGTTACCAACTATGTATAAACACGAATGTGATGGTTGAACGGGGAATCGATAAATGTACAGGCAGACTTCTACAACAACCCATCCACTCGTTTCAGGTGAAGGACTTGGCCAGGTTTAAGCCTATGCAGAGGCATCTGTTCCTATATGACAAGATGATGCTGTTCTGTAAGAAACGAGAGGAGACCACAGATGGACATGAGAAGACCCCGTCCTACAGCTTCAAACACTCGCTCAAGGTCAGACTCAATGGTGATGTTCTTTCTCCAGCTGTCCCTTTTTGTTTGGTGTGTGAGTTTTAATCAAAGTAACTGATGTACATTCAATATAAGGTTGAAATAGTCTTTAAACAAAGCTTTGTTATAACGTATTTAAGAAAGGGCTGTCAAAAATAGTGCGTTAAAAACGTTAATTAGGGTCCTCGCTATGACTTTGTCGAAGAGGAACCTATTGTATTTCATGGAAATGTTATTAGGGTCCTCGCTACGACTTCGTCGGAGAGGAACCTATTGTATTTGATGGAATTATTATTAGGGTCCTCGCTACGACTTCGTTGGAGAGGAACCTATTGTATTCGATGAAATTATTAATATTATTAGGGTCCTCGCTACGACTTTGTCGTGTTTCGAAGAATTCTTCTTATTATTTCACCACTTTAAACGCACTTTTGAGGCCTTTATCATATTCAAAAACGCTTGAATTTTTGCGTGGTTATTGGAAGTGCGTGAAATTTAGATATTCTTGCGGTCGCGCTTTTGGGTTTGAAAAAATTGCTCTCTACCGCCCCCCTGTAAGTGCTTCCTCTGGGGCAAAGTTGTTCTACTTTCACCGATAGAGTTGAAATTTTGCACACAGGTGATCTTGGATGTGCTCTACAAAAAAAGTCAATCATTGTATGCAAATGTGCCTGCAAATATGTTCCGCCATTTTGAATTTTGTGAAAAACACGTTTTAACAAACTTCTCCCAGACGCTTGGTCCGATTCTGAAAGACTCAAATTCATTATTGGCTTACTGCCACCTATTATTGTTGAAAGCTTTTCGAACTCATTTGGTTACGATTTTATGGACCAATCAACTTCTAAGGGGCGTGGCTTCTTTCTGAAAGACTCAGAACTTCTAAACTACAAGGCCCGTCTTCACCAAATTTATATCACATGTTCAGATTGCCTCCCAGAACACACCCAAATATTTTCAGAATATTTGAAGACTAGGGGGGCGCTGTTATTCATTGCTGAATATGTGCACTTTTCACCCGTTTTTTGGCGATAATTTGCGTTTTTACAAATGCAGTCGAGGACGCCTGCGGTTGGCGACAACTAAGGGCCGAAAGGGTTATCCGACGGTCGCAGGCGTCCTCGACCGCATTGGTAGCCGTCCGGCCAGTGCTTCGACGTGCGGGGAGAGGACCCGTCCAGTGCCTAGCAGCCCTAGTTAGTTGTTTGTTGTTAATTGTTAATTTTTTAAACGCATTTCACGCATGCGCAGTGTGACAAAGCGGCCGCGGCTGCACAAGCTGGCTGTCGTCGCTTCATGGAGCTTCTCAAGTCCCATAATGGAATCATCCTTTTTCTCCGTCTCCTAGCACCTCTTCTATCCCTGGCACTTCTGCCTGCACTCACTCGGGAACAACGTGCAAATAGTGATTAATCATGATTAATCCACTGAAAATTCTGATTAATTTGATTTAAAATGTTAATCATTTGACAGCCCTAATTTAAGAATAACTAGCCGACTTTTCACCTTGCTTTAACTCACACACACCTCAGTGTGACATTTCAGTCTCTGGGGGTAGAGATGGTGAGACACAATGTGGAGAACTTTTCGTCTTGAGATAAAACAGAATGTCTGTTGTACACCGGATGAGTGCCAGTCAGAAAGAAACAGAAGAGGAGGACTAAACCTGTGACCCACTTTCTGACAAATACGCACAACATACCTTTAACTTGTGTTCACTGGTTTGTGGTTCAGTGACTCTGGACAGTATTCACTGTGGGTCACTCTTTGCATTTTGTTATGTTGATTTCAAAACTACATTCATACTTCCTCAATTCCTCACACAATACCTCATAGTGACAGAGAAAAAAGAATGCCATGCACAGTATTTACAGCCTCAAAATTAAGCTCAGTTGCACCCTGTTGCCTTCATCATCCTTGAGATGTTTCTACAACTTGATTGGAGTCCACCTGCGGGCAATTCTGTTGAATGGAAATGATCTGGAAAGTTCATGAAAGAGCACATGTGAGAGCACAAAGCCCTGATGTCAAAGGAGCTGTGATTGTACTCATCTTTGTATCGAGTCACATATTTGGGGAAGGTATTATGGGGGCTAAGTCCACTGCCTGCAAGCGACCACACTCAGAAAGCCACACCCTGAAAACACTACGCCAGTAAAAGATCATTTGTACTCCATTTACAAGATCATTTGTACTCCAGAGCACATCCCCCAGCTGTAGTTTCAGGGCCAATAGAAAAGGTGCATAGCTGTATGTGTGACTGAACTACAGCGTGTACAAGGATAATGAGGGAACATTTCCTCTGTGCCTCTTTGTGGCTCACTGATATGGAGCCATGTCCCTGGGGGAGAGGATGCATCAGGCTCTGACACACACAGTACTCATCAATGGATACTTTGGGTCTTTTCATGTTGTGTTCTAAAGTCTTTCGAGCCGGTGCTGCTGGCTGAACTCTGTGTAGTTTATGTGGACTTCTTGGTATCAGGAAGCGAGGCCAGCGTGTTGTTCTGGGTCTGTAACAGGTTCATCTCACCACAAGCAGCTCAAACCCACTTTAACATGACTGAGAACAAAGCTTTGCTGCCTGTCACAGTGCCTCTGTCCCTCTGTCCGTCCAGATGAGCTCTGTGGGGATCACAGAGAACGTCAAAGGAGACATCAAGAAGTTTGAGGTGTGGTACAACGGCAGAGAGGAGGTTTACATTATCCAGGTATGTGGATGCAAATATTAGATTAACGTGGTAGAAGTGAATGAGATTTGTGTAAAGGAACTTCTTTCCTACGCCATCAATCACTACACACCCCTCAGACTGGGCATTAGGTGACGTCTACCACAGACCTCCTCTTGGGGGCAGTGTTGTAGCACACAGCTCTCCCACTTAACAGAAATCCTGCTTTGCATTGGTGCTGAGAGCCTTCCTATGTACATATTTATTGGTGTGTTTGTGCATTCTTCTCCAGGCTCCTTCCATGGATGTGAAAAATATGTGGGTGTCAGAGATTCGAAAAGTTCTTACAGGCCAGCTAGAGGCGTGCAGAGGTACTCACACACACACACACACACACACACACACACACCTACAGCACCCTCTTAATGTATGTCTTACTGCTGTCATAACAACATACTCGGTTCTGACTTGAGGCAGAAGGATGAGCTCTTTTCCGTGAGAATCCATTCATCTGCTGGCTTCTGTTTCCAGATATCATGTCGTGTGATGCGGACACAAATTGACACGTCCATGGTTTTTCAGATGCAGGGAAAGCTGCTCCAATTAGCTGACAGACTTGTTCCTCATTGTTAGTAAGCGAGTATTCACGTTTGACAACATGTAGACATAGACAACATAATAAACAGTGAAAACGTTACCGTGGTTACTTCTGCGTCTTTTAAGTGTCTTGTTCGGTCGAATTTGACCGTAACCATTTACTTAATGTTTGAGAGGCAGCAGCCTGTGAACTGAAATTCTGAATTTCCCCATGGGACCCCCTGTAATACCACCGTGAGCCACTACAGCGGTGCGCTTCACAGTTTCTGAAACACGGGTTACAACGAGTTTTGTTGCGTCTTACTTTGTTTCTTTTCTTTAGCGTTTGAGTGAAGTGACATTCTACTTAGCTTTTGTATTGTTGTTGGAAGGAAAAAAACAGATCGATATTTAGGACGAGTACAATAACAGTCATTTGTAGGGGTGTTACATCGATGTATCGATTTCTATTCCTCCGATCCAACTACATCGATCTGCGCTCGGCGAGTTGGCCATATGGACGACATGTATCGATCAAAGATCGATTTAAAATGTAATAAATCGATTGTATCGATACTAGGAACTAACTCGTTGGATTTAAGCACGTCAGACTTTTTTCTTAGCACTTTTAATGATAAAGGCTGTCACGGACTGAGCCGTGACATGCTCACGCAGCATGCAGGTCCCGCCATCCCGAGCCCCGATTCAACTTCTGGGTTTCATGGCAAATCCGAGGGGATGTTCCAAAAGGGTTGAAATAGCGGGGGGGTTTTCGGGGGTTGGTAGGGGGAAACCATTACTGCAGGTTTTTTTTTTGTCTATATCACTAATACGGGTTTTTTCTGCTACACTGCTACAGCAGTGTTTGCACTTTATTCAAATCAAATGTGAATGCATTTGCCATTTATTGTTGTTTACTTGTTTATTTATATTCAGAATTAATTGATACCTGATTCCATTACAGAAAACAACAGGAATCTAGGAAATTTATTCCAGTCACACTGGTTGAATTTTTGGCTAAAAAGTTACTGAATCGATTTCAAGTCATTGAATCGTTTCGGATCGTATCGTTCTAAATTAACCAATATCGTCCTTGAATCGTATCGACAACCATGAATTGTGATCGAATCGTTGTTAAAAACGAATCGTTACACCCCTAGTCATTTGGGCTTTAAACACTCAAGTCCAAATGATTAATACAAGGGTCACCATGTCAGTAGCTTTTTATGTTGTCTTTTCTGTTATTTGGATTCAAAACATCATGACATCTTGTTTTCTTTCTTTTTTCCATTTGTGGTTCTTCAGTGTGATCGGATAATATGAGGACCGAAAAAACGCACACAAAATGGGTCAAACAAACTCAGGACTGTGAGCCAGCAGACCAGTGTTTTTGGAAGTAATGCAATGTTGATGACACTCACCCAGGTGTTTTCCTAAACACAAGTCAGCGTATCACATTAACACACACACACACACGTAGAGATAGTGTAATATAACCCTACGCTCACACAGGGCCTCATCTTCTCATCTTCCTCTATCGGCCCTCTTTGCACCAGTAAGCATCAGTCGTCCACAGTTCCACTCGGGGCTCCTGACTGACACAGAAACCACCCGAACCATCTGAATGGGGGTGTGTATCCCTGCCTGTGTGTGTGTGCGTGTGTGTGAGTGAGCTCTGTCATGAGCGAGCAGAGGCTGTCGGAGGACGGAGGGAAGAGGGGTTTGTTAAAAGAGGAGGAGGAGATTGAAAGCAATGGGGGGGAGTCAAGAAGAGAAGGAGGAGGTAGAACGATACAAAGAGACAGAGGGGAGAAATGTTCATGGTGGAGATGGAGGCTGACACTCGGCACGAAGAGAAAGGAGGGCTGTCGTTTCAGCTCAGAGAGAAGGCAAGATAATATAAACGCGCCGAGGAGGAGAGAAAACAATGTCAGGTCATGTATGTATGTACAGAAGGAACACTCATTAGATTGACGATTTGATAAAATACTTTTTCTAGAGCTTTAACCCACACGTCATGGTCTTCATCATCAAATGTTCTGTCTGCGGTCGAGAAACCTCGTCTCTCACCTTCATGACAACGACGCAAGATGAAGAGCTTGAGATGTAGCTGGACAAAGCTTCTTGTTTCAAGCTCATCCTTAAACTATTTCCAAGATAAAGAATGAAGCGCACACATAATATTGGGTGCTTGGAGAGGAGGTCTGAGGGGATGGGGGGGCAGACGCCATACAAAGCCACCGTAAAGAAAAATATACAGGTCAAATGCCAGCCGTGTGTAAACATGTGGAACAGAAGAATAAATGACATAACGAGTACTTGCTTGTCATATTTACATGAATAAGGCGACATGATGCCAGAGGTTCCCACTGCGGCTCGCCGCTGGTTCTCCTCTCTGTCTGCCGCCACAATGTGACCAGCCTTTATGAATAAAACATGAGCCGATCCCTGATGAGTGCCTGAATACAATATTTGGAGCATGTGGAATGGCTCCCTGCTGACTCTGCGATGGTGCGACAGCTTCATTGTTCACTTGCAATGGGAGGCGGCGGGCAGGACGGTCTCTCACTTATCAGCTGTGCATTTGGCCGTGGCTGCACCTCACCTCATGTAGTTATTTTACTAGATTGCCATATCTGTTGACGTTAACACATTTGTGGTACCTTGTTTAGGTACAGTCGATATGTGAAGCTGTGTCCCCGTTGACTTCATCACTGTTTGTTCTGCTCTACCGTTTGTAACCTTGCTGCCAGTTCCTGTCCCGTATCCTGTGTTGCACAGAATCAACAGGGCCAGAAACTAATATAAAAATATACATACTATATGTAATATGTGATTTACAACCATTCCCCAGCTATTGTTTATCTAGGTGACACTGTTCACTGGAAAGCTTGCAAGATCCTAGAACCTCTCAGCGGCTTTTCTGCTTTATCATCTTGGTGGACTTTGGTTTTGAAGCCTTAAGTTTGGCATTTTATCCATTTGGCCACCAGTTTTTTTTTTGTCTAAGTGATTACTCATTACTTGTAAGATTTAGTCGTTAGAAACAAACATTCATTAACAACATTGTAACAACCTCAACATTTATACTTGCCTGGATTTCGCCATGACACTACCCTCCGTCGCTTCGAGACCGGTCCGCAAAATAACAATAGTCCTGGAGGCTGAAAAGGTTGGGCACCACTGTTCTCTGCGAATTTGGCTCTTAATGGACCACAATCTAGTAAATGAACATCGTGCTGTATTAAACAACTTGAAACCAGAGATTGAGGGCCTCATGTACGTACATTTACAGATGTAGCGTTATCAGCGCCACGGTCCAAACACACTTCCTCCTTCTCTTTGTCTCTCATGGATCAAAATAGCGAAAACAAAAAATTGTGGTTGCTACCTGCTTTAAAGAGGCGCAGAATCCTCAAAACGGAGTCACGTTTTCCTGGGCGGTTTCTGTACATACCTGTACATAGTCTGAATGCACATGTATGAGACAAAAAGCGCAATTTTCCTTTTTCCGTCTCCGCGACAGGCAGCCTGCACTTTCACAGCAGTGCAGCATGTTTTTACATGAGGCCCTGAGACCATAAATTCATCTTTGCAATGTTTACTACGACTGGTCATTTTCTTATATTTCTGTAGAACTTCAGCATCAGCTTCACTTCACCCGGTGCATGAGACCAGAGACTATATATAAGGAGACATGTCACTTCCTCAATTCTCAATACAACTCCCGTAGGAAAACCCGTAACGGCAAAGATGGCGGTTGTATGCACATGTCCCGCCCTTCCCGCTGGAAAGCCAATCATCTGCTTTTTAACAGTCAAGCCGGGAAACATTTAAGCCTATCGTCTGGTTGCACTAACGCATGCGCACAGTCGAGGTTTTGCGACAGCGGAGACGATGGCACAACACCGGCATTCTGGATAGAGACTTAAATCAAGGTTGGTGTCGTGAACCCTTGCGCATGCGCAGTAACAGTAACCTGTGGGGGAAAAGGTGTTTTAAACCTTATTTGGGGGCAAAGTCATCAAACTTTTTCAGCGATTTTTATCATATTCTACTGCTGTTTCTATACATGCAGTTTTTATGTCCCGATGCCCAGTGAAAGTGCAGTTCTGACTCTCTGCCCATTGGTTGAGATAGGAGGGTGGTCTTGTTAGAGCTGCCCGGAGGCGTCGCAAAGATGGCGGCGAGTGGCATGACTTGCCTAAAAGGACTTTGATGAGGCCCACATCCAGACTACCAGACCGTGATGTCAATTGTAAAAGACTGATCCACAGTGCGGCAGGAGGGATATTAGAATGCTGGCATAAAGGAGGGAGCCTGTACAATGTCGATGACATGTTCTGACACTTTAAGTGTTTGTGTTGTCCTGTAATGTACAGTATCTTCTGGTG
The DNA here is from genome assembly GCA_021346845.1 of Apeltes quadracus. NCBI lineage: Eukaryota > Metazoa > Chordata > Actinopteri > Perciformes > Gasterosteidae > Apeltes > Apeltes quadracus. Next base: position 9,857,738 of record CM037924.1, on the reverse strand, counting down.
ATTTGTTGAACATACTTGTTGATCTCATGAGGAGTCGGCTCTATCTAATGACCAATTAGTCTGAGTATCCAACTTTATTTGTTGAGGCAGAAAGAATGCAACGGTTTGAGGATTAATAAAACATAATGTCTCTCTTGTGTTCGCAGAAGCCAGCCAGCTCAACATCTACAGCGCCCCCATGAGGTCAGCATCGCACAAAGCGCAGCATGATATGATCTTCTCGCTACCAGAACCACCAAAATGAGAGTTGAAAAACCGCTCCGTATGCCTCATGTTCTGCAGGAATGTGCGTAAGATGGCGCTGAGACAATCCAATTCATCAAGTCCAGAGCCAGGCTTCAGGAGAACCAACCCCAGCCCCAATATGAGGCAGAAGAGAGGTGAGAGTTCACTTTAAAACCGACTCCACCCAAACTTTGTTCTTTTCTTAGTTCCCATTACCTTCTAGAGCTGGGCTCTAGGGTTTGGGCCAGATACTTGATTTGATTTAAGTGGACCTGACCAGTAAAATCAGGCAACATTGCGGTTTGGGGGGGGTCGTTGTACGTAATTGTACGTATTACACATTCTGTACTCATGACATCGATTGCAGTCGGTCCCTCTCGGGACAGGGATCCTCCTCTGACGTTCTCACTAAGGTTTCTTCCTTTTTTTTCTCCTTATCAAAGGGTTTTTCATTTTTTGGGGGGGTTTCCTGTCCCATGCGAGGGGCAGAGGATGTGTACGTACAAAAAAGTTGCTGTTGTTGTTGTTACGTTTATTATTTTCTTCTGAAGACAAAATCTTAAAAGTAATAAGTAATCACTTTAGAAAGTGAGTATTTTAGACACTGTTGTTTAATTGTTAATGTTAACACAAAACTATACACATTTGGTCATCTTGGAGGCAGAATCCCACTGGGTGGAACATGGTAAACTAGCGACTCTTGCTCCCTGTCCTCCTTGTGCACTTTCCTCTCAACCATCCATCATTTAACGGCTGTATTTAAAGTGCCAACAATGTCCCCACATTTATGAGAAGGTTTTCTAACCACGGTCTTTGAGGGACACAGTGGTTGTCCTCTGCAGACTGTGTGCCGCGCAGGGTAAAGTTAGATGTTGAGATGGCTATAGCAGCTAGCTTAGCATAGTGTTCTGTTTGGTACCTGGAGGAATTCCTTCCCACAGTTCTCTGCTGTATGTCGCTCCTCTGTTTGTTTTACTTCCAATGCAAAAAGCTCTCTCCATCTTGATGTAACTGACTGCAGCTAGCGGCCGTTCCGTTACGAGGTCAACTTCAGGTTTACTTCCGGTGGGAAGTCGGAAATGTCATGCTTGTATCATAATTTGAACAATTATTCCACTATTTTCCACACTTTGCCCCTGAAGCGAGGATAGAATAGCTCATTATTTATCAAAGCATATGATAATAAAAGCTAGTGTCTAGCAAGGTGCTTAGACTTTACAGGGAGATTTGAGTCCAACATGTATAGACTGGTGGTAGTGGCTGAGGATTCTGCTCAGACTGGTAGGCTGATGAAGCTGATTAACCGGACAAAGCAATTGAAGCTTATGAAACCGATGACGCTGATAAAGCTGAGGCTGATGAAACTGGTGAAGTTGGTGAAGCTAAGGCTGAGGAGGTTTACATAGCTAATGAAGCTGAGGCTGATAAAACTGATGAGGTTGACATAGGTGATGAAACTGATCACTGAGCTGATGAAGTTCAGGCTGATGAGGATGATTAAACTGATAAGACTGAGGCTGATGACGCTAAAGGCTGGCGCATGCGTCTGCGTCTGCATCGACGGACTTGTTTCAGTTCATGGTTCTAAAGACTTGCGCGTGTTGCAAAGCAATTCACCGCCAGAACACCAGGTCCAGTAACGTTTATGGTCGTAGATGACTTAGAGTGTGACGTCGTTGGTTTGTTTATTTATTGATCAGAGACTTTTTTTGCCCCATGCTTCGTCACTGCTGCTTTTCTTCGGCTCTTTTTGCAGACATATTTGTCCTGTATTTTCCCCCACAACTTTGCCCCCCCCTCGATCAGCAAACCGACGTTTGCGGAGATCTGCGTCCATGAATCGGAGCCCATCCGCGCGTCTTTATAGTCCGCCAATGACACGTTGTATAAGTGGTCATATTCACAGATTTCTTTCGACAAAAGCTCTTCAATCTGATTCATTCTCTCGTAAAATATCTTTGTTTTAATAATGGCGGAATTATGCTATGAAACCGGAAATGTGAGACTCCTGGAAGGATGTAGTTAGCAGACCAATCACAGCCTTGCAACGTGCGTTTGCTTGCGTAGCTATCGACGCAAGCCTAGAAAAATTAGTCGACGCACGCAAGCACACACGGGGTGGAGAGGCACCCAAGGGGAACGCAAGGGGCTCTTGCGTCTGCGTGTCTTTGCTTTTCTCTGAAAACGCAGAAGCATAAACTAGGCTTTAGATTGATGAGGCTGATGAAGCTGATTGAGCTAAGGCTGATGATGAAACTAATGTGGTGGATGAAACTGATGAAGCTGATGAGGCTGAGGAATCTGCAACGACTTGGCGTTGTTGACATCCCCCAATGTTTTTCGTTTCAGTTTTTTGTCATTAAGACGATTGTCAACATTCTGAATGAAAGGAAGTTGAGTAAACTGAGTGATTAAAAGAAAAACCACTATTAGATATCGGGAAAGTGACGTTTTTTTGTCGCTGCTTATACTTTTAAATCCTATTGGAACCAATATGGAAAATTTCACAAAGCCGTTACACCCTTTTCTCCTCTGAACTAAACCCTCCTATCTCTCGCTTCCCCACTCAGTCGATGCTTCAGCCGGCCAATCAGGCCACCTGGCTGCTAACGCTAGGAAACGCTTCACCTTGCAGGGGTTTTCCAACAGGAGGTCCCTTCCAGCAGGTAACGGCACTTTGCGGGCGTTGACCTACGCTACTTCTACCGTGATCATCACCACGTGGCCTCATTGTCTGTGTCATCTGTTGTCGCTGTGCACTAACGGTGCACCTACCTAGCCTCCGTCCTTTCTTCAGTGTGCATTCTTCTTTCTCTTCCTCAGATGTTTGATAGATTCCTCTGCACGCTATTAAGCGTGTCAGCTTAATAAGGCCACATCTCCCTCATTTCCTCCTCTGCTTTTACCTGCTCATGTCAGTAACCTCTGCATCTTTCCTGTGCTTCAACCAGGAAGGTTTCTCAGGAAAGACCGGTGTTGAGTAGACAGCATGAGATAAAAAGAATGATGGAGAGAGATGCTTCCTGACTCCTGGTACAAGGCTGCAGCACTGCGCTAAATGTCACCCTCTAATATTCAAGCCCTTTCAAAACCTGGAAGGATATTAACATTTTTGGTTCCTGTCTGAATTGGTTCCAAGTTAGGCATTTTGGACAGTCGTGTAGATGCTTAGTCAGAATTGATTCACTCTAGTGTAACTTTATACCAGTACAATAGTTTTTAGCACTTGACTATTGAGTACTGATATCTTACTTGCCTTATGAGTTATTTTAATGTCAATTTATTATCAGACCGGATTCATTATTAATAATACATCATGCTACAATGAATAATTGTTAAAAACAAGTTTGTTAGAAAGATTTTACTCGACACCGGTATGAAATCATTGACCAGGACATTTATTAAAATAGGTATGGAGCAGAGTTGAAACACTAGTCATGCATCACACTCAAAGGATTCCTCCTTTGGCTTTGCGTTACCTAGTCTAAGGCCGGAGTGACCAATAGGTTGCAGGCCTCAGGGAGGGGGCTGCTCACCTCCACATCAATGAGAGAGATAGCTGTGGGATTCATGATTAGAGAAGATTGAAGACAACACTTGGTTTACATGTAGATATACTTTATATGCAGATTGTGCCTCACAAATCATCCTGAACATCTGTTTACCCCAAAACACTACATGCCCGTTCAAAAGGGTCATTAACTCATGTAACTCTTTGCTAACTGTTCAACCACTATTGGTAATTCAACATTATTTCATATTTTTCTTTAAACGTCTCCCCGTTCCTCTGCTTCTGCTTCTTCCACCTCTCCTCCCGGGCTGAAGAGCCGGCTGCTAAGGAGGCAGTGGTCACCCGCCGCTTTTCTCTCGCCTCCTCTCTCACCTCCTCTTCCTCCTCCTCCTCCTTCGCCACACAACGCACAAAAGGTACCTGACCAAGTGTTCCGGCCTCCACGTTTAGCTATTTCTACGTTTCCTTTCTTTTTCACGTTTGGGCCTTAACATAAAGCCAATACACACACACACACACACACACACAGGAGAGTAATGACAGAAAAGTGTCTTTGGCTAACTGAAACATCCTAAATGACACACGTTGGGACGTCTGTTGAAAAAGCACAAATTGATTTTTTTACATGATCTTGGCAGGACTTTGTTGTGCCACATATTGCAGTAAGGAAATACAGTTATACAGTAACCGTAACGTCTATGCTGTATGTCTCAGGAAGGTTGAATGTTTTATACATTTTATACACAGTGAAAGATGTCCTTCCTTTTCACACGCCAAACACAACCAAAACACTCGGATGAAATGTGGTTATGGTGGAAATGCACTTATTGCAAGTCGCTTTGGTTAAAAGCATCAGCTAAATGACATGGAATGTGATGTCAAATGTAGAGACTGAGTGTTTCCCATGAGATGTATAGAAATGGCTCTAGTACAACAGAATTTAAATAAAACCATTTACCTGCCAAAACGTATTTTTCACCTGTGTACATGGATGAGAAAAAAGAGTTGTGAAAAGCCTCATTTTCATCTGTTGTTAAGGAGATAAACACAGGTGAGTAAACATATAGAACAGACTGAGACTAAGGCATCACCAGCTATTTCAAACCACTCAAGCCGTGTCATACTTCTCCAAGGAAATTCTTTATTAAACCGTCACAACAACTTCTATTAATGCCAATGGTACGTATGGAAAGCTAATGCTTTCTTTACAGCAAATGAGAAAGTCAATTAGCTACAGCGTGCTCTTTCTACTTGGAGAGGACGGCATCATGACTCCACTTGCAGCTGCTGAAGATGTCTTCTGCCTTTTGTCCAAATGTCCTTATCTAACGACGCTTGTGGTTGCATGTTGTGTCCCCGGCCAGGTCCCCTGTCTGCTAGCATAAAGAGCAAGAGACATGAGATTAAGAGTGATCCCACCCCATTTGGCTATGAAGGTACATAAGCATGCAGAGATACATGGTGTCTAGCATACTCTTTGGTTCATTAGCGCTCTGTTTTTATGTGTGTGCACGTGTCAGTCATGTGACGTTTCCGAGTGCATGAGGAAAGTAGCAGATGACGTGGGGCTTTTACTTTACTCGATTTCTGCATGAGTAGTGCCAGACACAGAGTTTATTTCTTTTCATTAAAACATCAGGACCCTCACGTCTGAAACTGTTTGTGGGGGTCAATCGCGATGAAAAGGATGGTATCAAGCGTTTGCTTCCCTCTAGATACTTTACGTGGTGCTATGGCTGCAGTCAGGAAACGTCAGGGCGTGACTAGCAGCACAGCTGCTGCCGTCCCTCGATCCACCTCCCAACCAGGTAATTCAACTCAGCCCCAAAGCCCCCACAGCTTCTCGCCAGCAGGGGACAAACTCCCCCAGGAATACCTAACTGTCCTCCAATCACAGACTAGGTCACATGCCCGCTGAGACCCACTGATCCGATGGTATTTTCTCTGGACGTGCCTGTTTCTTTCACACTTTAATCTCTTTCCCATTTAGCACCACATCTGCATACAAACCAACTAGATGTGAGCTTTGCAACCATGTCTATGGAATTACTTTAGCCCAAATTTAACTGTAATCTTAAACAGGACTTGATGGCAACATGTTTACCAACACAAGGTTTGTGTTAGAAATTAAGAGAAATGAATTGAGTGAAACATTGACGTTTGGCTTGACTCTTTTCTCATCAAATTGAAGCTCTAAATGGAACTTTAATGGAGACTTGGCCCCCTGTGTTTATTCGGCCTATGTGTTTTTCATGAGGGGAAAAAAGAAACCCAGGAGAAAAGGTTGTTATGCAGGTAAGAAGAGCAGGCTGGGATGGATAACAAATAACTGAACTGCACAGCAACATTGTTTTCTGTCAGCGAAGCTCCATCATCCGCCAGGTGGAACAGTGGTACGTCCGTGTTTACGAGTCCTTTCCATCGGCTGATGATGCGTATCCATTCCCTTCAGGCTGGGCCCACAAGCGGCTCCTGTCCATGGACGCAGACGACTTTGAGACAATCCCCTCCAGTGCAGAGGAATCCTCCAACTCGTCAGAAGAGGAAGGCGGCAATAAAACCGTAGGTGGCGCTCACTTGGAACGGGGCATTACTGGGCCGATATCGAGTATCCAATAGTGAAAAGGCGTAAAACCCCAAAGCTGGAAGTGCTTTGATGCTGAAGCTCGTCTATCACCTCCTCCTCTTTTTGGACCGAACCCGTGTGTCTCGTTAGCAGCAGGCACTAAAAGTTGACATTTCAAAAGTGAGGGAGACGAGAGATTCTGCACAGGTTTGCTGGGTACTGCAGCCGATACGGATCCATTATCGGCTGTGTGATGCATCGTTGTTCGACACACACACACACACACACACACTGAGGATGTTGCACTTTTCGATAGAAGTCGTATTAGAATATTTGTGTTTATGGACAGTAGAAAAGTGAAATGAGCGCTGCACTGTCCAGTCTGAACATTACATTACACATGTACAGTTTGTCTGTTTATTGGAGCACTTGTACTTTTCAGCAGTTTCCTCAGTTTGGTTGAACTGTTCATTCCTGCTCATCCATTAGCAATGTGTGTTGTGTTGTCTTTTTATAACTAATGACTGTTGGCTTAGATTCTGTGATTTCTCCAACACCTTGTTGATGGCAAAGCATATTCACCAGATTTGACTCACATAAAATGAATCTTCAGCTAATAAGCCTACTTAGCAGATGTTAACGTGTCCACTCATTGGTTGCTGTCTCTGTGCAGGGGGACAGCGGGCGTTTCCGGTTGCAGCTGACCTACGAGGAGCCTTCTCTGGAGGAGGGCGACCTGGTCCAGTTTGTGGAGAACGGACACTGGTGAGTTCCAGTCGGCTTCCAGTCAACCAGTTGCCCTGATTCCCACTGGAAATCCGGCGGAGTGGGTCCCCATCTGGCTGTTTAAACAAGTCTTGTTTCTGAATAAATGTGCAAGAACACACATTTACCAAATTGTTCTCGAGACAATTAGTGGCACCATCCCACAAACAAGACCCGTTGCCATGCTTTAAAACTCACAGTTCATTTGAGGATAGAATTTGGTACAAAATATGGATTTTACCTCATCACTCAAACGTAGTCCTGTTTAATGAACCATTGCCAGGAGGTGGGTTGTAATAGTGGCTGTGTGTTCTGGTACAAGACATCCCCTGGATCAACGCTAGGGAATGTTTCCAACTAGTGGTTGTGAGAGGTGAATTGTTGTTCCGAAAGAAAATGCAGGTCCCACATTTTAGTCCAACCAATTGGCTTATTTATCTCCCCCAGCTGTGTTATGCTCATTTCCTGCTGTGGGTCAAGTCAATAGGTCCATGTTTCACCAGAACCCTGCTTAAAGGACCCAAATAGTGCTGTGTGCTACGTGCTGCTCAGTTATTTGCAAGGCACAAAGCTCTCAGCCATCGGCTCATTTCAATTTCAATTGTAGCAAAAGCCAGCGCAAAATGTGAAATTGAGGCTTAAAGTCACTCTCACCATTATTTTGTCATAATCCTCTTATTGCCTGTCCAGACTGTGAAGAAAAGACACATCTGTGATTCGCTGGGCTTGGATCGAGAGCGCTATGCCTAATTCAAGGTTGATTTCTGCCAGTGTTGCAGAACTCACTTCCACCATGTTTCTTGTATCTGTATGTAGGTGTTCTAATCCATTTCCATGTCACTTGTGGAGGTGACTGATGCGCTCTCTCAAATTTGTTGATACCGAATATTAAGAATGAAATTCTCTAATGCTGCGTTCACACCCAAAGCAAAGCAAGTAGATTCCATGCAAAGTCAATGCACAGACGGTGCAGAACGCCGCGGTCAACTCGGCAGACGCTTGGATTTTAGTGCACGTATATGCCGACATTTACGGTAACCGTAATAAAGGCTATTTAAATGACGAATTCCGGACAATGATAGAAATATGTGTGTACAGGACCTCTCTGACTACTCTTGTACATAAATGTACATGTAAAAGCCCCATATTTGCAGGTTCAAAAAGATCATTTCTCCATACTCCACTACTTAGATGCTGAATTTGAAGTAATTTTACTGTACAAATTTAGAAATTTCTCCAAGGTAATTGCAATTTTAAAAAGACCATTTCTCCGTATTTGAAATGCAATAAAAACAGATTACTGAATAATTCCAGACAAAGACCAATGGACATGTGTGCATTGCTCTCTGACTACTAGGATACTGAATAGGAATTATGAAATACAAATATGTCACGGTTTGGTCTCTTTTCCTGTTTTATTTTGTAGGCTGATGTTTCTGGTCTCCCTGGGTTAACTTCACTTCCCGCCTTGTCCTGTCTCCCCTTGTGATTGTCTGAGTGATTCCACCTGTTTCCAATCACCTGCACCTCCCTTGTGTATTTAAGTCCTGTGAATCTGTCGTCCAGTGTTGCGTCATTGTCTCATGTTAGGTGTCTTTGTTGGAGTGTGTGTTTTTGGCCTGAGTCGTGTTTTGCCCCACGTGGCGTTTTGAGTTTGACTTTTGCAAAAAAGTCTTTTGTTTTGGAACCCTGCGAGTGCGTCTCCCTCCTTCCAGTTCACCCCTGACACGAACCCTAACAGAATGACGCGACCAAAAAGAAGAGATGCAGCAGGGTTCACTGAAGACCCGTTTTTTGGATCCCGCCTGGCCATGGGCAGACCACGCCGGTTCTGGCCTGATTCTCGCCCTCCGTGTGTCAGTGCGCACTGGGACCAGGTGATGCAGCTGGCTGACAGCCTCCACGCCGCCTATGGGCATCTTACCGAGCCAAAGCGACCCCCCCCGGTCCCCGCTAAGCCGCAGCGCAACAGCTCCCGCGCTGGGCCAAAGCGAACCCCCGTCCCTGCGGGACCGCAGCGCAGCGTTTCCCGCGCTGGGACACATAAATTGTTCTTTGATCACAGGTTCTATTAAATATAGAAGTCTAACTTCTCATGGTAAAACATGTCATAATATAACCTTTGTATTATACTGTAACTCTGGACTAATGAACATAAACACCTTACATCTGTACTAACCCATCCAGCCTGTAGCCGCTCCCCACTCTGAAGAGCACCAAGCGACACAGAGAGGAGCCAAGGGCCTTATAATATCTAGCAGTGCAGTTCAACAACACGTTTGCCTTAGATGGTCACTGACAGAGTGTCACGCATCCGACTTCACACAGCCACTGTTTGTGTTGAGGAGACAAAGCCTTCTTTCCATCACTATCCGTGATCGATGCCCATTCTTTGGCTTCCCATGTTAAAGTCATTGAGTGTGGTCCGATGAATCATCCGGGTCCAGAGACAGGAGGAGAGGCTGCTGCTGCCCTGCTCGCTCTCTACAATGATTAAAGGCAGTGTGGCTTTTTAGAAGTAATATGCCATTCACTCTAGCATTGCCATCCCGGGGCAGTGGGGGATACAACAACAAAACCTCTTACCAGTATTCTATGATAGAGATGCGAGGAGGTGACGGACCACAAAAGGGCGAGATGAATAATAGATGGAGTTTTCGCTCAACAAACCATGGACGTCCATCCTGTTCTCCAGAAACGGAGGGGTCCTGCTTACAGGCTCCCTGCGTTCAGAAGTCACTAATACTCTTTAGGATGAAAGCTCCTGTCGTTTGCATCTGTGGGTTGCTCTGCGCTGAAAGGTCTCACCCACTCCCACTCTCTGTTGTCCACACTTGAGACTGTAAATAATTCATAAGAAGCTTTTTCCTTGAGTTTTGTAGTCGGGTCAAAGTTAATGTGCAACTAAATGGAGCTTTACAGAATGTGACTGATGGTCTGTGGGCTGTAGTGGGTTTCCTGCACTGGTATGTGTAGATATACCTTATACACAGGATATGTGCACGTCGTTAACAGAATAGCATGTGTGTATGGATGGACTGTACACTGCTGATAATCCCATTTTCTAGATGTAGACATTCATTTCACATCAACAACACACACACTGTTGTGTGGTATATTTGAACACATGAGATGGTCCGACATCAACGTTGAATGCATAAAATCTGACTTTTTCTGTGTAATATATTTTCAGCTGTCTTTTTAGTCAAATTACTCGTGTTGAAATGTACGGCTGATATGTGAAAACGTTTCAACCAAAGAGTGACTGTCGTATGCAGAACCTCATGGTCACTCTCTGGGCTCCTTTGTAAAAAACCTAATGAACAGGAAGTGGGCCACAACTAAATGCAACACGGTATCATGCTTATCTCTTGCTGTAAAATACACATGCTTTACCTCTGGTGCACAAGGATTCAACAACAAAATCCACTTGTACTATATGGAAGTCCTGTTGTCATAAGTTTATCCGGGGTATTTATAACAAAAAGTTACTTAAAATATCTTTGATGAAGAGAAGCAGAGCATGTCACTGATTGCAGCACATTCCCCCAGATAACTTCTTCAGTGGAAGTGGACCTGGTATATGCCACATGCTTGATTTGTATGTGCTATAGTAGGATGTTGTATTGCATGTTGAAGCTGACTTGAGTCTGTCTTGTTTTCTTTCAGATGTGTTCAGTGATTTGTGTAGAGGAGCTCTCTGACTGCGACGACAACAGAGCCAGTACTTAGGGAGACGTTTCTCAGGACAGCAGATCAACACGGCTCATTATTTGAATTCATCGCGTTGGACTACAAATATCTTTGTTGGATCGCAAAGATACATTTTTAACTGTAATTTCCTCAACTGGAATATGTAATTTTAGGTTTTCACTTCTTCTCAGTGAATCCTCCTGACCTGAAGGCTGGCTGCGAGGAGACATACACTGTAAGACTTTTGATTCAAGATAGTGCCAACGCGTGGACACTCAACTTTCCATCCAACGTCGGATGAATATGTACCGTAAAAGATGCAATGAAGAAAAACAATCCCGCAGTTCCGTGAGGAAGGGACACATTCCATGTGCTGGTGGCGAGCAGGCATTGGCTCTCTTTGACCCAAACTCTACGTTTTCTAAGTGGCCTTTTTTTGGCCCCACATGACATCATTCCATAGATTTAGATGCATTATCACAACTGCTGTGTCCAGAAACAAGGCTAATTGACTGAGAATTGATTGAGAAATCAATAATATTGTGTTTGTTCATTATACATACACTGTCAATAGCAAAGAGGAGAAGCTGAAGCATCGGCCTTCTTTGGATGAATTGGCTGGTGACTTTCAGTATACAAATGAATCTGTGTGATGCTATCACTATCCTTATGGTTAAAACACGCTTATTGTAAGACGCTTTGGATAGAAGCGTGTGCTAAATTACATGTAATGTAATTTACTTGGACTCATCTTTACATAATATGGATTTTTAAGAACAAGCTTTCTGAGAATGTGTCACACTATTTGCATACCAGGCAGCACATATAGTCATTTCGATCAGGTTAGCAACAGTGGTTTTACAGAGGTATCAGCTTTTGACTGCAATTGGTAAGCGTTTCCCCAGTAAGTCAGGTGGCTAAAGGCAGCACAGTCAGGGAACTGGCTATTTGCTGTATGGGATTTCTCCTGCATGGACAGGTGCAGGATGGATGGAACTGTAGCTAGACAAATTGTTGACGGAGAGAGCAAACAATAGATATTTTGAATGTAAAAGGTTTACCAACTGTAGCAGAAGGCAGAACTCTATTCAAAGTCACATACGTTCATATTAGTCTGATTGAGCTCCTCTTGAAGATGCTGTGCATTTTGTTCATCCTATCCTTGATAAAAGATACTGTACTTTTGTAAAGAAATATTTATATTCTACTACATTCTGCTGTTCGGCAGATTATGGAATGTATTCTGTATACTGTACAATCTGTCACTATAAAGTACATACTGATTTAGAATTACAATATTCATTTTGTCACCCTGTTTTTTTGTATTTTAGACGTATTCCCCTTTCCCAAACTTAATAATGCATGCAAAACAGATTTGATGCAGAGAGGTGCTTGATTTAAAATAAAGTACACATTTATTAAAGACTGAGTTATGTTATGATGTTTTTCCACAACTGAAGGACAATATATAATCAGACAAAGATATGGAAAAATCAACCAGGAAAACCTTTGGGAAGTTTTTTTAGTGTCTCTGCTTCGTGCCACCACGTGATTCAACATAGATCTAGTATAGAAGTCGACATACTCACTCTGAAATCACCCTCTTATAAGCCTTGAGCTAGGCCCGACAGGACCAGGCAGATTTAGTCCATAAATGTCTGTTTACTGAGGCAGAAAACCTGAATTAGAGTAAATTCCCATAGGTCTGTACAATACATTTGGTACTTTCATGTTGGTTTTAGTAATGTTGTCCCTCCATTTCCCACCAAATTGGATCTGGTTTTGTAAAATTCAGCCTGACTAGCGACAAAAGGGAGAAACACCCCAATACAAACAACAACTAAAAGAAGCTGTGGTAAAAGCCTGGAATAGCATCACAAATGAAGAATGCAACCGTTTGGTGATGTCGATGGGTCGCAGGCTTGCGGCAGTTATTTCAAGCAAGGCTTATGCCACCAAATATGAAATGTTATTTACTTTAAGATTATTTGTTCCAATACTTTTGCTCACTTGAAAAATGGGTGGGTTCAAACAAAGGGCGGTATGTCGTGAGTTGTTTAACACATCTAGGTGTGAATACTAGCAAATAAAAGCTGAAATTCTGAACTCTTGTCTCGTACTAATCTTTTGATCTTAAACCTAAATGTCTTCAGTGAACAACAAAAATGAAGGAATTTGTCTTACCGTTCCAATACTTTTGGAGGGGACTGTAAATGATTTTAGACACATCGTAAAAGGACTTTACAGTGTACTGCACAGGCTGTAATGACATACATTACACTGCTTAATACATTTATCAATGTAGTGTTTGAGTTAGGGCTGTCAAATGATTAAAATTTGTAATCAAATGAATCTGAATTTTCAGTGGATTAATCATGATTAATCACTATTTGCACGTTGATCCCGAGTGAGTGCAGGCAGAAGTGCCAGGGATAGAAGATGTGCTAGGAGACGGAGAAAAAGGATGATTCCATTATCGGACTTGAGAAGCTCCATGAAGCGATGACAGCCAGCTTGTGCTGTCGCTGTAAGCTGGAGGTCTCTCAGACCGCTCTCGTTAATACGAGGCTTTTGTTTCGCCGTTGATGGTTTGTTTGTTCACAACACACGTTCATCATAAGATCAACGGGAACCTGTGGTTAACTTTGGTTAACTAGTCTTTTCAGAGTTAAACCAAACCTGCCAACACATTAGGTCACGAAAATACGGGGGATCCGAGTGCGGGAATTGTGGACGGGGGGGGGCTGACATTTTTCTCGCTCGCTTTCTGGTTTGAGTTGTTAACGGGGAGGGGGGGCGCATATGCAACGTTTCCCGGGAGAAATAACAAACCGGGAGGTGTCCAGGTGATAGGGGTAAAAACACGGGAAACTCCCATGAAAAAACGGGAGTGTTGGCAGGTAAAACTGCAAAAAAACCTCGCTGAACGGCTGTCTCTCTCTCTCTCACACACATACACACAGCACAGCAGGCGGAGGAGGGGGGGGGGGGATACCGTTTCTCTTCAGGAGACTTGTTTAAATTATGAGAAATATGCTGTATACATGTCACTAGATTTGTTTCTAGTCGCTTTTGACACAAAAGTCGCCAGGAGGATGATTTGTTTGTTATAATAGTCCAACCACAACCGCATTCCAACATGCACGGTGGGGGGCGCGGACACCGGTTGAGAACCACTGCCCGAGGAAGAGGTACTTTCCTGACCTGGATAATTTGTCACACTGCGCATGCGTGAAATGCGTTAAAGAAATTGACGTAATTAACAACAAACAACAAATTAACGTTGTTAACACGCTATATATATATATACTATATACATATACTGAAAATATTTTCAATCTTAGCACACTTACAATTGAATTTTAAAGATATACCGTTTTGGTTAAATATATCTGTTCAAAAACACCTCGTAATTAACGAGGCTTCCTGATGAGCGAATATTGATTATGAGATTTGATCTATAGGTTTGGTTAGTCCCTCTCCACTCTCCACATTCTAAATTGCCCGAAGGTGTGTGGATGTGAGTGTGAATGGTTGTTTGTCTCTGTGTCAACCCTGCGATTGGTTGGCGACCAATCCAGGATGTACCCCAAGGCCATGTAAAAGATAATCCCATTTTATAGCGACAAGAGAATGTGACTCAAGTGTGATGTTTCTGACGTACAGGAACCATAAAAAATCGTGGGAGTTGTTTTGGGGTCGGTAGACATGCCAGATTATCGTGTAGAAGCACTTAAAAAGTGAAATTTCATAAAACGTCCCCTTTAAAAGGTAAACCAGCGAATAAGAAAATACATACGTTTAATATGCATGTGTTACTATAAAAATGTACAAATATACAATAATTGAATGAATGAGTAGGCTTATTATATCATTATATCATATCATATATATTAATTTATTCTATTCTATTTTCCCGATGACCTCAATTTTTTTAATTATCCAATCGCGATTAATGAATGTTGTTGTTGTTGTTACAATTGTGCTGTTAATGAATGTTTTTTTTGGTCTTTTAAAGACTAAATCTTACATGTAATGAGTAATTACTTAGCCACTTGGACATGGTGAACAAGCGAATAAATAATTAATAATTTACAAAAAAAAAAGGCTGAGCTAGTGCCAAAAACCTGACACAGTGATCATCACAAGGACATTTATTTATAATCCGTATGTATACCTACACATACAACAATACCTAACAATTCATGGAACAAGTAAAGTTAATACAATAATAATTTGAAAGCCTCAAGGCAGGCTTAACTAAGTAAACCTGCACATACAACATGACGCCCAACAGGCGAACAATTTCTTGAACAAATCAAGCTTTTACAAGAAGAAATGTAAAGCTCAGGTCAAGCTTCTTAACACAAAAATAACTATTGATGTTAAAACAGAAAAAAGGAAGCAAAAAACTGAGAAATTAAAATAATTAAATAAATAAAATTGTAAATAAAGTGCAAATAAAGATATAGGCTTATAATCATCAAATTAATGACTAATCCTTCAGCAGTCTTTAATATAATCACAGAACCAGCAGTATCTCTTCATATCAGGACAAATGATCAATAACAGTCACAGTCACTGAAATCAACAGTTCATTTCTGACAAGCTAAAGATTCCCATTTCATGTTTGCCTTTTAATGAGACACTTGGGCCTGCCTCTTATCAGATCTAGTACTAGTCCTTTGAGACAGCAATCCAGAAGGAGCCCAGGTCCGGTTTTTCCCACTGCAACTTTAAAGTGCTGTTGGTGGAAACTTCCAGAAGCTGGGGTTCTAGATGTGTGGGCAAAGCAACATAATTTTCATTGGGAAAATGGGTCCAAAATCCAAGTGTCCATTTCTGGGATCCTCAGGAAAGTACTCCTCAATTTCTCTGCCAGTTGTAAGAGGTGCAGGACACGAGTCACACTTGGCTCCAACCGGACGTTTATTTCAAGCTGGCGAACATACAGGAATTAGCGTCCTCACAGCAATACCTTGGGGCATTACATTTATTAGCTGTCACACAAAATAAATGTCCGCAGGGGGCCACTAGAGGGCGCCCATGTGACAGCAAGTCATGCCACTCGCAGCCATCTTGGAAACGCCTCCGGGCAGCTATTTTTGCTCTAACAAGACTAGGCTCCTATCTCAATGAATGGGAAGAGAGTCAGAACTGCACTTTCACGGGTCATTGGGACATAAAAACTACATATGTAGAAACAACAGTAGAATACGATAAAAATCGCTGAAAAATGTTGATGACTTTGTCCCAAAATAAGGTTTAAAACGCCTTTTTCCCCACCGGTTATTGTTACTGCGCATGCAGCAAGGCTTCACGACACCAACCTTAATTTACTGTCTCTATCCAGAATGGATACTTAAATGTTTCCCTGGCTTGACTGTTAAAAAGCAGATGATTGGCTTTCCAGTGGGAGGGGCGGGACGTGCACATACAACCGCCATCTTTGCAGTTACGGGTTTTCCTACGAGAGTTGTATTGAGGATTGAGGAAGTGGCATGTCTCCTTATTTATAGTCTCTGCCTGAGGAGAGTTTTCCAAAATGTCGGACAAAAGACGTACATGTCTGTCTGCTTTTCCTGGGCCCTCTTGATCCGCAAAGTAAGCTTTAACTTGGTCCAACACAGATATGTTGCTATTTCTCCCCTGAAGTTAAAATGTCACATATTGAGAGTCAGACGTTGAGCTATGAACTTTGTGTCACCATGGTAATGTGCCAGAGAAATTTTTTTCTCTGGCTTTTCGAAAAGCATTTGTGTCGTCAGTGGACTTGCAGTGTGCCACACATGCCTGGCTACAAGGTAGCTGGCTTTCAAGGCAGATTTTGAGTTGGAAGAGATTTTTTCTAGATATGTATTGAGCCAAATCCAGGTCAAAAGTTTTGTTCATTCGAAGAAAAAAAAGGTGGAGCTGAGTTTTGTTGTTGAACATTGAAAAATACAACATTGTATCCAAAACAAAAATAAGTGGACCAAAAATATTTTCGGGTTGAATATAGTTTTGACTGAGTTTAATTATTTTTTTTAATATAATATTTTTTTTCATATTTTCAGATTCAAAACTTTTATTTTCAGGTTCAAAACTTTTATTTTCAGGTTCAAAACTGTTTTTCGCATTCGGATCATTTTTTTCACATTCAAAAAAGCTAGCCTTTATATATATCTTTGATTAATACCAGCCCCCTTTTAAGGATAGGCTATATAGAAGATGAAGTTTTCAAATGACTTCTGAAATCTTAAAAAGGCTATTAAAGCTTCGCTAGATGCCATGACCCCTAGATCCAACTGCTTTGTTAAATTTTGTGGCACAAAGCAGATTTTTTTGGTCTGCAGGATCAGTAGCAATACGCAGAAGGAAAATAACATATTTTTTAATATTGTAATACTGTACATAGATGCACTATGCTGTTATTTGTATTAAAATGGCTGTACTATTTAATTCTGAAAAAAAAAACAGTTTGTGAAAAATATATGTTTTTAAGAATGAACTAATAACCAAGTCGTATTATGGTCTTGTAGAGTAAAATATTTCCGACGGTACTTGAAGGTTGCAAGACTGCAACTTAACGCGCATCGTGATTTGAATGAACGGACCAATCAGCGGGCTCGCTGGGCGGAAGCCGCTGCTTTCCTGTCACTCTTACCCAATCAGTGCGTGGCTCCGTTGTTTGCCCTGCTTTTTGAAATGAGCTACTGTAGCACACGAATATACCTGGTCAGCTATGAAGTAGTTAGCTGTCAACAAACTGAAGCAGCCACAGTTGGACAGCTTGGACTATATTCCCGTTGAAAGGGTAAAATGCATCGACACCAGACCTGAGGTTTACAACAGATATGTGCCAATTGTTTTGAGTATTTTGGACCGCAGAAGAATTCCGCGTTGTATTGTTGACTTGGCTACTAGGCTAGTGGCTAGCTGAGTTAGCTCTGAGCCTATTGAGTTGAACAAGTTTGGCCGCTAACGTCGGTGTAGCTTTCTGTTCTTCCTTTCTTCAAGGCATCAGCCGCAGTATCCGTCGGTAAGTTTGGTTTTCTTCCAGCCCGTCTTTATTGTGTTTTTAGACCATTTCAAGCTCGCTATCCTCTGGGGACGTGAACGTTGGGCGAAGGGACTTTCCTTCTGTGTCCAAGTCGGCCAACGTCAACTGGGCGTTAAATTAGCGTATAAATAACGTAACATCCTTTAAGATAAATACCACTGCTGTCCCGATACTTCCGAACATTTCACCCACTATGTGATAGCAGCTAACGTTATGTTGGAGAGGAGCCCGCTAACGTTGATGCTGATTGACGTATTTCCCACGGTGTCTTCTGTTGGAGCAATAATCCTAAATATGTCGGGTTCAGGTTCCCGTTACTCTGCGCTATGCTGTTAGCTTCATGACAACTAAGTGTAGACCTCTCAAAGTCCACATGTTGCTCTCTCTCCAGTTGCAATGTGCCGTCGGCTAGTACTTGTGTCTGCCTGTGTCTCTTGTCTTTGGTTTGACATTTGTCCACCTCCTCTCTTCTCTGCGTTGTCTGTAACTTTGGACACTTTGGACAGATTGGTGCCTCCATCAGTCCCTGGCATGGCTGACAGCAGCATACCAACGTTGGGGACAGCTCGGAGTCTGCTGGTGGACACTTCGGTCTATGACTCCAGGATGGCAGAAACGACCAAGGACCATGTATTTCTGGGCCTGGCATGCGAGGAGGGGGACGGTCAGTGTGGCACACCTAGTGGCGTGTACTATGAGTGGGGGGAGGCGGTGCTGCTCCGTCGGTTCATTTCTAGTTGATAGGTCCATCCCTGGTTCCACTACTGGGAGCATGGGTGATTATTTTGATAATCGATTAATCTGTTGATTCTTGGTTTTTATTTAATTGGTGAAAAATACAAAACAGTTTCCAACCCTTAAATTCCCCTTTAAAAATAGCATTGACGGTGGAAATTGACATGGCAAAACATCTGCAGAAAATGCAGAGTTTGTAGTAATAATAAAAAAAAAACATACACATGTGCTTTACATCTGTCGAAAATAAAGTGCACAACAAGATGTGTGTGTGTGTGTGTATATATATATTACACACATCAGAAAAACGCAACAGGATTTGGTTCAAAATGAGGGAAAAAACGGTACCTCACCTGTGAGAGACAACCCACTGCTTGAGCTGTGTCACTCCCATTTCTTCTGTGTGTCTTTTCCTGTCCCCCCCCCTTGTTCACCCTGTCCATCTGTTGTTGTTCTTCTCAGATATGCTGCCTAAAGTGGAGACCAGGGTGGTTCTTGTGGGAGCAGCAGGCAGAAATGCAGCCCTAGTCAAGGCCTTGCAGGTACATCCATAATTTATTAATACAAAAGGTCCACTGGCCTCGCCATTTGAAATTTGTCCAAATTCCTGCTGTTCTACGTTTGACAAGTAGGACCTGATTCTCAAGGACCGTCTTTAAGATACTACCTTTGTCTTGTGTTCTTTGTCATTTCCCCCTGAGGTTTACCGCAGTAACAGTCACGTCACACGTTCTGTGACTTGCAGAGCAGCCCATCAGAGTGTGTGCTCAACAAGAGAGAGACATCCAGTTTGCTAATAATCTTAATGAACGGGGAGATTAATCAACCTAAGCATAGGCAGGACACCAATGTGGTACTGTGGGAATGCACATCTGGCTACTGGTTGGCCATCTGGTCGTGGAAGGAATTTAATGCCAATAAATAAAATTTCAACCACTTCAATTTGAACCGTCAAAATACTAGACACTTCCTTTACTTGTTATATTTGTCTATTGAGGTTTGCATAAAACCACATGATTCTAACGATCTGGAAAGTAATTTATTTTCATTTGTCTGCTGCTTAGGATGTTTCAACCTGTCAGAGCTCCCTAACACGTGTCAGCCAACAAGTAGCCGCCGCCCTACTTGCCCTATTTGACCCCTGCCATCCTGGTTTTGGTCTTTACTGATATATGTGAAGTGCACAGGCTGTATTTCTTTGTGCATAGCATTGAGTGCACAGCGGTGGTCCTCTCCCTGAAGTGTCCTTGCTTCTGAAACTATTGCTGCTCTGAGAGCAGTGCATTAAGTCCCCAGTGCACTACGGTTACTGAACTTCCCCTGGACGGCTTTTTGGCTCCTAGATGGTTCTTTTAACATGGTCATCGGACACTGCAGAAGCAAGAAGGCCCTGCCTTAATGTTACAACTAGGGCTGTCGACTAATCAGTCGATGCCGTCTTGGTCAATTGACATTCTCATTGGTCGAGCAGTTTGCATTTTTTTTTTTACACCAATAAAGAAATGTCATTGATTTTTTTTATTCCTTGATATTTATTCCTTTTATAAGCACTTATATATTACTGTAATCTAAATATAATCAGCCTATGTTTTATCCCCAACTTTAAATGCTTTAATTTAGGCTGTTTTGTAACAGCGCCACAGTTCAGCGTGCCGCGTAGAACACTCGGGAACCGCGGCGAAGAACTTCCTCTTGCCGTCGGAGGCCGTTACGTCTCTGCGCTTTGAAAAAATGCTTTAACGTCCGCAAGCTGAAGTTCAGAGGTCGCTTCTTTATTAAAGAGCCCCGAAATTTCCGCACAGAGTGCCGGGGGGAGCGGCATAATGTCCGCACGGAGTGCCGTTTATTTAGTTTGCATGCATTTTTTTTTTAACTCCGGTTAGGAATGTGGTTGGGGACCGCTGGTTTAGTCGACTAATCGTTGACATTGGTCGACTAAGCATTTCTTTGGTTGACTACAGCCCAACGTGCAGACTTCGGCGCAGCGTGGAGGTGGTTTGGAGGCATGGCAGCAGACTAAGTGCTGGCAGAATGACTTCCTTCGCCGGTCTCCTGAGCGCTGTCACTTGTGAAGGCTGCCTGCTTAAATCATCTATTTCTCCCCAGCCATCCAAATAATGTGCCGACAGCTCCATCACAGCTCTCCCGATTGCCCTCCGAGCCCCCGCTGCCATCGCTCATGCAACCCAGAGAAAAAGAATCATTCCACCCACACGTGTTCTCGCCGTCTCCCTTCTGTACCTCTCTTTGCCTCCATCTTCCCTGAGGGCTTTTATATTAATTTCCAAGACAAATCTCTCCTCCCAGCCAACCTCCTGTGATGCTTGATAGTGGTTTGAAGTCTCAGTCTTTAAACTTTTCAAGGACACGGACCACGCCCCATCTCCAAGTCGCCATCCTGCATTCTTTTTGATGTGGGGCCTATTTTTCATCAATTTGTCGCTGGCCTTTCTTATTCTCCTCTATAATGCCAGTGTCTGACATCCTCTCACTGCTGGTTGTTTTTTACAGGCCATCAGAGTAATGGAGGTACCCGTGGTTAAGATAAGAGAAGGCGAGGCGGGCGTCGAGGAGAAAATGCTGATAAAATCTATAGTCAATATGGTACAGTACAGTGTCTGCCTGTGTGTGACGGTGGAGCTCTTTAACGGTGGTGGGGGAAGTGCTGCATGACTCCTAATTCACTCAATCACTGTGCATGGCTGACTCGCTGGTGGTGAATTGATTAGTGGGCGCATATTTAAATGTATGTGATGTAATACGTGGTAACCAGAGCGCTCCCTAGCTCGTCCTGTCGTCCTGTGAAACAGCATTTAGAACACAAAGTATTCCTTGAATGAATAGGTCTGCGATCAAAAGCAATGCGCCTGGAAGCCATAAAATGAATCAATGTAAATTTGCGATTGAGATGAGAAGATGACCGCGTGATGTCCTCACCAAGCCTGTGTCTGAAGCTCCGTGTGCACTGCCATGATACCACGAGGGCTGGTCTGACATGGCTATGGACGGGCTCACTGTCCCCTTCAGGTCCTGAAACGCTAAACTAGTGTCCAACATTAGCATTGGTTGATCATCTCACTTTTTTAGAGGGAACTACTACTCACAGGTGTCTGAATGATGTGATGTAATTCTAATTCTGTGTGTCTGTTCTTCAATGCTACGTGTCATTGTTGATGTGCTGGTTTTCAAGCAGAAACCAGTCATTTCACCCCTCCAGCTCCGCCCACCAGTTTGCTGTTATTTCAGACAATTCTACTCCCATTCAGACGTGTGAGAGCAGCATTGAGTACGTCCACTGTGTGCAGTAGAGAGACAACACTATGGTGTCTACTGTGTGTAGAAGGATGGGCTCGCACAAACTCTTCTACTGTTGAGGCAGAAAAACCTGACAGTGAAATCCTTTAAATTTGACTGGCACCTGATATAAGTGATGCGATTCGCGCGGCACATTTGACTTTGAACCTGACATTTCAGTGATGAATGAAATTAGTGTTTTCTCCCCTCTCTGTGTACGTTGCTAATGGGCTGTTTAATGTCCTGCTCCATTCAGGACATCCACACCCCGTGCATACTGACGGACAGCGTCCAGGAGTTTGCGGATGGAGAGAACGCTGACTTTGAGACGGTGTTCGTCCTCACAGACTTTGATTCTCCCAACTACAACTACCTCTACAAACGGGACAACCGCATCGTGGGGCCTCCCGTCGTGCTGCACTGTGCTGCCAAGGAGGAAGTGAGTGATCCATCTTGTTCTCTCTGGGGCAGGAAATGTGGCACTTACTGGATTTCCCAACGGGATGAAACCAACAAGCAATTCAATTCATTTTAACAAATTTCCAAGCAGTGGTTCTAAACCGGTTGGGGTGCTGAGCCACCATCACAACTTAATGACAAGCTGCAATGTTTTCAACCCACATACATTTAATGAAAAGAGGGTGTGGAGTATAAACCTGAGATATATTTATTTTTAAGCAATATGCTACGAGGCTGTACGTTATCGTCCAATAATGTAACCGTAGGAGGGCGTTGTTATCTCTTTCCAGAGATGGGGACTCGAGTTTGAGACTCGAGTGCGACTTACGTCGCGCACACAGTGACTTCAGACTTGACTTGACACTCGTCCTCGAAAGACTTCAGACTCGACTCGGACTCGAGCTGTGGGACTCGTGAACAATGTTTATTTTTAGGAAACGTGTGATGAGCTCGCTACACCCCTCCCTCCGTTACCTGCCTACGTAACACGTACTAGTACATTGACACATATTGCTGGATGTGAGGCAACGCTTAGACTTGACTTGGACTCGCGCTCAGAGACTTGAGACTTGAATTGGACTCGAGCTCAGAGACTTGAGACTTGACTTGGACTCAAGCTCAGAGACTTGTGGGTATCTCTGTCTCATTCATTTACATCGCTCATGACGGTGCCCTAATTGTCCTGTTGCGAAAGCTCGCATTGCTTGAAGCCGATCATTTGTGGGATTCCAAGGGTTTTTTCGGCGATCGTATGTTGCTTAACTGAATTTAGTCTTCAGTAGGCTATTCCATTTCATTAAGCTAATCTGACTCAAGCGCTGCTGTGAGCCCCCCCCATCCCTCCTAAAACATTCTCGCTGAGTGACATATGTCGCTTGTTTGGGGGCGTTCCCCCATGGATCAGATGGGCCTGACGTGGACCGTGACCTGTTTGATAATAGTGTGTAACGCGCTCTCAGCGAGGGATTGGATGGAATAAAAGATGCTTTGGCTACATTACATAGGCGTGTATAATCAAGGCTATAATGACACCCTGTAGTGCAATATCTCACTGTAATACTAAATGGTATTTCTGGTAAGTGAGCAGGAAAAAAGGGAATCATCCACATGTTTTATTCCTTCTTCTAGATAAATACACCTGTGTCACATTTGCGGTACTGTTTTGTAAGTATTGCGATATTCATGGCAGGTATTGTATCAACGTCATACTCTAGGCATAGTGACAACCGTAACCCTGAATGTCAATCAGGTGTCAGTAAAGGTCTGGAGTGATGAACGGGGAAGACCATGTCTTAAGTTGATTAATGTTAGTGTTACTACCACATAATACTAGGAATAGTATTCTAAAGTTTATTTTTCATTTTGGGGAACTTATTCTTAAAACTTGGCCAATGGAAATCAAGGTATGAATTGGCTCCTCCCTCTTCTCTGCTGATCCAAAGCGTGACTCCATGAACCATGAGGGTTGTGGTTCGTTACAGATGAGTCTGTGTTCCTTTTGCTTCTACGTGCTCAGTTCAATCAGCAAGCGGGTGTTACAGGTTAGAAGTTGGACCGCAAATGAAAATCCAAACTATGCCAAAGTCTGGTGTTGTTGCCCACAGATCCGCCCTGAATACGGCGCTGTTGTCTTTGTGAAGTCCTTGCAGTCATTTTCTTAATTGTTTGGTTCAAAGGCGAAACAACCTCAAAAGTAGCACTGTGTCGTTTTGTGCTTTTGTTTCCTCGTCGCAGCCGATCCACTTCTCATGTCGTCCTCTCTACTGCACCACGATGCTGAACCTGCTGCTGTGTTTCACTGGCTTCAGGAATAAAGAGGAAATGGTGAGTGTATCAACCAAACGTTATGCAGTATGCGTCTTTGTTTGGGATGGGTCTGCATAAAAAAAGCCTGAGGACATCATGTTTAGGTTCATTTTAATGCATTTTATGTATCTTCTGTCTCTATGTGTGTGTGTGTGTGTGTGTGTGTGTGTGTCGCCCGCTGATTCTCAACATTTGTAACGTTACCCTTTCCGCTCGAGGGTGCCCCAAATGGACACAAACACTCACAACTGTTCACTACAGACACATATTGTTAACTAAAAACCAAACGGATATGCTGAGTGCTGCATACCACTGTAAACGTCAGAGTCTGGGCTACAAAGACATCAAACCCGTTTGAACGTGCTCCGAACATAACGAGAGCATTGCACAAAAATATGTAAAGAAATGTGTAAATATCACTCGCAAAAAAATGCCACTACACTGACTATTTTACAGATTATTTCATCGATGCGTCGTGCTACCAACAAAATTGAGATAGCTAACAGCTAGCCAGTAACACACAGATCACGGCAATATGTGTATACCTTTCCCAAGATAAGTCCAAACAAGCACCAGCCACAGAAATCTCAACTCCGCTTTTTATTCACAATTTTTTACTTACGTTTGTTGTTTTCACGCAAAACAAATGATTAATCCCATTTTTTCTTCGATGCTAGACGCTAATCGCTTTTTACACGTCTCGGGTGACGTAAGTAGTTTTCTTAGAGTGGGGATTTGTGACGGCAAGTTAGACTCCGCTCTATCTCGCAACCTGTGCATGGCTGCGTCTTATTGGCTAAAAGAGCTGCCAGTCTCCTTAAGCTGTGTTTACCTCAATTCTATTGGCTCTGACAATTTAAAATGAGGTGTCAATCATCGAAATCGAGCCAGGATTGGCTGAGATGTGCCTTCAAACAAATATGCTGGTTTGGAACTGTCGCCGGACCACTCTTTACTAAAGTCTCTCTAGATTTGTTTTGCTTCACTCAATTAAATCAAAACTTTGCACAGTTACTGTCTACAACCTGGGCTTTGAAATGGATGAGTTTCTAGTCTTGGTTCTCAATATTTTATGGTGATGGATACACTGTGCATTTTATTTTTTCCAGGCGGACTTTGAAGAAATTGTCCAAATAGACTTAAGTATTTACAAAATTATTCCCATTTTTATTATGGGTATGCCATTTTCGGAGCTGAGGCCATAAAAGAGGCTAGAATTAAAAGGGTTAAGTGATATTTTAAGGTTGTAGTCAACCAAAGAAATGCTTAGTCGACCAAAGTCTTGTACTGCGCAACGATTAGTCGACTAAACCAGCGGCCCCCAAACACATTCCTAACCGGGCCTAGGAATGAAAATGCATGCAAACTAAATAAACGGCCCGCCGGCAATTATGCCGCTTCACCCCCCCCCCCCCCCCCCCCCGGCACTCCATGCAGAAATGATTAAATTAATTATTTTAATTATTTAAAAAAGAAAATATGCAACTGGTCGACCAATGAAAATGTTGGTCGACCAAGACTGCATCGACCGATTAGTCGACTAAACGACTAAAGTTGACAGCCCTAGATATTTCAGGTTCATAACATGTCTTCCGAAGCTTCAGCTCCAGCCTCAGCAGGGTGTTGGTCCGTTAACGGCACAGCTCGGTGGATATTGGAATGAATTCTATTACCGTATTTTCCGGACTATAAGTCGCTCCGGAGTACAAGTCGCACCAGCCATAAAATGCATAATAAAGAAGGAAAAGACATATACAAGTCGCACTGGAGTACAAGTCGCATTTTTTTTGGCTACATGTGTCCTACGAACGTCGATATGATGTCTGGCGATACATCCGAGAATCTGCAGGTTTTGGTTTCACCTCTGTCATTTAAAAGCCCAGAGTGACGTCAGCTATGCGTTAGACTTCAACAGTTAGCATACCCAATCTACGGTAGCTTAACGTGGACAAAAGACAATCTCGCAACAACCACCTCCTGCGGGAGCGCTCTGCCATCTTCCCACGGGCTGCAACACAGGCCTAGAGCGCCCTCTTGCGGTTTAGTGTGAGTATACGTCGCACCCCCGGCCAAACTATGAAAAAACTGCGACTTATAGTCCGGAAAATACGGTACTTAAACTCTTCCCCCACTTGTCGGCTCCCCTGCCTCCGCCCTGAGGCCCACCCAGATGCACATGATGTAGTGGACCCCACTTAAACCCCCCCACCCGTATAACAGCCTGGTTGAGTGGACATTTAGAATGTTGTATCATTTTAAAGTGTAGCATTAACCATATAATGATGGTTATCCTGATAATATTGTGAATCACAGGCCTTAAAGAGATGCGAGCGAGCAGTACTTTCAGCTATCCAGCCTCTTTGTCCTATTCGTATATGGCACTCAACTAAATGCAATACAGTTCAACAGCACTGCAAACCACATCCATCAAGATGTCCATAAAGTCTACCGTATTCAAATAAACCTCCATGAAGGTTGAATTCACCTCAATTCACCTATTCCTAAGCTGCGTCGGTTTTAGGTTACTGTAGCATCGTTTTTTTTTTGCCCAGATATGATGTCACAGGATGTCTTTTTGTGTTTCGTATTGCTACCCTCTCATACATGCTATTGGAAAGTTGCAGGTCTACAGAGTGACTGATCAGCTAAACCATGTCTAGCATTAACTCCTCAGTGCTCAACTTTTGCTTGCTTTTTTGTTTGTGCGTAGAAGAAATTGGTGAATCTGGTTCATCACATGGGTGGAACTATCCGGAAAGACTTCAGCACCAAGGTTACCCATCTCGTTGCTTACTCCACCCATGGAGAGAAATACAGGGTCAGTACATGGTACAGGTGTTCCCCTAGCATTATATTGGGAAACGGACTGAGAGCTGTGACGGTGGAATTACATGTTCTATTGTGTCCCACCCCTCAGCTGGCAGTGTGTATGGGGACGCCCATTCTGACTCCATCATGGATTCATCAGGCCTGGGAGAGAAGAGATGACGTGTAAGTACAACGAAGGAAAAGTGATTTGTCCTCAGTGTTGATAGACTGCAACATGCAACTGGTCGACCAAACGGCATTGACCGATTAGTCGACCAAACGACTGAAGTTGACAGCCCTACTTGACAGTGGTCCATTAACACGCTGTTTGAAATGAATGATAGTATTGATGGTAACTGCTTCTCCCACCGTCATGTGTTAAGGCACTTTAACGCAGCAGAAGAGGAGTTTCGGACCGAGTACAAAGTGCCTCCGTTCCAGGACTGCGTCCTCAGTTTCTGGGGGTTTTCAGATGAAGAGAAGGCCAACATGGAGGAAAGGACTCTCAAACACGGTCAGTGCTGCAACTCGCAAGAAGCTGTCGTGGCTTCCGTAAGGCTGGTAATGGTGATCATTTGCTTGGGGAGGCATCATCACGTGTCTCAACCAATGAGAGCATTTGAAAAACACTAAAGAACTCTTGGAGAAATGGAGGACGGTAGCAAAGTCTTACACAGACATTTTCGCTTATAATATATATACCGGACAGGTGATCGAATTATTAAGCTGCGTCGCTGAAAGTGTGTTTTTGCTGTTTAACTGAGATTCTTCAAAAGGACCCATTCATCAGGGACACTTGCCACTGAACATTGACTATTGACAGATGTTTATCATTATGTTGGTACTGAAAAACTGTACACATTAACTTGCCTGTTTTATAATTTTATATCTGATTACATTCATTTTTTAAATTCATTTAAATTCAATTTAAGATGACTACCATTTAAAATACATATTTTAACTGCTACTGTGGGAAAGGGAAGGCTGCTGTTAAAAATCAACTGCTTTTGAATTGTTCCCAGTGCAGACTGGTGTTACAGTCCTTGTGCACCTACTATTGAATAACTGCAGTTAGAGAAGGAGGGTTAGTTTTGATGATTTGAAGGCACTTCAACCTCCCTAAAAATGACTGAAGCCGAAACGTTCATGTCCCCTTCATCATCCCCATGGTTTTCTGTTTCTAAGGTGGCAAATATCTTGAGGTTGGAGATGAAAGATGCACACACATGGTGGTGGAGGAAAACTCCATAAAGGAACTGCCATTTTCTTCAAACAAAGTCTATGTGGTCAAACAGGAGGTAGGTTGAGTCTGCCACAACCTTCCGACTCCTCTGATACTGGTCAAGCATCATCTTGCTACAGGAAGATGGAGACACAATTGGAACAAGATAAACCTGTCAAATCCTTTTACACACACACACACACACCAGATGAGTGAGTGAGACCTCCCTTTCTGTGGATGAACAATTTGAGCAAAGGTAGTTCAGGTTTGGTTACAGCGCTACAATGAAACATGTCATTTAGTTTTTCCGTCACTTGTATTGGTTTTATTGGTCATTGTAGTTTTCGTATATCCACCTCTGTCCTAACCCCGGGGCGAGTAAAAGCCGATTCCTCTCTGCTGTGTTAGTGGTTCTGGGGCAGCATTCAGATGGACGCGCGGGCCGGAGAGTCCATGTACTTCTACGAGAAGGTGAGTTAACACATGTAAGACATGTTCATGTAGTCATGGGCAAGGTACTATGTGCTCTATGCTGTCATCCAGGCATCAAGGAGAGATATGTGCTTTTTAACTTGTGTGTGCCTACTCCTTTGTTCAACAGATACTTGTAAATGGGTTGCTTCAAGTTGTTATTTATCCCTCACCTTTTTTGAGACTTACAGCTTGTTTTTTCTTTGTTCATCCTGGATTTGTTTGGTTTTTACATTATTGAATACCTCTGTCTCACTGCACGTCAGAACGACAGCCCAGCCATGAAGAAGGCTGTGTCCCTCCTGTCCCTCACCACCCCCAACAGTAACCGCAAGCGTCGGCGTCTCAGGGACACGCTGGCTCAGTTCACCAAGGAGACAGAGATCTCCCCTTTCCCTCCGCCACGCAAAAGGCCGTCAGCAGAGCACTCCCTGTCCATAGGCTCTCTGCTGGACATCTCTAATACCCCGGAGACCTGCAAAGCCTTAGCCGGTAAGAGAATAAGGAAGGGCAGGAACCCTAAAAGTCTTTACATGGTATGTACATTTTTTTATGAATGCAGTGACTTTGACAGTAGTCGATTTTTTTGTTTCTTTCTCAAGATTCAACTAACCCGGATAAATCCCTCTTAATTTCAGAAGACAGAGTAGGGAACAGTTCAGAGAGCAAAGGAGAAAGGAGTGTGGCCACAGGTAGGATGAGAAGAATGAAAACCAAGGGAATGAGAATAAGGACAGGCAGGGACAGGCCCTACCAGGGTACATGTACTCTTCAGCTACCAGAGGAGGAGCATCCAGAGACTTGCACAGGTCAGCGTTGGCTCTAGGAGTAAGACAGTGACAGGCCAACTGGTTATATCCTTATGCAGTGGGGGCCAGCTTCATCAGACACAAAGTGACTGTTGATCGCTGAAATCAGAAAATGGTCTGCTACAATTGTAACAGGCGACATGACTACCACCACAACAACGGGGTAAAGAAGGTAAAAGTATACAAAACAAGGAGGCGTGAGTGTGTCCCTGGGCTTATGAGCACTGTGGTCCGCCCAGAAGAGAGACCCCTTGATTGGAGCTAAATCCTCATTGATCCCAGGGATACAAAATAATTAGAATTACTGTGTGCTTGGACTCCGCCCTAATGTGCTCTTGCTCAACCTGCTCTCCTCCTGCAGAGACCTCCAGGCCCTCCAAGAGTTCCACTCCGGCTCTCTGCAAGCAGTCTGCCAGGTGGCAGGTCTCCAAGGAGCTCTACCAGACAGAGAGCAACTACGTGGACATTTTAAGCACCATCCTGCAGGTACTCTACCCCCACCTACTTGCCAACAGTTTGAGGCTAAGCCACAGTCGTTAAAGGTGTGTGTCTAATCAGTTCGTCCCGGCAGAGGTTATAGCAGTTGACCGGTAAGGGGACAAAAGGACCTTTTTGTCTTTTTGCTTTCTTAGTGTTGTTCCATTTTGGCATTTTTTACATCTTTTATCATCCAATCTTTCTCTTTCTGCCTTTAACATATATCCTTGTGTTTGTCTTGTAGTTTCATGTACTGCTGTGTTTAGCTGTCTTCATAAACCGCTTCTTGGTTTGTAGTAGAGAGACGGGTTGTTAAATCTGAGCAACACCCGTTAGCATGCAGTCCTAGATGCATTACTGTTTAGTAATCACTGCATGTTAATCACTAGTCATAGTGCTGCTGATTACGAATGATTGATCGGTGCTAAAACAAAAGTATGACGTAACAATCTTCCTGACATTATGATTGATGCCTATTTCATACTTTTGTGATTATTATGGAGTCTTCAAGACCACTTATGTTTTCACTAGAACATTGTAGCACTTTCTTATGGATAGAGTGTCTAGTGCCAAAATTGGCACTGCCGTTTCCCGTCTGTTTCTATGATAATGTTAATGTCCAATTGTTCTTGGGCTGGATCAAAGTAACCAAATATGGTTTTGAAAGCGATCTCCGATGCTTACTTCTTGACTAAACCGCTTTACACTGGGACGTCTTGTTTTATGGAACATGTTGATATTCTTTCTTTCCCATCAAGCTATTCAAGATACCATTGGAGAAAGAGGGGCAGGTGGGTGGACCCATCCTGGCCCAAGAAGAAATGAAGAATATATTTGGCAGCATACCAGAAATCTACGACGTTCACACTAGAATAAAGGTAGTGTCTTCAGCTGTTTGCATCCACATGACTGACGGGTCCTTCTCTCAGTGTTTGCGTGACGTTTGCTTTCTCCTTCAGAGAAACCTGGAGGAGCTGCTGACTGACTGGTCGGATGACAAGAGTGTAGGAGACGTCATCCTAAAATATGTGAGTCCCCATACAATGAACAGATGTTGTTCCTCTTTCTCTCTTTTTGCTGCGTTTCACCTGTCCTCCTCTCCCCATCAAGTCTAAAGAGCTGGTCAAGGCTTACCCCCCCTTCGTCAACTTCTTTGAAATGAGCAAGGACACAATTGTTCGTTGTGAGAGACAAAAGCCCCGCTTCCATGCTTTTCTTAAGGTAGGACCTTTTACACCTACACTTCTTTAAAAAAAATACCATTGCACAGTTCACCAGAGGTGGTAAGGGTTGCATAGTTCCAAAAAAAAATCCCAGGGGACGCTAGTAGGCTACAGGATGGGAGAAAAAAAATCACGAAAATTCCCCCATGTTGAAATGCAAGTGGTTGGACTATTATCACAAACAAATCATCCTCCTGGCGACTTTTCCGTGAAAAAGCATATTTCTCATAATATAAACAAGTCTACCGAAGAGAAACGGTATCGCTCTCTCCCCTGTGTGTGTGTGTGTTTGTTAGAGCTGCAACTTACGATTATTTTACTAATCGATGAATCTGTCGATTTGTTCGATTTTAATCGATGCTAGTTTGTTTTGGTTCATTTCTGACAATGGCGAGCGAAAAGAGAGAGAATGTTGTTGCTGCTGGAGCTAATCGACGTTGAACAAGAAAATCTCTTTCCGCGAGTTGTGTGCCATTTGGCAGTCTTTGTAGTGGGCTGAGGAGCGCGTGCAACACAGATGGTTGTAAAATCCGAAAATAAACTTTAAAAATGGCGGTATAGCGGGAGAGGGAAATACACTCTGGAAATGATGTATACGCTGACCAATCACAGCCCTTGCGGTCTGCGTTGCCTCCACGCGTAGTTAAAATTTTTTGGAGGTGCACATCGAGCTACGGCGTAGGGTACGGAGAGGGGTCCTTGTCTACGCAGGAGTGGCGGCGTGGCTACGCAGGAGTGGCGGCGTGTCTACGCAGGAGTGGTGGCGTGTCTACGCAGGAGTGGCGGCGTGTCTACGCAGGAGTGGCGGCGTGTCTACGCAGGAGTGGCGGCGTGTCTACGCAGGAGTGGCGGCGTAGCTACGCCGTCGATTCAACGCAGAATCATAAAACAGGCTTTACCCAGGACATCCCGAATTATGGGCTCCAGTCCCGTTTTCCAATCACAGCCCCCCGCGGACGAGAACCATATTGCGGTCCTCCAGCGCAATTTGTGCGGCCCGCAGACTAGAAGTATGGACACGCGCAAGTTTATGTGGAGGTTCGCCAACCGCTTCCCCCCCACTCACAACAACTGCCGGTGCTGCTGGCTGCTCTTTCCACTCCGCGCGCATCTCCGCGACCCATTGAGTGATGCAATAATCGCGCGACACAACGAATCAATGACGAAAAACACTTTTAATAATCCATTCCTTGTTGCAGCCCTAGTGTGTCTGTGTGTGTGTGTGAGAGTGTGAGAGAGACGGCCTGGTCAGCAAGGTAGTTTGGAGTTTCTACCTGCCAACACTACTGACTTGGGACCAATGGGACCGATGCGTTGGCTTATGCACGGATGGTGCGCGGGCAATGACGGGCCACCAGCGTGGCCTAGCTGCTCGCATTCAGCAAGTAGCTCCACTTGCAAAATGGACACATTGCATGATCCATCGCAAAGCACTGGCTGCTAAAAAAATGCCAGTTCTCTTTGACTCCGTGCTGAACCAATCGTTGAAAATGATAAATCTCATCAAAGCACGGCCTCTAAACTCTCGCTTGTTTGGGGTCCTCTGCTAGGAGATGGGGTCAGGACACCAACCGGTGCTTCTGCACACTGAAGTTCGCTGGCTCTCCAGGGGGCGGGTGTTACAGCGGTGGTATGAGCTGCCAGAGGAGGTGAAGTGGCTTGGTTCCTATTTGGTTGATATATTTGACCGCTTGAATAGCCTCAACATGTCTTTGCAAGGCTGCGAAACTCGTATTTTGCTTCTTGCAGACAGAGTGGACGCCTTCACACAAAAACTTCTCTGGCATGTCCACATGTCCGTCGAGGGAACTGCGACATGTTCGAAATAGGGCAGGAGGTAAAGAGTTCCTTCAGCCTGCTGTCACTTCTGCAGCTCAATAGTCTCACGCATTCAACCCGTGCACGCGCTCACACGCCGCACATTGTATTTCTCACGCAGAGAAATTGACTTTGGTCCGAGCCGCGTAGGTTCCTCTTACAACCGGCGGCCGTAGCTTCCGCCCACAGTCGACCGTATCACCCCCCCGGCGGCCGTAGCGTAGAATTTCTGTGAATTTCTTTTTCTCCCATCCTGTAGCCAACTCACTCCCCCCTGGGAAAGTGTCCGCGCCCCCCTGGGGGGACACTGCAGTAAGAGAACCACTGCAGTAAGAGATCCCTTCATGCTTAAGGTAGTTAATCATGTAGGCTTTTATTTTGAAATGATGGAATTGGGTGGGGGCAGTGGGGGGTAGAATGCTTGATATTCAAGCCAAGTTTTTACTCGAGAGGCCTCATCTAACATTACAGTAAGAACTCAGATAATCATTGACACTTTTATTTTGAAATGATAAAATTGGGTAGGGTGGGAGGGGGGGGGGGGTTGTTGGGAAACAGAATGTTATTTAAACAAAAAGTTAGAAAAAGACACAGCGAGGCAGAGACAGACAGACAGTGAGTGAAGGAGTAGAGGGGGGAGGGGCTTTCATGTGACTCCACTAATCAGCTGATGTGATTTAGCTGTGTGAGTCTAACAGACAGTGCAGGTGTCTGTAGCCGTGGCAACCGGTGCAGTTGAACGAGATGATCAAAGGACACAAAGCAGCGATTTAAACAGAATCCACACCTCATACAAATGCCCAGTAGGGCAAAACTATTATGGTTTCCAAAAAAATAACTGCATGATGAGAGTCCCAAGACTCTACCGAACGCATAAATCTAGTTTACATGTCTCTAGGGTTCATAATATGGCTGTATTAACAGTTTCAAAATCTTGTACCTTCTCGTCTTTTTTGTTGAATTCGTCACCAGATTTGTCCTGGAGTCTATGGGGCTTGAGACAGACTTTGTCTCACACTCAAGCCGCTCAGGCAAAAAGTAAAGAACTCTGTGATTCCATAAACACATCATTCCGACCAGCACAAGCACGGCATCATTCTGATCCAAAAATTAAGCTTTGTAAGTTAATAGTGTGGCCATAAGGTCAAGAGTTCCATATTTATTTTAAGAGTGAAGGAGTTGAAAGGCGTAACGGTAGAAATAGAATGCTTAAAAGCATTCCAACAATAAAGATTAGGATAACAATAGTTGGAATGCTTAATGCATTCCAACAATAATAAGTTGAATAAAGAAAAAGGATAACAATACTTGGAATGCTTTGAAAGCATTCCAACAATTACATATAGGGGTGTAACGATCCATCTATTACATCTATGGATCGATTTATATTCCTCCGATCCAACTACATCGATCTGTGCTCGGCGAGTTGGCTTTATGGACGACATATATCGATCTAACATTGTTTTAAAATGTAATAAATCGATTGTATGGACACTAGGAAATAACCCATTGGATTTGAGCACGTCAGACTTTTTTCTTAGCACTTTTAATGATAAAGGATGTCACGGACTGAGCCGTGACGTGCTCACGCAGTATGGTAACACACTGCCGTGCCGAGCCCCGATTCAACTTCCGGGTTTCACGGCAAATCCGAGGGTATGTTCCACAGGGGTTGAAATAGGGGGGGGTTTTCGGGGGTTGGTAGGGGGAAACCATTATTGCAGGGGTATTTTTTGTGTATATCACTAATACAGGGTTTTTTCTGCTACACTGCTACAGCAGCAAATAAAATGTGAATGCATTTGCCATTCATAGTTGTTGTTTATTTATATTCATAATTAATTAATTGATACCTGATTCCATTACAAGAATCAACAGGAATCTAGGAAACTTCACCTGCGCTGTTCCAGGTATTTATTTCAGTCACACTGGTTGAATTTTGGGCTAAAAAGTTACTGAATCGATTTCAAGTCTCTGAATCGTTTCGGATCGTATCGTTCTAAATGAACAAATATCGTCCTTAAATCGTATCAACAACCATGAATCGTTGTTAAAACGAATCGTTACACCACTAATTACATAGCAATAGCCTAGTAATGATAATAGACCTACCTACTGCTATTGATGATGATGATAATAATAATTAATGTGTGGGCCTAAAAATAATAGCCTAGGGGGCTATTTATCTATGCAAGGTGGTATAGTGGGGGTGAGGGTGGCGCCAGGAAGGGGGGCCCCCAATTACCATGAACCAGCTTTGGGGGGGGGGCCCAGCTTGCAAAAGGTTGAGAAGCCCTGGAGTAGAGCTTTTTAAAAATGTGCATCTTCTGATTAGAGCCCGACCGATTTATTGGCGGGCCGATATTATCAGCCGATATTAGTTGTTTTTGACTGTCTTCCCTGTGTTTCGTACACGGCAAGACCGCAGGCGACAGGCAGACCTTTATCATGATGTCGAACACAGAACCCCATTCACAGCTAAGTCAGTGTAAGCTTCTCTCCCACAACTCTGTTAGCAGTCAAACAGATCAGTCAGCACGAAAAGATCGGAGACCGCAAATCACAACTTCCTGCTTCACAAAGGACCCATGTGGCACCTGGGCCAATGAAATCGCTGCAACCGATAACATTGGGTGTGTATGTGGGAATTTTGGGCCTCACTTATACCTGCTTAAAAATGAGTGAGAAGAACCAAAATATTTCCAAAAAGGGTTTAACATAAATTATAAATTAAAAATCAATTCACAAAGGCCAATTCCATCCTTGTCAAGGGGAGTGCTAACCTTCTCATATACACCTCATATATTGTTTGCATATAAGTTTCTATTTTTATACGTTTTATTTATCAGAACTTTAATATATTTTGATGTTCCACTGTGACCATATTATTTTAAAAGTTTTGTTTAAAAAGTTTGTTTTTAAAATGCATTATCATATTATTTTAGTCAATACTCATCTGTTGAAATCTGTTAATGTTGCGCGTTTCTGAAAAATCTGATTTTTAAATCAACAAATATTTATCGGTATCGGCCTTCAAAAGTCCTTTATCGGTCGGGCTCTACTTATGATAAGGTTCACCATATTTTTCTAATATAAAGTACTTTGCTTTAAGATGGACATTTATTTAGTTCCCAGTAAGTCCTAAGTTAACACAGTTTGTATCAGTCCATGATTCATTATTCATGTTGCCCCTCAATTGCGTGTAAATGCTGCCAGTATAGGTTGTAGGAATGATGTTGATTGGATAAGGGAACAGGCCGCTCTCTCTGAACCATTTATCTGGTGCTGCTGTTGTAAACTTCAGAGTCCTTACAGGCGGTTACTGTTTCCATAATGTGGATAGAGGATGGGGGGATCCTCCCCACACCAACCCCACCTCTTCATGTCCTTTAGCGAGGCACTGCTGCCCTCACAGCATCCCTAAAGTTTCCTACTATATGATCTATATCCATATATTTGGCTCCAGCACAGAGCTGTGATTTTTGAGCCAGCAGATTGACTCTTGCCAGCACCATTTGGCATTTCAATGAGTGAAAGCAACAGTACCTGCACTATTATTAAATCATCATTGGTCCTTGGCCATGTGACAGCAGGGTGTTGGGATGGAAGAAAATACCTCATTAAATCGGACTCTTTGGAACGTCACCACTTATGATGAGACTGTTTCAGAGACACACTATTGGGTCTAACTAAGGCAGTTAAAGTATGTTGGTAATTTATAACATGACAGTTACTGACCTGCTGCAGAGTTACGATAAATATATTATAGCAAACTAAGAAATGAATTTATATGAATAAAAATGACATGTTCTGTCAGATTAGCTGAAGTCCATCTGTCCAATCAACCTTCAATCTGGTGTGTCTGTGATGAAAACCTTTGTTTCCAAACCCGTGTCTCACACACACCGACTAACGCTTTCATTGTCCAGATCAACCAGTCGAAGCCAGAGTGTGGCAGGCAGACGCTGGTGGAGCTGCTCATCAGACCTGTGCAGAGACTGCCAAGTGTGGCCTTGCTGCTTAACGGTACCACACACTATGCAAATGCTCCTTAACCCTTCCCCTTTCATTATTTCCCGTTACCGCTCTGTAATTTCTTCTTTTTTCCACATGATTTTAATCTCATCCTGCCGGTCTGCTTTTGACCAAACGTTCCCTTTCTTCTTGCATGTCCTCAGATATAAAGAAGCACACGCCGGATGACAACCCAGACAAGATAACGCTGGAGAAAGCAATTGAGTCTCTGAAAGAAGTTATGACGTGAGTAGACGTGACCGCAGGCTTTTCTTTTGTCCCGATCGCTCAGCCAGCAATGTCTGATCATTTCCATCTCATGTGAACTCTCTCTGGGTTCAACAACCGTTGTTTAGCAAAGATTTAGACTTTCTTTGACGTTTTAGTATGACACAGCTGGTTATTTCAATGCACTAACTATGCACAACGTGAAGGCACTTACTTCCTCTTGGGGAAAATGGGGGATACCCCGCCCCAAAGAGAGTCTCCTGTTTGATTTGACGCTCTGCCCCAATGGACACGTGCAGACATGTGTGCACTTTTCCACCAGTGGACAAAGAGCACAATGGAAAATGCCACAGCCTCCCCCCAGAAGTAGAGCTCTGCCTAAAGACTATTTCTTGTCAACTATATTTATTTAACTGATCTATATTGTTGTTTTTCTGTATATATTTCTTAGTAAATAGTTTCAGTGCTCCTGAGACAAATAAATAACGTGCAATTGGATCTCCTTTTCCTCCCACTAGTCACATCAACGAGGACAAGAGGAAGACTGAAGGCCAGAAGCAGATCTTTGATGTTGTTTATGAAGTGGATGGATGCCCCGTAAGTTTTTGATCTGCTTTAAAATGATTAAACAGTAACAATAACCGTGATCTCTATCAAACGAAGCTCACACAGGAAGCCACCTGACTCTTTTTCCTACCCCTCCTCTACATTGT
Source organism: Apeltes quadracus (assembly GCA_021346845.1). NCBI lineage: Eukaryota > Metazoa > Chordata > Actinopteri > Perciformes > Gasterosteidae > Apeltes > Apeltes quadracus. The sequence continues at coordinate 9,819,859 of CM037924.1, read as the reverse complement.
GTCTATCCTCCATGGGTGCGTTTGCATCGTTTCTATAAGATAGAAACGATGCAAACGCACCACGTCGTGGTGCAACGCAAGGTTGGACAACCAAAAGGCAAAGGGGTCCCTTCCTGCTTCATTAGGGTTTGTGGTGGTGTGGAGGACTAGAGGAGTCACTGCCTAGTCTGCTGGTACCCCCTGTGAGCACACTGGGGAGGGACCGTGCTGGCAGGGACTGCTCTTCCTCGGTTTGCCCCCACGTTGCTGTTATCGGGAACACAAGCCCTGCTCGTGTTCACTCATTATCATCGGGATTCTTGTCCCTCTGATTGTCTGTAGTGCCACGGAGGCTGGGCGACGCTCGCCTTTTGTCTTCCAATAGGACCGACACCTCGGCATCATCCCGCCTTTCTGGGGAGTCTTTGTGATCACCATATCTGCTGACGTGTGATGTCACTGGGTTGTCATGGTTCCCCCCGGTGGCCTCGTCAGTGTGCCGGTCTGTGCACTCGGCTAAAGCGGCTGTAGCTTCATCTGTTTAATCAGCTGGGAAGTTGGCAGGAGAAGTAGGGAACTGTGATGTGATTGTCTAAAGTCTTTTTGCAAACATGCTCCAGTGATTTGTTTCCTCTTGTCGAAATTGGGTTTGAAATATGTGAGGGTTGTGCATAGAGATGGAGCCATGGTTACAACAAACACCAGTCTGTAACACTAAATAATTTGACATTTATAAAATGACCCAGTCAAACTGCCGGCCGTCCTTTTTGGCGTCAGATGAACAAATGTTTACTCGGGAAAAGGATACCGTGATACACAGTAGGGCTGTCAACTTTAGTCGTTTAGTCGACTAATCGGTCGATGCCATCTTGGTCGACTGACATTCTCATTGGTCGACTAACATTTTTTTTTTACACCAAAAGAAATGTTCATTGATTTACTCCTTGATATTTATTCCTTTTTATAAGCAGTTATCTATTACTGTAATCTAAATATAATTAGCCTATGTTTTATCCCCAACTTTAAATGCTTTAATTTAGGCTGTTTCGTAACAGCGCCACAGTTCAGCGCGCCCCGTAGAACACTCGGGAACCAGGCGGTTGACGAACCTCCGGAGTGCCGTTTATTTAGTTTGCATGCATTTTTTTGCATGCCGGGAACCGCGGCAAAGAGCTTCCTCTCGCCGCCGGAGCCCGTTACGTCTCCGCGCTTTAAAAAAACGCTTCAACGTCCGTGAGCTGAAGTTCAGAGGTCGCTCAGACAGCAGCTCGGGCCCCCGGCGGTTGGAACTGATCCATGCGTGCATGCATTTTTTTAACCCGTGTCGTAGGCTACGGCCCAGTTAGGAATGTGGTTGGGGACCGCTGGTTTGGTCGACTAATCGTCGACTAAGGGCAAGACTTGGGTTGACTAAGCATTTCTATGGTTGACTACAGCCCTAATACACAGTCCGGTTATGTTCAATTCATTTTATTTTGTATAGCCCAAAATCACAAATTACAAATTTGCCTCGGAGGGCTTTACAGTCTGTACACATGCAACATCCTCTGTCCCAAGACCCTCACATCGGCACAGGAAAAAAATGAAAAAACCCTTCCAGGGAAAAAAGGGAAGAAACCTTAGGGAGAACGTCAAAAAAGCAAAGATTTTAGGAAAGGGTAATAGTGATATGAATCATATTTATGATGATGATGATGATGATGATGATGGCGGCGGCAGCAGGTGCCAGCAGGGCCACGGCCGGAGTCAGGACCAGGGTCCTGACGGAATTACGATCTGCAGAGACCTGCTCGGCGAGAAAGCACAAAGAACTCCCGGGAAGGAGCTGAATTAGTCATGTGCATTAATGCAACGTGGATTAGAGAGAGAGAGAGAGAGAGGGAGAGGGAGGAGTTCGGTGTGTCCTAAGAAGTCCCCCGGCAGTTTAAGCCTATCGCAGCGTAACTAAGAGCTGGTCCAGGCAAACCTAAGCCAGCCCTAACTATAAGCGGTATAAAAGAGGAAAGTTTTGTTGCATTACTGTCCGTTGTGGATCGGAGCATTGCCGTTCAAATAGTCATTTAACCTCATTTGTTTGCTTTCTGTGCAGGCCAACCTGCTGTCGTCCCATCGCATCCTGGTTCACCGGGTAGAAACCATCGCCCTGGGAGAGCAGCCGTGTGACCGTGGAGAACATGTCACACTGTTCCTCTTCAATGACTGCCTTGAGGTGAGGATACCAACAAGTATTCCACATCTAGATTATACTAAGGATATCTTGAAGTCTATCAACTCTGTATCGGAATATTTGATTTGCCTCTAAACTTAACTAAATACCTAATGTAATTATTTCTTTTTTTAAAGGCCTTCAAAATGATGAAACTGCCAAATTATTCATTTTAAAGTAATCCGATATTTCATGCCCATCCAAAATTAACAGAGTGAATTAACACAAATCCATCTTTTAGAGATGCTAAAACCAACTTTAATGTTCCTCTATTGAATGTACAGCCTCCCTACTACTCTTTCATTCGGCCCCTCTCCACGGCTCTGCTGCGTCCTGGACTGGTCCTTTACTGTTGGATGCGCAGAAATGAAAAGTTTTATTAACAATATAAAAGACACTATAAAGTAGCAGCTATCCAATTAGTAAAATGCATACAGGATATGTCCACGGCACTTGAGAGTAGGGTTGGGTATCGTTTGTTTTTTTTCCGATACCGGTGCTAACCCGGTACTTTTAAACCGATACCGGTGCCTGAACCGGTACTTTTTTTGTGACAGCATTAATGTAATGCTTTTTTTTATTGCCAAGGCAAAAAAGGTAGCATTTTAACAAACACGTATGAAATGATACACACACACACACACTTTTGACCGTTTACCTTTCGGCATTTTCTAGCTAGCTACTGTAGCTATAAGCTACGAATGAAGCTATCGTTAACTAACCGAGTCATTAGAGGTTTGTAAAAAATAAGAGAAGGGAGGAGTGGGGGGAACGCGTTGTAGACGCGCGCTGAGTCTGTTGTTGAAAGCCTGTGTCCGTCGGGGCGGTAGTGCCGCGCGCAACGAAAACACTTCTTGACTGTTCGGGAAAACACTGACAAATATAAATATAAGGTAGATGGTTAGCTAGCTGCTGTTGTTCACAAACGGTAAGCTGTCGTCATTAGCTGTTGTGGGGATAGAGTCATCAGCGTAGTGTAAATGAAGTTTTTCAGTCGACTCAGGCACCGAAATGAAGCACCGAAATCTGCGTTGTGTTTTGGTACGGTAGAAACCGGTACTATATTGGTACCAGTTCTCGGTACCCAACCCTACTCGAGAGTGCTGTCATATCATTTCACCAGTGAGTGAAGTTTCCCTTGTAGCTCGTTAGTTAAGCCACGCTGCAGCACACGCAGCGCTGAATACCATGAAGGAGGCTTTGTGCAGAGTACGAGCAGTGAGAAGGTGATCAATCCCTGTGCGTGCGTGTGTGGGGCTTCATAATGAGTGCATGTTGTGTTCGAGTGGGTGGCCTCACTCCTCCTCACATCATTGATGCAACCACTTTCCCCCTCTTCACTCACTCTGCCAGAATAACACTGACCTGCGGTGTAGTGTCATGTTCTATTCTCTCTCTCCATATCTCAGCATCTAAGTGATGTAGCGTTAATGAGTTGCATCATTGATTCGTGGCCAATTAACCAGCTTCAGCCAAAGGACCACAACCACATGAGTGGCCTTTCTTTCCACTTCCCTCCTGAAGTCGCTGTCTCATCGTCTGCATCAGCCTGTTGTGTGTGTGTGTGCATCTGTTTGTTTCTGCAGATTGCGAGGAAGCGCCACAAGGTTATCAATACATTTAAGAGTCCGCTGGGACAGACGAGACCCCCGCCCCCGCTCAAACACATCGCACTGATGCCGCTGTCCCAGATCCGCAGAGTGCTGGACCTGCAGGACACGGAGGGTAAGCCGCCTGCTCCCCGACTCAAAGGAGTGTCTGCTGGATTGTCAAAACAAATATAAGCAGCCTTTTAGAGCTGAGGTTTCGCCCACTGAACCCTCATAGAGCTTTGCATTGACACCATGTGTTAAGGACTAGTATAAACATGAGGAATTCATTTACAAAGAAATAACCTACTGCAGACTTTTTTTATTTTGTAATGCGCCATTGCAATATGACAATGCAATCCAAATTATTTGGATTAAAAAGTTGGATGCATGAATCTGCTGCACTTTGAAGCCACATTTAGAGGTTAGATCTGTAAACAATTGTACAACATGAATTCAGAAATGTATTGTTGCATGGCGGCAGAAAAAAAGTGCTGTCTACAAACCGGGGTGAAGCATCACCAGAGACCTTTACAGAGGAGGGGGCTGAACCCAGAGCCTTCCATCCGGGGTCCACTGCTTGGGCCCATCTAGCTCTGGACTATAATCTCTGCTGGCTTGGTTAGGGGAAATTGGAACGGTTTGAGTTTTCCTTTCTGTGTCAAGCAGAACAGTTTAAGGGGGACATGTTGAGCACGAGTCGAATTGTTTTTAAATCCTGCCCCTTCTTTCGCCCCGACGGACGCAGGCAGGCACCTGCACACACACACGTGCAGGTACACGCGACCACCTCCCAAGTATTAAACTGAGGGTGTAGTGACGCTCGTCATTAAGCCACATTGAGCTGCAGACACGTGACTCCATTTATTTACGCAAATGACGTTTGATTCCTTTCGTCTTTATTTCACGCAGTAAAAAGTGTCAACTAAATATAGAAACCATAATCATGGTGTCAATAAATCGAGACAAACAAGAAGTGCCAATCCAACATATGTTACATATCTTTAGTTCCTGCACAATGAGCATGGATCCTCCATCCACCGAACAGGCTGAACCATCTGAAGTGGGACACATGTCCTACAGGGGGACTTTCTGCTCTACCTTCACTGCTGCCGTTGCCTAGCAACTTGCTGTGGTTGACAGTAAAAACGTTGGTTACTACGTCACGTCGCTTAAGCAATTTTATAGACTAAGATGTAGATCTGTAGATATTCTAGTACTCGCATTTAAAAGTCACTCTGGCTGCCGACTCACCTGCTTCCGTGCTGAATGAATTAAATCCTCAACGGCCCGCACTGCATTATGGGATTGACTGGGCTGCAAAGGATAAGGCAGACTTGTCCTCAAAACCGGCTCCTGGAGGACTGCGTGTGGAGGAGCCGACAAAACGGGACAGCCGTGTTGCAGCCAAAGTGACGAATGCGCTGGACGAAGACGACAAATTGAGACACAGCTATAGAGTGTGACCCCCAGTGGACTGTCACCTTATTTTTAGGGCTGGGCGGTGTACATTTCTCACGTAGGGGTCATTCTGGTGTTACGCCGTAACAATTTAGCCGTAACAGCTTGTGACATAAACAATAATTATACATTTATAAAATGACTGGGTTCAGCTCACAACAAGAAACATGAAAACAAGGGGAAAGAGTGATTACAGGAGGAACAACGACAGACTACTGATGCACCAACACAAGAGAGGAGCTGTGTCTGTTAGTTAGAGTAGTTTTGGTTTTGGATCAGACAACGATTGATTGCGAAGTCTGTCGAGCCGCTGGTGGCAACACTAGCAGCCACAACAAGCTAACGCGCCGGCTAGTTACGAGCAAGTCATTTTGGCGCCGTATATTTGACATCCCTGCCTTAGGGTGGGTGCTGCCGTTAAGACGCCTGGGGAGCACTTAGGGGTTAGGTGTCTTGCTCCGGGACACTTTGACATGGGACGTGGAGCAGCGAGGGCTTTGAACAATCAACCCACTATCAGGAGGGTCGACCCATTGTGACCCACGCTGTCTCTTTACACAGGTTGAGAACACATGGCAAGACTGGTTCATGCACTTTGGATGTCTTGCATGTTTGTTTTTTGTCTCATTCTCTTCCTGTCCTGTCTTCGGTGCTCATTATTCTTTTTCCTTGTCTCCCTGCAGATTGTGTAAATGCTTTTGCCTTGGTGGTACGTCCGCCAACTGAACAGGAGAACTTGTTGTTCAGCTTCCAGCTGGCCGGGGAGGAAACCGTTAAAAGCGCCTGGCTGCGAACTCTGTGCCGCCACGTCGCCGACACCATCTGCAAAGCTGATGCGGTGAGAAGCTGCACGCGCACCAAGAACAGATAATGGGTAGTTTGACAGAGTGCCACGCAGGGATTAAAGCCTCGGTCCTGATCTTCACACTGCTCTTGTGATCCAAACCAGGGGTGGCCATAAAGCTTCAGGGCTCTTTTGCTTAAAATTAAGATGTTCTTCATTTTGAGGTCTGCAATGTTAACGTGACTTGGCTCACTTAAAATTCAGCAGCTCCCACTCATTGCGTCACTGTTTGAGTGATTGGCCCATTGGTTGCGAATCGTCGCTCTCATTTGCATAAAGTTAAGCGAGTCATGTTATGTTCACGTCACTTGCTTTCCATGTGGAATAAATTCATCGCGCTGTTGTTCCCATGTATATTGCGATATGCGATATTATTGCAATTTTCAGACCATTTAAAGTCACTGATGACATAATGACAATATAATAACAAAGTAATAAAAGTACTCTATTTCAAAGAACATTAGACATTCGATTCGTATATATCCTAAATAAATAAAACAAAAACAATAAGTGCAATTGACACGGAGCAGGCGACGCATCAGGCTTGATGCGATGCGTTTGGAAAAGTTTAACATTTTAGCTTAGTTGTGTTGCCTGTTTTTAAACCTAATCGACGCACCGGCTGGTTCACATCGATTGGCTCTCCTCTCTCATCCGGCTGAAAGCCCAAATGTTCCCAAACTGAAGCCCAACATTGTTCCTTCGTAATCTATTCTTACTGGGTTCAGCTGTAAAAAGAAGAACCCTTTAGAACCCGGCGGGTTCATATGCAGCCAAATGAAGTTGCCCTCCTGTCAATTCACTGCTCAGCGATAGAATGTGAATACCAACTAGATGGCTTGTTAACAGAATCCGGCCACACGTCCCTTGTAGCTCCTACAAAACACAGCGTACATGAGCATTGACTGTAGGGCTGTGCAGTAGACGGCATGAATGTTTCCCGTACCTGCCTACGCTCCTCGGCAGGCGGCAGTTTCTTTTTACGCCTCCTCCCGGGGCGAGCAGCGGTCGAACGCTCTTGTACAGGGTGGAACACTACGACGCAACAGCTTGTGACACAAACAATTTGTAACGCTAGTAATTGTCCATTTATAAAATGATCCCGCCGAACTGCATGCTGGGTACAGCAACAAGAAACCCAGAGAAGAGATGCAGTAACACAAGTTGTGGCCAAGAGAGGAGCTGCGTCTGTTTTATTTGGAGGCTTTTTGGTTTTGGAAAATCCAACGTAAGTAAGAAAACGTTACTGCAAAGTTGGTCGAGCCGCTAGTATTTTCTATGGTGGCAGCACTAGCAGCCACAACAGCTGACACACTAACGCACTAACGAGCCGGCCAGCGACAACCGCGTCATGTACCGGGATACGGTCAGAATCTCTCTAAATACCGTCCAGCCTATTTGATTGCATGTGTTTTTTGTTTTTTTTTGTGTGGTAACCAGGAAGACCTGATTCGATGCACAGACCCAGACTCCCTACAGGTCAGCACCAAGGATATGGACAGCACCCTGAGCAAAGCCTCCAGGGCCATCAAGAAGACCTCTAAAAAGGTACCGGGGGGGTCGAGGCAGCTGCTCAACAATACTCGATCTGAGCCAACCGTTGGTAGGCTGTCCTCAGCTGTCCTCAGCGTCCACAGAGAGACACATTGACCAGAAGCCGACCCGGGTGTCCTCATTCGGGTCAGACTGACGGGACCACTTGCATCATTTCCTGCTGAAACTCGACATCAGTGCAGACTCTTCCCTTTGATGTGATTTGGCCATTGAAGTGTCCCTTTTCAGCACCTGCAGACACGGCAGTGTTTAAGTGGATATCAGTCTCACTTTGCCTGAAAAAATCTTTGAAACAAGCGGTGTCTCTGACTGTAAAGCGCACACATCTGAGAGCAATGGAGGCGACTGAAGACGCATTATGGGCCAGCTGTCAGTCACCCAGTTCTACTGAACTCTGGCCATCGGCTGTTGTCTCTCCCTGCTCCTATGCACTCAGCCACTGGCATTCCTGATCATGTTTCTGCAGTGCCCATCCATCTGAACACATGTGCATCATGTTGTTATATGTAATTGTTACTAGCTTTTCATTGGTCCATTAAACTCCTCCAATATACTGTGTTATGGGACTAATAAAGATAGAAGTAAGTGGGAAGACGCCAAAGGAAGTGGCATTTAATTGAATACTGTGTGTGTGACAGGTGACCAGGGCCTTTTCCTTCACAAAGACCCCAAAGCGTGTGATCCAGAGGGCCTTCATGGCCAACAGCACTCCAGAGGAGAAGAGGCTGAGCTGTGAGAACCGTGCGGGCAGCAGCTCCACGCTGGCTGTAAGTCTTGTTTATATTCACTTTGGGGGGAAAAGGACACAACGCTCTCTTATCACCAGGTCCTGTTCTGCTTATTCCAGAAAATATATTTGCCAACTAAAAAAATTCCTCTACTCTGTTTCCTTTACATCCACAGCATAACCCAATTAATACTGGGAAGTAGGGGTGTAACGATTCGTTTTTAACAACGATTCGATTCGATCACTATTTGTGGTTGCCGATACAATTCAAGGACGATATTTAGAACGATACGATTCAATGACTTGAAATCGATTCAGCAACTTTTTAGCCAAAAATTCAACCAGTATGAAATAAATTTCCTAGATTCCTGTTTCTTGTAATGGAATCAGGTATCAATTAATTATGAATGTAAATAAACAAGTAAACAACAATGAATGGCAAATGCATTCACATTTTATTTGAATAAAGTGCAAACACTGCTGTAGCAGTGTAGCAGAAAAAAACCTGTATTAGTGATATACACAAAAAACACCCCTGCAATAATGGTTTCCCCCTACCAACCCCCGACAAACCCCCCCCTCTATTTTAACCTTTGTGGAACATTCCGTCGGATTTGCCGTGAAACCCGGAAGTTGAATCGGGGCTCGGGACGGCGGGACCTGCATACTGCGTGAGCACGTCACGGCTCAGTCCGCGACAGCCTTTATCATTAAAAGTGCTAAGAAAAAAGTCTGACGTGCTTAAATCCAATGGGTTATTTCCTAGTATCGATAAAATTGATTTATTACATTTTAAATCGATTTTAGATCGATCTGTGTCGTCCATATGGCCAACTCGCCGAGCACAGATCGATGTAGTTGGATCAGAGGAATAAAAATCGATACATCGATGTAACAGCTGAATCGTTACACCCCTACTGGGAAGCCTCTGTCCATCTGTTCCTCACTCTTTCTTCTGTCTCCATGTCCTCCCCCCTTTGAGAAGCCACCATCAGTCAGTGTCACTTCTTTAGATGTAGCAGGGAATGGGCCTTCTGCTCTTCAATGTGAAGGACTTTTTCTGCTTCTGTTTTTTTATTTCAGTAGCTCCCACACTTATTTTCCTGTGTTATGTGTTAATTTCATTGTGGGTGAAGAGGTTCCCACATTTTTCACAGCTTTTTGTTGGTTTCTCATCCAATGCGGGGGCACACACGCACGCACACACACACACACTGGTGTTCAGTTATTTAAATGAAATAACTGAAGCAGGAATATTCGGTGCCAAGAAATGTAGTTTAAAGTTTGAACCCCAACAACTCCAAGCGTTTCTAATGATGTCTTTTCTTTCCCCCTCGAGGGATCAGGTTTCCCTTCATGACATGTAAACCCCTGCTCCATGTGTCTCCCCTCTGTTATGTGTCCAGATGTCTCGCTCTGCCTCCACGTTCAGTTTGACTGATTCGACAAAGAACGGTGCTGTGGTGCAGCGCTCAAACTCTCTGGACCATCCTCCAATGAGAGCCAGGGCTTCAGTGTGTATACGGCCCCCCAGCAGCCCTGGCCTCAGCCCCCGGCCTAACGCTGCCCTGGACTTTAATGGAAGCGGCCAAGAACCCAAGTCCATCCTTCATGCTCCTCTAGGCTCCCAGCCAGTGGCGGCTCATTCAGCCCCCTCCGGCTCCCCCCCCCCGGCTGCCCGAAACCCCGTTCAGCGTAACCAACCAAAATGTAGCCATCCCGTATCCAGACATCAGGCCAGCTTCATGGCTCCCCTGCCTGGTAATGGTCCCCGAGCAGCTGTGGAGCCAAGCACCAGCCCTCGCAGGGAGACGCTGCTCTAACGGTGTCCTGGAGTCCCATGTGAGAAACTCCTTAACAGCCACATGTCACCTTTCTATCCCCAAATCAACTCCTTAGAAGCTGAGAGCCTTTGAGGCCAGATTTTAAGGGTTGATTTGGTACCTGTCTGCTTCTAGGAATCACTAGGACTGAATGTGGTGTCTGGGAAGGTTCACAACGTGGTGCTGTTGGTTGGGGGTTGTATCCGAGCGCTTCAGGATTTGTGTGTTGAGGCTTTTCTTCAGGGGAAAACAAAGAGTAGTTCACATCATGGGATTGACATGATCTGCTTATTAACCTTTCACGTTAAAAGGGGACCTAACAGAGCAGTCTAGTTGAGGAAATCCAAATGTCAAGTCGTGCCTTTGTAGGTGTTATGCTCTGTGTCCACTCTAAAGCTATTCATCACATTAAGATGTGTATATAAGCCCACACCAGTATAGGATTTACTCACTCCTCAATCACTGGATGGTTTTAAAATGGCCATTTAGGTCGGGTTCAACCACTAATGGAATCTATTTCTCCATTTAAGTTGTCGATTGCAAATGTCCCTGCTCGGCGTTGGGTTTGTGTCATCTGACGACACTTGAGCAGAAGTTGGGGTATCACCATTCATGTGAAGCAGAGAGGAGGTCAGCGGATGGAGGGACGGTGCAGATGGGTTTTGTCTTTGTGTGTTAAGTCATTCCAGGCTCTCGGGGGTTCGTGGTTCCTCCTCCCCCTTCTGGAGCAGAACACAGGCCAGATCAATCACGCTTGATGCAACATTGGCACTGAGCCAAACACCCACCCATTTAATATTACAAGCAGTGGCTCATTAGATTGAAATGAGGTGTGATATATGTCTTCTAAAGGGAACTAAACACTTCATGTGAGGCCTTCTGAGTACAGCACCAAGACATCTTATTGGTCACCTTTCAGCAGCATGTGTGTAGTGAATTAGAACTTATTTTGCCCCTTGATTGTTTTTGAAACACACATTTGACATGGACTACAAATCCAAGTTCATGTTTGACTTGTGCTGTATTGAATCCCCCTCTAAAAACCACAGACTGGTGCTTTGGTGCAGAGCTGTCTAAGATCAATACTGCAGCCAATAGATGCTGCTGTGTGGCCCATCTGGGGTTCAGTGCCAAGTAACAGTTTGTCTTTGTGCATGCAGTCATTTAAATAAATCTTTGGCACATTAACACACCTCATTCATCTCTCTCTCACACACACACACACACACACACACACACACTTAAATTTGTTCACATTTTTTACAGGTGACATTTCATCTGTCTGATAACTTTTACCATTTAATATCCAAATAACTAGTAATCTCAAGCCCCTGACAGAGAACATTACACTGCACCACCTGTAGACCGAGTCCCCTTGGTTTGATCCACTGGTTGATTCCATCAATCTGTCCCCATGGTGGGAATCCAAGGACCCTCCACATGACGGCTTTAATGGGTTTACTGGCCTTTGGTATGAAGGGCTTCCATGGCTGAGTGCTGAGCACTCATTTACACACACACACACACACACACACACACACACACACACACACACACACACACACTGGTGTTCATGGTTATTTACAGGATACTTTATTTATTTAGATCACATTTTTTCAGTTTAATGTGTTGACCAAAGTCCTTTCGGAAGTGTGGTAACTCAGGGCGACACTGCAACTGAATCCAACGTGAGCAACCAACCATCTGACATGTGCGAGTTATCTGGAGCTGTAAGCACCCTCAGCTCTGTCTGGAGTGATGAGCAGAGGAACCGACTACAGTGCAATCTAAACTTTACGCACGTCTTCATCTGTGCCCATGGTTTGTGTTACAGGCACACCCCTCCCCCTCCATGGTCAATCTGCCCTCCATGTTTGAGAAGAAGTACCACACATTCAGTCGTTCCACAACCCATCTCTTCTGAGACACCTGCCCCTCCCATCATTCTCCAGAGGGAGACCGGACAGGTGTGTGTGTGTGTGTGTGTGTCCAACGTGGATCCACCTTCAGTTATCGACAAACCAGCATTTGTTCATGTCACATGTGTAAAGGCGTGATGCTGGTGGAGCCAACTGGAGCCATACTGCACCGCGCTAGGGGAGAGAGATGCTCTCTGCCTGATCAGATTGAAGGATGCTCTGCTTTTTGTTGGATCCATTTTGCGTTTCTTACTGTTTCCTGGTTGGTTGCCGTTGTTGGGAGACACTCTAGCTGACAACCTGTCTGTCCTCTGGTTCTAACGGAGATCTTGTTCTGTCCACAAAGATCCCTGGATGCTGAATATCCTTTTCTCACTGTGCTTTAGGGAAGTAAATGAACATTTGTTTTTTTGGATCATTAGGTATTTCTATTTAACAAATTCAGGTGTTTGTTGTAGTAAAAGTTACACCTTCATGTTAACTGACATTGTTTTATTGTCGTAGCCTAGACTTCATCTCACCTGATGTACTTGTATCACTATTGTAATTATAACCCACTTTCAACATTTAAACCTGTGATAGTTCCCAGCTTTTATAAAGCTTCTATTTTAAGTTGCGAGCGATTAAGTTGAATTAAAGCACTTGTGCTCTTGTTCCTTGTACTTTGTTTTTTTTTTTAAAGACCTTTTTACTGCGTGTCCATGTATCTGAATGTTTCACAAGGAATGCTGCATCAGCATATTTATTCTTGAAGATTTATCCTTTTCTCTTGCTATTTATGTTTGTCTGTTTTTCCTCATTCTGATTCATTGTCTTCTGTTGTTTCATCTCTGTATTAAATTCACTAAAACATGTACCAGACGATTTAATCTTTTTACATCACTAGCATATATTTATAAATGTGTGAACATAAATCATCATATTTCCTCTTTAGGCAAGGAAAATGTATTTGTCTAGCACATTGCATTAAAAAGTGCTTCATATAAAAACAGCCGAAAGATTTTTTTTTAAACTGACATTAAAACAAAAGTTACTGAAATAAACCGTAAAAAGAACCACTTTGCCGAAGACAGAAAAGTCTGAAGTTGAAGCTGCTGAAGGTCTCAGCAGACTAGCAGCTTTCTGGGAGATTGTTCCAGAACTGAAGCTGCTTCTGCATGTTTGCTTCTTACTCTTGAAGGTCCAGGAAGAGGGGTCGGGTTGGTTTATAATGTATATGGATTTAAAGTCCTGTCTTTGTTGGACAGGAAGCCAGTCTAAAGACCTCAGAACTGGAGTGATGTGATCCACACAGTGATCGGATTAACTGACTTTTTACAGAGACCTGTGAACACATCGTTACAATAATCCATTCCATTGAAGATGAATGCAAAATCCTGTTGAGACATAAAGCCTCTAATCCTTGATGTGTCTTTCAGGTGATAGGCTGATTTTGTAACCGGCTTGATGGGTCATTGAGTTGAGAATCTTTCAAGGCCTCTTTGTAATTTTTATACCTTTTTAAAGCACCTCAGTTCTTGCTTATTAGTGTCCTCGCTACGACTTCGTCTGAGAGGAACCTGTTGTATTTGATGGAATTATTATTATTCTCACAAACTAAGGGCCTTTTTGGGAGCTTTATATCTCCAAAACGTTAAATTTAGCATGAATAAAAAGAATGTTTAAAAATGTCATAATTTGATGTTGGAGCTGGTTTGGAAGTTTCCCTATAGACAAAAAGAGTGTACTTTCCCTCCGACTCATAAATCAGAGCCTGTTAAAATTCAGAGTCAGTAGGATCTTTGAAAGAAAGAAAACCTAATCCACAAATACTAAGATGTGGGAATAAGTGGATAGCTAGCAGGTATTTAGCTCGAGGTCAGGTTCCATCTGTGATCGATGAGCAAGCAGCAGTCCCTCATTGACCTCATTGAGCCCTGGAGAAACACTTACAGACCCGGCCTCTGCCAGGTGTGCTTATTAGGATGTGATATTGGATCTCTCAGAAAGTGTACACGTTATGTTAAAGGTTTGACACTGTGATCTTTAGTTAGATTCAGGGCTTATTCCAAAGTTCGTCTGACGTATTGTTTGTTTGGAGACCAGGTGGAGGAGGGGTGTGGTCAGAGACTATTTTTTAAGGAGACATGCCACTTCCTCAATCCTCAATACAACTCCCGTAGGAAAACCCGTAACGGCAACGATGGCAGTTGTATGCACATGTCCTGCCCCTCCCGCTGGAAAGCCAATTATCTGCTTTTTAACAGTCAAGCCAGGAAACATTTAAGTCTATCGTCTGGTTCCACTGACGCATACGCACAGTTGAGGTTTTGCGACAGAGGAGACGATGGGCACAACACCGGTGCCCTTTCTCAATATGCGTTCTTGTTTGGACTTTTGTTCTCGTTGACTCGTGAAACGTCATCAGTCGCAACCCGAGTACTGTTCCAATTCTAAAGTCCGCATCTGGGCGAGAACTGCCATAATACCCAGATGTGGCTAGCCCCGCCCATTTTACCGGGCATGCATCGGAGCAGGCTTGTCTGTTCTTGTGAGAGCAAAATATCCCAGAATACATTTCACCTCAGCAGGCTACGATGGAAGATGAAAAAACCCACAACTGTAAATCGTCTTTTATTAAATACCACTGTTGTTAATTAACGGAATGTGATGTGAACACATTTTAAGGAATACAAGTTAGCGGTTTAAGCAAGAAATGTGAGGTCAGTTCGTCAACAATCAGCCTATTTAAAAAAGTCCCTCCAAATCTAACAGGATACGGGATTACGTTGCCGACTCTTAAAGCCAAGTAGTACACCCAGGGTGCAATTTGATACATCACGCACTGCACGTAGGGAACGAAATGCCTGGGGGGGCACCAAAAAATCTGGGACGTGGAAAACCATTACAGTAGGCTACTAGTATATATAACAAATACAATATGTCTAAAGCACGTTAATATGCAAAACCAATACAAAAGTAATAGGCCATCACTCACAGTAATGCAGCTCCGCACTGCTCGTATTATTAAAGAGCTGGTTCCTATTCTCTGCTATGGAGACCCCCTCTTTTCCCCCCCCCTAAGCGTAATTCCCCCGATTGATGCTCACTTTCACACGAACAAACGGTTTGGCTACGAGGAGGAAGCAGAAGCACAAAGAGGGGAAACCGATCCGCGTCATGCGCGCACCCCTGCGAACACTAAAATGTTACAATGTGTTTGTGTTGGATGACGTTCAGAAATTGACACTGAAGATCGCTAGGCACTCACGACACCCCAGCTCAATGCATTGTGAGATGTGGGTTTCTGTTTGTGTGTTTTTTATATTCTTTTGACTTGTAGAATAGATGGTGTGACCGGATGAGACCATGTAAGGCAGACAATGTGAACTGCGAAAGCACATGAAGAATGAAGATAAACTATTATCTGAGATAACGCACCTGTGGCCGAAGGGAGAGCCAGTTTGAAACTCATTTTCAGGGCAAGACAGAATGCTACGTGAGGGAGAACTGGTTTGAACTGGCTTTCAAGGACAAGAGAGGTTATAAAAAAATAGCAGAGTCAGACAGCAGACGGACAGCTTGCGAAGCGTGTTTCAGGTCTCCAGGTATACCTGCGGAGGATTGCTCATGTAACTTTTTATCTCTTCTAAATAAAATGTTAACTTTTTAAACTTTAATTGAGTGCCGTATTGGATTCTTCTCATCAACCAACTCGGGGGGATAGTGAAATCCCAACAATTTTGGGGGCTCGTCCGGGATGAAAAGTTTTCCTGTATAGGTGAATTCGGTCCAAGGCGCTTTCATCCGCTGAACACTGCGGACTCCCAGGCCGCCTCAAAACAAGGTAAGCAGAAACCTGTTTCCACTAATTCTGCATATTGGATAATCTAAAATAAGGAGTACGTTGTGGATTGGTGGTGAAGGAACCAAATTGATTGACAAGGGCTGAAGTCGCTAGGTGAGTGTCCTGGGGATTTGAGGACCCCCGAAAACTGGTCTTTGGTTTGGCAACCCCATCAGACCCTGACGAGGGCTGAAGTCGCTAGGTTGGAGTCCTGGGGATTTGAGGACCCCCCGAATCCCAGGGTTAGAGTCCCTAGGAGGTAAATCTTCTTAATCCTGTGGGTTAGAGTCCCTAGGAGCAAAGTTTCCTTAAATCCTGTGGGTTAGAGTCCCTAGGAGCAAAGTCTCCTTAAATCCTGTGGGTTAGAGTCCCTAGGAGGAAAGTCTCCTTAAATCCTGTGGGTTAGAGTCCCTAGAAGGTGAACCTCCTTAAATCCTGTGGGATACAGTCCCTAGGAGGAAAGTCTCCTTAAATCCTGTGGGTTAGAGTCCCTAGGAGGAAAGTCTTCTTAAATCCTGTGGGTTAGAGTCCCTAGGAGGAAAGTCTTCTTAAATCCTGTGGGTTAAAGTCCCTAGGAGGTGAACCTCCTTAAATCCTGTGGGTTAGAGTCCCTAGGAGTAATATCTCCTTAAATCCTGGGCTGCAGTCTCTGAGGGTGCAGCTCGTGTGTCTGTGTGAGTGTGTGTGTGAGCAAGGGGTGAGAAGAGGAGAGTAAAAATAAATAAATAATATATATATATATATATATATATATATATATATATATATATATATATATATATATATATATATATATATATAATTGTGGCAAGCACGGGTGGAAGAATGACACGCGAGACTCTGATTTAACTGCCTTTTCCCTGTGTTTCATACACCACAAGACCCCAGGAATTAGACATTTTATTCATGTGTTAACCCTGAACCCCATCCACGGCGACACTAAGCTCGGTCACTAAGCTCGGTCGTGGTGGCCACACTTTCGGACATTCAACCAACAGTAACATTGAACACAGAACAGCAGAACCCAGCAAAACACACACAACTTGAACACCAGGACACAAGCACAACACAACAGACAGGGATCCAAACAAACCCAACAATCCCACAATGCAATTCACTCATACAGTGTGACCTACCGCAGTCCGGTCGCTACATAGCCCCCACCTGTGGGGTCAGTTGTCCTCAGCAACCCCATCACCTAGCACAAAGTCCTTCAAATGTCCAGGTGGATGCCTCTGGCGTGCAGGCCGTTGGCGGCTTGCCAGAGGCACATCTGGGGAGCCACTGGTACCCGCACATGGACTGTTACCGGCACTGTCCTCCCTAGGGGTGGCCGGAGCTAAGGGGCGGTACGGCGAAAGTCGGTCCCGGTGCAGCACCACGGTGCGTCTCCGGCCAGGCACGCGCACCCGGTACACCACCTCGGACAGGCGTTCCAAAATCTCGCCGGGCCCCTGCCAGTGACTGCAAAGCTTGGGGGAGACGCCTTTCTTCCGGACCGGACAATACACCCAGACTCGGTCCCCGGACACGAGTGCTTGCCCCCGGCCCCTGGTGTCGTAGGCTCGTTTCTGCCGCACTCCGGAGCTAGCCTGGGCCTGGCGAGTGTAGTCATGGACCACCTGCAGGCGATCCTTCAGACGACGACAGTAGTCCATCGCTGTCCCTCCGCTGATCTCAGGCTCGGGGGACGCCCCAAACACCAAGTCAACTGGGGTCCGTAGTTCCCGCCCGAACATGAGGGCGGCGGGCGTGCATTGACTGGACTCCTGGACTGCTGTCCGGTAGGACCACAGGACCAGTGGCAGGTGGCGGTCCCAATCACGCTGGTGCTGACTGGTGAGGATGGCCAGTTGGGTGGCTAGCGTGCGGTTGAAACGTTCCACCAAGCCATCACTCTGGGGGTGCAGGGGGGTCATCCTGGTCTTGCTCACCCCTAGCCGGCGGCAAACCTCGGTGAAGACCTCTGACTCAAAGTTCCGCCCCTGGTCGCTGTGCAGCTCGGCGGGGGCGCCGAAGCGGGTAAACATCTCCTCCACCAGTCTTTCTGCCGTCGTGACAGCGCTCTGATCCGGCACAGCGTAGGCCTCGGGCCACTTCGTGAAATAGTCCATGGCCACGAGGACGTAGCGGTTGCCAGAGTCCGTGACCGGAAAAGGTCCAAGAATGTCCACTCCTACTCGCTCCATCGGGGCCCCCACCAGATACTGCTGCAATGGGGCATGGGAGCGCTGGGTCGGCCCCTTCTGGGCGGTGCAAAGGTCACAGCAATGCACATACAGCTCCACATCCCGTCGACAGCTAGGCCAGTAGAATCGTTCTCTGAGGCGACGGAGAGTCTTGGTATTCCCATAGTGCCCCGCCCCCACCGAGCCGTGGGCGAGCTGTAGGACTTGGGGGCGGAGTGTGCGAGGCACCAGCAGTTGCACGAGATCACGTCCTCCTCCGGGGGCGCTCCACCTCCGGTATGCCACCCCGCCATGGAACTCGAAGTTACCCCATTGCGAGTGGTAGGCCTTTACCTCAGGCCCTTGCACCGATACCGCAGCCCACTCGGGCCGCTGCCCTGCTTCCAGCCACCCTCTCAACAGCGCCAGGGTCTCGTCCTCTCTCTGCCGCTGTTGTAACTGCAGGCTGGTCAGTGGTGGCAGGCCCTCCTCGTTGTCCACCGCCTGCACGGTTGTCACAGCTGCCGTTGGTTGAGCCTGCTCCTCCCGTCGCTGGCAGTAGCGGCACTCCACGGCCGCGCAGGGCCGCCTGGAGAGGGCATCGGCGTTGTCCATGTTGTCGCCCCGCCCGATGCTGGATGCCTCCAGCCACCGCGCCACCTGGCCTTCTGGGATCTTGAAGTTCAGGAGCCAGGTGAGTGAGGCATGATCGGTGCAGATCAGGAAGCGGCTGCCGTGCATGTATGGCCGAAAGTGCTGCAGCGCACGGACCACAGCCAACAGTTCCCGCCGTGTCATGCAGTAGTTCCTCTCTGCCCGGCCCAAGGAGCGACTGAAGAAGGCCACTGCACGCTCCACCTCGTCTCCGTGTTGGGAGAGGACAGCCCCGATTGCCACATCGCTGGCGTCGGTGTCCGCGATAAAGGGCCGATGGGCATCGGGGTAGGCAAGGACCGGGGCTTCGGTTAGCAACACCTTGAGTTGGTTGAAGGCCGCGGCGCAGGCGTCGTCCCAGAGGAATGGCTGGCCCAGGTTGGTCAGCCGATGGAGGGGACTGGCGATCGAAGCAAAATCCCGGATGAAGCGGCGATAGTACGACCCCAGGCCCAGGAAACTTTTCAACTCACTGACGTTAGCTGGGGTCGGCCAGTCCTTAACTGCCGTCACCTTTGCTGCGTCTGTAGCTACACCACGAGCGCTGACAACGTGGCCTAGGAACGTCGTTTCTCTGGTTAGCAGCCGGCACTTCGCAGGGTTGAGCCGCAGCTGGGCGTGGCGAATGGCGGAGAAGACCTCCTGCAGGTTGGTTAGGGCTCTGTCGAAGTCACTTGCGTGCACCAACAGGTCGTCCACGTACACAACGTCCGAATGGCATGACGCGGAATTGCCACAGCCCCTGCCCGATGGTGAAGGCGGTCTTCGGCCTCGCGTCGGGGGTCAGCTCCACCTGCCAGTATCCGCTGCGCAGGTCAAGGGAGCTAAACCAGCTCGAACCTGCAATGTAGTCGAGGGCGGTGTCAATACGGGGTAGAGGATACGAGTCCTTTTTTGTGACATCGTTGAGGCGTCGATAGTCCACACAAAATCGCTAGTTGTTGTCCTTCTTCCTCACCAGCACGGCCGGGGCTGCCCATGGACTGTCCAAGGGCTCAATTACTCCCGCAGCAGCCATCTCCCAAACTTTCTCCTCCGCCGCTTGCTGCTTACTGAGGGCCAGTCGATTGGACCAGCCCCGTCTGCGTGCAGTCCTCGTCTTTTGCAGCGAATATGTCCGTGTACTCATCCAGAAGGCGCTTCAACTGCTGCTGCTGTTCTGGGTCCAGGACCACTGGCGACAGGCGGTAGGGGTGATGGCGTGGCCTTACCCGACTGGAGCTTCACGATCTCCGTGCCCAGGGTGATGGTGGCCCTTGCCACGTTGACACAGGCGCCCTAGCGAGTCAGCAGGTCCAAGCCGATAATACATGGGTCCCGTATGTCAGCAAGCCAGAACTTGTGTACCAGCTCCTGGGCCCCCGCCTGGACCTCCAGTGCCTTGGTCCCTCTCATGCCTGCTCGCTCCCCCGTTACCGTGACCATCTGAGTGGCGGTTGTTGACCAAGTCTCTGTAAGGTCTCCACTAGTACCAGGGAGGACACCCGGTCGTACCAGGGAGATGGTGGACCCTGTGTCAACCAGCGCCCGACACGGTTGGCCATCCAATTTGCAGTGCAAGTACAGCCCTTCAGAGTGTCCGAGGCGGCCAACTAAGGTGCATCGGCCGTGGAGGGGGGTCTGTGGCCGGAATGGTGAACCCCTCGCTACACCATCCCTCCGCCGTTTCCCGTCGGCGGGTTGCCCCGGGGCCTTGGCGTCGGGGCTGGGCACTCTCTGGCAGTATGACCCGGGTTCGTCGCAGCGATAGCAGCGGTCGTTGGACTGCGTGAGACGCCGCCTGGGTGCCGCAGGCCAGGGCTGCATCCGTTGTGGCGGGGGCCTCACCTGCCGGACCTCTTCTGCTTCCTCTCCCTGGTCATAGTCGGTCAGCCTGACGCATGGCGGTTGGTTGGGAGTTCTTTTCTGGTCGGGCCATGCGGTGAGTACTCCCTCCGCCCGTTCGGCCTCGTGGAGTGCATCACCAAGGGTCTGAGGTCTGACGAGAGCGACATGCTGGCGCAGTTGCTGGGGGGCAAGCCCTCTCAGAAAAGCGTGGAGGGCTAGTTCTTCCTGCGCCGCTGCTCCGAAGTGCGGGTAACCCAGTCGAACGTGTAGCTGTACGTCCGCTGCGAAGGTGCCCAAGCTTTCTTCTCCTTGGCGGCGGCGGCTGGCTAGTTCCTCCCTGCTCTGGTCGACGGAAAGCCGCTGTCCGAACCTCCTCTTTAACGCCATTGTTAGGTCCTGCAGATTGCCTTGTTCCACTGGAGCTAGGTCGCGGAGCACTGCCTTGCCTCCCAGTGCCATGGCCAGATGGGTGGCAGCCTCTTCGCCGTCCCAAATACGGCTCCAGCTGCGTCGTCCCGTCGTATTTGGGCAGTTTGACTGGCGTCTTCAGCTTAGCTGGGGGGCCCCGTAGGTCAGATGTGGGGGCCCGTGGCTGCCCAGGGACGTCGGCAGAGCGCTCGTCCTCGCTGGTAATGGCCGCCCCGGTCAGTTGGGAGTCTTCCATGGCCATAGGTGGAGGGCGGGGCCTTGATATTCCACCACTCGTGTGGCCGTCTGGTGCTGCAGCCATCCGGGAGTACCAGGCCTTGTCTCTCTCTGTCAGCCCTTCACCTTTTGCCGCATCAGGTCTCTTAAGTGGCCTTGGGTCTGCTCTAGGGCTCTTTCCAGTTCTTCAATCTCCATCTCCATTCTTCTCCTCACAGCTAATCCCACTTCTGACACCAATGTGGCGAGCACGGGTGGAAGAATGACACGCGAGACTCTGATTGATTTAACTGCCTTTTCCCTGTGTTTCATACACCGCAAGACCCCAGGAATTAGACATTTTATTCATGTGTTAACCCTGAACCCCATCCACGGCGACACTAAGCTCGGTCGTGGTGGCCACACTTTCGGACATTCAACCAACAGTAACATTGAACACAAAACAGCAGAACCCAGTAAAACACACACAACTTGAACACCAGGACACAAGCACAACACAACAGACAGGGATCCAAACAAACCCAACAATCGTCCCACAATGCAATTCACCCATACAGTGTGACCTGCCGCAGTCCGGTCGCTACAATATATATAATATTAACCCCTTCCATATTACATTGATCTTGAAGGGTTAATTTAAAAGGGGTTCTGGAAGTATAACATAAGATTTCAGAACAGGAGCTGCGGAGAACATTGACGGTGTCACACGGAGGTGACCAGTTGTCTGATCGGGTAAAATAGATGCAAACTGGGGGACTGTTGTTGAAATGGAAGGTGAATATGATCAGGAAACTGTTGACGGCGGCTGGGGGCCAGCGCCGGGGTATCGATGGAAAAAAATGAACGGCCAACGGAGGCTGTTGTTGGTGGCGGTGGTTGGAGATACTACCGGGGTGAAAAAATGATGTTTGAACACAAGGGATGCGCGGTGAGAAAAAGAAAGGCTTAATTTGGCAGACTGTCACTGGCGCAGATATCGGGGAGTAGGAGAGATAATAAAAATTAAGAATAAAAAAAAGAAAAGGGGCTCGAGTCGAAATGCGATAAGGGGAGTGTGGAGAAAAAGGAAACCCTGCATGGTTTCCTTACTGGATACAAATTAAAGCGGTGGACAAAAACAACCGAGAACGGCATAATTCGGAAAAACCACCTGCATACGAGGGGGAAAGAAAGGGTGCGGTTCTCTCGGCACCGGCTGAGTTCGATGCGGTATTAAGTACAACAAGAGGCTCTTCGGCGGCACAGAAGGAGGCTGCATGTGAAGGGGAGACGGTGTCCATGCTGAGAGCTCACATGATAAGGGAAGTGAAAATCACACCCACACACCACCGCCTGCAATAAAGAAACGCTTTCTGCACTAACTGCATGCCCGCGCACTCTCACATATGCAAATTCCTCAGGGAAAGCATTTGAAAATAGGCCCACCACTATGGGGCGAGGTCATGGGGAACCTTATTTTTGGATTCGTGGGTTACACATTCTGTAGTATATATATATATATTTTTTAAGGGGTTACAAAAAGGGTTTTTCCAAAAGATGAATAAAAAATATATATAGTATTTCCCAGGTCAGAAATTGAGTGGCAGACGTGTTTTCTCTTTTTCTAACACAATTTGTCCTTCGAGCCGGATATCAAAACTTTTTTCTCCTCTCAAGGTTTGGACCTGAAACTGTGCACAGGGAGTCTACGACTCTTCTCAAAGTCCTCTGCCCTAGTCCGTTACAGGATTAGTTTGGTTTTGTGAGGCCAGGATCCGTTTGAGTTGGAGGAGAGTGATGACATCCGTTTTACTAGAAAAACCGGACTGGTGTTTTTAAAGTTTTCATCCCTTAAAAGCCCACTTTTCGGCGCTAGTAAAACAAATAAGAATCGGCAGTTCCTGTTAGCAAAAAAAAACAAAAGCAGGTTTCTGTTAAGGGTGAATTAATGGGTTTATTAATTGATCAAATGTCACGATGAGCGTGAGACTACAAACGAATACCGGCACGCAGTATATCTGTCGGTGCATTTAGGGATCATAGATCCAAAAACAGGTTTACAAACGAGACATTATTGGTATCATGAAATAATTGTTTAGCCTGTTTCGTCAAAATGAATGAAAGCTTCGTCAAAATGAATGAATGAAGCATGAGTGACTGATGTGAAAGAATTTAACGCAACAATTTTGGTTTAACTACAAGAGGTCATTAATTAGTTACACAAAGGCTGAAGGAAATTTATGAAGTGACTCCTCAATCTGTCTAAGAGAATAAAAATGGTAACGTACTGAAATGTTTCTACAGAGACTCAAGGTCAGAGATAAGAGATGAACGGGCATTCTTTACCACAAACGGAGAAGACTAAAACAATTCTTTGTTGGAACAACGAGGGGTTTTGAGAAACTGACGTGTCACTGAACGGTGGACAGATGTGGAGGATTGCTGTATGAATGCGGGGAAAAGGTGGGCCAACAGAGCAGCCTAAAGGATATTCCTCCTCTTATAAAGTAAGCAGATTCAAGAACACACAGTGTTAAATGAAATGATTCCTGAGTGCAAATATTTATCTGGGATATAATTGGGTAATGGACTTCACTCAAATACAAGGGGATAACGAACAGACCTATTATCGGTGATTAAAAAATAATCAAAAGAGTACAATGTAATGGTAAAACATGTTAAAACATAGTCTTATGCTAAAAGTGTGATTATTGTCTGTATTGAACTGACGTGCGAAAGCAGGGTGATACAAAGTTTATCATCTGCAGCTGTGTCTGAAGAAGGGAGTACGAGTCAACCTTTTCCTACGCAAAGGCTCGAACAAAGGAACTCTGTGGTTCTTATCTCAACTTGGTTTGCAATGTTTCACGCCGGCCACTGAAGACGGCCTTAACGTGTGTGTATTAAAGCTCTGAGGCGCCATCTGCACAGAGCACCATAATATGTGTATTGGGATTACAACTACTGAATAAAGTAAACTACCTTCGGAAATCGCAGGTTCAAATGCACAGTAACGATTGGTGGTGAACGTTTCAACAGGAAACCGCAAACCACCTGATCTGTCTTGGGGAAGACGTTTTGGGAAAAATACAACTGTGGGATGCAGAAGAAGGTAAACACGTATGGAACTTATTTGGCTATGATGAGCATTATTGACACATGCTCAAAAGGGGGGATGGAAGTACTGATAAACATTTTTTGGCATGCATGGATTGTGAAAAACACAATCCCAAGATTTAAATTACAGGAAAAGTATGGGCTTCATTGGACTAAATTAAATGTAAAGATAAGGATTATTGTCTGACAATCATAGAAATGTTTTTTAATTATAATGCACAGGAGGTTTTAACAAAGGCAAAAAGCCTAAACAGAAGAAAGAGGACTGAGACACCGGAGGGAAGGTTTCTAACAGCACACATTGTGTCAACAAAGTAGTCTGATTTGTTCTACTTTTGGGAAGAATGCGAAATAACATTGCTCTTATTATCTGCAGTCAGCAGGACTGATGAAACAAAAAAATGGTACAATTACTTAAGAAATTAAGGGGCTCTAACTTTTGAACAATTAGATGATGGAACTTATTGTCTTGCCAAACTTAAACCAGTCGTTAAAGAAAATGAACAAATTGGAGAGAACAAAGCAGAAAATATGAAGAGAAAAGAAATTATGTTGTCTGCTCAATGTTTTTCCTACACAGAAGCTGCCTTATCGGGTCATAAAGGCCACAGAGAACCTGACATGAACCAAGCACACAAACAAGCAGAGAGAGAGAACACTGGATCCACCTCATGCAGGATCACAATCGGGAGCAATTTATTGCCACGTATTCTACACACATAGAGTAATTTGTCTTAATGGGGATTGCACCGCTGATGACTCAGTTTCGCAGATACCTGACTTCCTCCGAGGGGTGGCTGGCTAACCAGGGAGGTGAGTACAATAGGGTCACCTAGTTGGAACCAGTGAAGAGCCCAAGTGTAAGCCTTTAGGGTCACTTTTAGGAGGGATTAATAACGCTCGGAGGTTTAGGGGAGGTCTGTAAGATGGAGCTCAGTGGTGGATCGGCAACGCAGGGATTGGTAAGCGATACCTAGACCACGAGTCAGCTTACAGGTACTTTTGTTAGTTTAATGGAAACAAACATACAAATGGACACATAGACACACACGCATATATTTATATTTAATCAAACCCCAATCCTAAATAAAAGATAAAGAGGGAACAGTTGGTAAAGAAGAATGTCTAAAATTGATAGAAAATGTTTGACTGAACTTTGTTTGTTTTTATCATACGAGAAACATGGAGTGCATCCTGGACATGGACTCTGCTTCGCCACCCGCTGTGATCTCCCTCTGTACCACCAACCTCCCACCACACCACACCACACCATGGATGAAGAAGAACCAACAACTACAGCCCATCGACGAACATTACGAAATACTTGCATGATCTGAACAAGAGACGACAGGAGTCTGACGAGCAAAAGAAACCAGGACTCATTTGGCGAGTCTGAAGATCCACAGAATTAAAGAGAACTTTTAGTCTTTTGGACGTTGTCATGAAATTGAAACGCCAAGGAAGCAGAAACTGTGGAGAAGAGTCTTGTCAGCACAAACGATTCCAAGTTGACAAAGTAAGAGCCCTGACGAGAGCAGAGAAGAGAAGCTGAAACAGGGACGAAGAAAGAAGAAACATTGATGGGAACAGACTTTTCAAACACACCAGCTGAGAACATTGTGTGACATCATCATGGCAACGTGGACATTGGAGCTGAGGAGGGAGGGCTCACAACAGCAGGGGAGGAGGGAAGATCAAAAAGGGGAGGGCGAGGTGGACCCCAGTGACGGATCAACACACACCATTTGGGTGAGTTAATTTTAGAGCATGATTTACAAATTAAACAAATAAATGCACACACATCCTTTTAAGTAAAATGCTGGAATCACAGTTCAGCAAGTGAAAGAATCACTGTTAATTTTGATCTCAGTGGCTGTATCGCTCTTGGCTGTGTTTGGGTGACGCCAATACTTGAGGATTACAGCAGTGTCGGCTGGATGTTACCATGAATAACTAATTTGAACCAACAGGAATCTCAACAGGATGATGGAAACTGCAGCATGTTGGGGGAGTCATCTCAATCCCCTGACCGATTATAGCGAGGTAATGGCCTCAATGGCCTTATTCGAATAAAATTCTGACACCGGATTATGAAACAATGATTTACTAGTCAAGGAATTGCAATGAGTGATAAAAGTATGAATAAGTGTTTTCTGTATTGACAAAAACAGTGAACAACATAGATATTTACACCCTTCAATTAGTTTGTGCAAGGTGTAATGAGGTATAATGCTTAATCCGGGGAAAAGGATATCAATAGTAGGCTCAGACCAGCCTACCCCCACAACAAGTGTCAATCAACTGACACCATCGTTGCAGTGACCACGGACGGGTTCACAACGGGCAGTCCGACCGACAGACACCCAGTGCATGGTGTTCTGTGTCGACTGTCTACAACGAAACGTGAAAGAAGACCAAGAATACAATGTATAACTATCCTCTCCTCTGTTCTATCTTTCTCAATTCTCTGCAGTTAGTTTAGTTAAAATGTAGAATGTCAGGATGCTTAATATTGCCATAATCTCTTGGGGGTTCCCTTCTCGAAGTCAGACACGAAGAGAAAGAGCGTTGCGTAAAACAAGAGGTTAAAGCCTCCGGGGGAAGACCTTGCTCCACCAGTACCACAACAGACCAGCATGATGGGTAACGGCTCCAGAGGAGGATTGTGAGATGTGGGTTTCTGTTTGTGTGTTTTTTTATATTCTTTTGACTTGTAGAATAGATGGTGTGACTGGATGAGACCACATAAAGCAGACAATGTGAACTGGGATAGGACATGAAGAATGAAGATAAACTATTATCTGAGATAACGCACCTGTGGCCGAAGGGAGAGCCAGTTTGAACCCATTTTCAGGGCAAGACAGAATGCTACGTGAGGGAGAACTGGTTTGAACTGGCTTGAACTGGTTTGAACTGACAGCAGCGGACTCTGAGAGGGACAGCTTGCGAAGCGTGTTTCAGGTCTCCAGGTATACCTGCGGAGGATTGCTCATGTAGCACTTTATCTCTTCTAAATAAAATGTTAACTTTTTTAACTTTAATTGAGTGCTGTATTGGATTCTTCTCATCAACCAACTCGGGGGGATAGTAAAATCCCAACAGCATCCTCCTACCACATGCGTTTCTTTCATCATCAAGAGGCTGGGAATCCTCCTGTAGGCGTACATGAGCGCCAACCTCCAGTGCATTTCTTGCGCTATCACTCTCAGGTGTTAATTTAGTCGTTTTATTATTGAGTCCTGAAAAGTAACTCGATATACTGCTCTGAACGCGTTTCATCTTTTGTTCAGCGCTGGTCTCCCTGCGAAGTTCCCGCACTAAGATGTTACAATGTTTTTGTGTTCGATGACGTGTTCAATGATATCCGCCGGCAGACGGCGGATATTTCTAAACGTTGACACTGAAGATCGTTAGATTTCAAGAGTTTAAGTAGGCTGGCAGTTAAGTTGCATTCATCAGCTATCAAGGGGGGAAACCCTTGTCCCCCCCGGAGATAAAAAAAAAAAACAGAGGGGGGGGGGGGAGGGAATCCTTGTCCCCCCCGGCCATAAAAAAATAATTTAGCAGAGGGGGGGATAGGAAAACCAGAGGGGGGAATCCCCCCCATCCCTCCCCACAAATCGCACCCTGAGTACACCTAACATTGTTGCATAGCTGCTAGCTAACTACAATGCTAGCTAGGCATAAGTGAATACACCCATGCTAATGTTTACTAAAAAGAGGAAGACAGTTTGGAAATTGATCTTAAAGCCTTAATTAACCGAATTAGGAGAAATCACCATACCATAGCAGACCAGCTGAAATAAAATCATGCCGTGTGTGCGGGCTTGTAGATGACCAAGTCTTGCACCAAGCCGCAGCAGAAAGTCCCGTAGCTTTCCAAGGATTTCATACTTTTGAATTCTTGCATAGTGTAGTAACTGATGCCAAAAACCAAGTAATTAACAATCTCCATGTAGGTACAAGGTGGTAAAGAGTCTAGGTCAGCTGTTCCATTCTGCTGCAGGCAGCTCATATAGGTCGTTGTTAATATCGGCAAGCTTCTCTAAATACCTCTGCTTAGCGCTGCTAGTAAGTTTCTCCCTGTAAGGTCCCTTTTCTTTCGCTGTCTTTTTCTCCATTTTTACTAATTTCCTCGTTATTGTTATTCCGCGATGTCTTTCCAGGTCCGTCTCTGTGTCGCTCGCTCGTACAATGTTGCTCCTGGCAACCGATAGCGTGGTAGACCAAAATGGCGGACGGGCTCAGACCCCTCCCAAAACGTATGTTCTCATTCTCAATAACGTAGCCAGTGTTGCTAACTTAGCGACTTTGTCGCTATATTTAGCGACTTTTCGGACCCCTCCAGCGAAAAATACTTCAAAGAGCGACAAGCGACAAATTTAGCGACTATTCCTGACGTTATTGGCGACTTTTGGTTACGTGAAAAAAAAACGTATCCTTCCAACGCTTCTTCTCAACGAGCAGCGGGTACTGTCGTGAACCTCACCCCCTTCCCAAAGCACTGACAAGCGGCCGAGTACTCGCGCAGCAGGACTGCGGTCATGTGGGCCGCATTTCAAAATAAAATGCGCCTCTATTTAAGGTGTTACGGTAAACGGGCTTGTACAGCGCAAAAAACACTGATCGCCTTTGAAATGTCATTTCTCAATTTTTGAACTGCCTTTAAACTAGAAAGAAGCTGGGTAACACTCTGCTCTCACTTGATCCTGGTTCATGTTGACCTTTTCTATGCCCATGTACATTCTCATAAAATATTACTGTATAGTTTTTGAGAAAACAAAGATGAAATAGCAATAATGGCTTAATATTCGTCTTTTCTTAATCTTTAAACTGCCTTTAAACCAGATATGAGCCAGGTAACGCTCTGCTCTCACTTTATGCTGGTTCATGTGGACCTCTTCTATGCTCATGTACATTTTCATCAAATATTACTGTGTAGCTTTTGAGAAAACAAAGATGAAATAGTAATAATGGCTTAATATTCGTCTTTTCTCAATCTTTATACTGCCTTTAAACCAGATAGAAGCAGGGTAACACTCTGCTCTCACTTGATGCTGGTTCATGTGGACCTCTTCTATACTCATGTACATTCTCATCAAATATTACTGTATACTTTGAGAAAACAAAGATGAATTAGGACAGAGTTAATGCAAATTTGGAGCAAATTATCGCCCCAAAACGGGCGAAAAGTGCACATATTCAGCAATGAATAACAGCGCCCCCGAGTTTTCAAATATTCTGAAAATATTTAGGTGTGTTCTGGGAGGCAATCCGAACATGTGATATCAATTTGGTGAACACAGGCCTTGTAGTTTTGAGGTTCTGAGTCTTTCAGTAAGAAGCCCCGCCCCTTATTAGTCCATAAAATCGTAACCAAATGAGATATCAAAAAGCTTTCAACAATAATAGGGGGGTAAGCCAATAATGAATTTCTGAGATTTTCAGGAGAATCGGACCTAACGTCTGGGAGGAGTTAGTTAAAACGTGTTTTTCACAAAATTCAAAAGGGCGGAAAATATTGGTAGGCGCATTTGCATACCATGGTTGACTTTTTTGTAGAGCACATCCAAGAGCACCTGTGTGCAAAATTTTAACTCTATCTGTGAAAGCAAAACAAAATTTCCCCAGAGGAAGCACTTGCTTAGGCCGCTACAGAGACATTTTTTAAAACCCAAAAGCGCGACCCCAAAAATATCTAAATTTCACGCACTTCCAATAACCACGCAAAAATTTAAGAGTTTTTGAATATGATAAAGTATTCGCCCGACTTTCAGTCGGCTCAGACCCTAATAACTCTTCGAAACACACTAGGGCTTCGCCCGACTTTCAGTCAACTCAGGCCATAATAATTCCATCAAATACAATAGGTTCCTCTCCGACGAAGTCCTAGCGAGGACCCTAATAACACTGGCTTTGGTGCTGACAGTACTGCCAGCCAATTGAATTTCCTGCCAAAGGAATTTTAAGAAAAGCAAAGCCTCGGAACAACCTGGTTAACTATTCAAGTGGCGGATGGGACTGACCGGCATTAGGCAGAATTATTTTTCAAAAAATAGAAAGTTCAGTGGGAGTTTAGAAAGTCAGGAACTGGAGCTTAAATAAGCAGTACTCCTATTTGTTAATGTGTCTTTCTAATAAACCATGTAAAATTAGCCAAGTCAATCTATCAGCTGTAACATCAGGAGTCTGGAGCTCTAGGCTCAGCTTACTGATGAAGCTGCACCACTCCCATATTATACCTTTAATGATCACTAACCGGGTCATATTACTGTCATTCATCATGCATTTATTTTGAAGCTGCAAAATACTGCATCTCTGCCAACATTTGGGCTACATTTCTATTCAATCTGGGTATTATAATATGGAAGCTAAGCTGGGTATTGCAGAAAAGAAGAATTGGCAAGGGTACTGCATATATTTGTCTGCATGTAAATCTCTCATCACAAATAAATGCTCACCAGCCAATTGTCCCTGTTTTAAGGATGATATGCATTTATAGCCACAAACAGTGGCATTGTTTTTCCTGGCTAAGCTGCTTATTCACACATCATTTTGACTTGATGGGGATACAATCAACAAATGAGCTGCAAGTAAGCCATAGGATTTCATGAAAAGCAGTTTCTTGAAGACAAACCTTGACACAAACGTTTGCAGTCCACTGCATTTAGTCGTGTTCTTGTTTCAAAGATAAAAGGCACCACGCTGGTACTTCGTTCAAACCTTTTAAATCTTCTGCTCTCTCAGGAAGGCCCTTTTTTAACCTCATCACATCAACATTATTTGATTAAAGCAGGTAAACTTGGGGATAAAACATAGGCCTATTATATTTAGATTACAGTAATATATAACTGCTTATAAAGGAATAAATATCAAGGAGTAAATAAATAAAGATTTCTTTATTGGTGTAAAAAAAAATATATGCAACTGGTCAACCAATGAGAATCACTCCATGAAAAGTGGGATTTTCGGCAGTATGCGGCACTGTAGATTGTCGTTGAATTTTAGGTTTACGGCAGTTTTCGGCAATTTCCGGGCAAGGCCGAAAACTGCCGTAAATTGTCGGAAATTGACGTGGGCCTCCCTTGGCAGTTGTCCCACGGCAATTTTCGGCAATTTGCGGGCAAAGCCGAAAACTGCCGGAAATTGTCGGAAATTGACGTGGGCTACCCTTGGCAGTTGGCCCCCCATGACTCCCCTCCTCCTAATTCTAGGGGAGGCTTTGACATGTAAATGCAAATGCTGTGAGCTATTCAAATGCAAATCAGGGCTGCAGAGGGAGTTTTAGCCCAGGTGACATTTTTTTAAAAGGTAAGAAAATCTCTGGTACAAATAGATCAGGCCTAATTATAGACTCTTACATTTTAGCTTGTATTGATTTATTTAATTTAAGTAATTTAACCATTCCATCCAAACAACATTAGAATCAGAATGAAGGCTCTGCAGAGATCACATTCTCCTAGAGCTCAACTAATGTGCACAGTGGCAGAAATACAGTGACCTTTTCTTTAGTCTTACTTAAATGCACAGAGGACGTATTAACCACTACATCTCGCAGACATGGTGCTTCACAGGCACCGCGGTCTGGTCTCGCGAGTCCTTCCATGTAACAATGACCTCGTATCTGATTGGAGGATCCGGACGTTCAACTCGCGTTCAGCTCCGCGATCAACAACTTTCAGCCAGTCGAGAAGAAACTTCTGTTTGCTATCAGCGGACTGAAAGTTCGTTGTGGTTGTGGAAAGTTGTGGTTTCATCCAATAAGGAGTAAGGATATTCAGCCCGCTCCGCTCGGCCACCCGCGGTTTCGCTGCATTCATATGCTAATTAGGGCCATTCGCTCCTCCGCCAGCTGATCGCCACCTACGTCAGAGTCTGTTTCCGACAATTTCCGGGACAGGCGGAACGTGGCGTGCGCGGCCTGTAAATTGTCGGACATTGTCGTAAATTAGGGAGATTTTCGGGCGTTTACGGGGACGGAAATCCCACTTTTCATGCAGTGAAAGAGTCCCTTTACTTCATGGTTAAATGGTAAGTAGCCACATCCTATACTTTTCAGAAAAATGTGTTCCAAAGTCTGAAAATCAACGTGTAACCTTATGAATTGTCAATACTCAACACATTCTCTTCAACAAGGTAAACTTTTCGAGGTCTTATGTAAGTATTGTTATGCTAGCAATCTGCTTGCTCAAAGTTGGCTAGCATTGTCACAACCGAACCCTCGTAAAGCAGCCAGCCCGGACTCCTGTCTCCGGTGTTCACTGCCATCTTGTAGACACCTCCTTGTAGACATGCCACGCACCAGCCTGCTTCAAAGCCTCCACCATCATCCCTCTTCCCAAGAAGCCTTGGATCACAGAACTCAATGACTACAAGCCCGTCGCCCTGACCGCTGTAGTCATGAAGTCCTTTGAACTGTCCAGTCCTGTCCCACCTGAAGACCCTCACCGACCCCCTCCTGTTCGCCTACAGAGCCAACCAGTCTGTAGACGATGCTGTCAACATGGCCCTCCACTTCATCCTCCAGCGTCTGGACTCTGAACCTACACCCGGATCCTGTTTGTAGACTTCAGCTCTGCTTTCCAAACCATCATCCTGTCTCTGCTGCAGGCCAAACTCTCCCAGCTGCACGTGCCCGACTCCACCTGCAAGTGGATCACAGACTTCCTGTCCGACAGGAAGCAGCACGTGAAACTGAGGAAAAACGTCTTAGGCTCTCAGACTATCCGCACCGGTTCCCCCCACGACTGCGTTCTTTCACCTCTGCTCTTCACCAACAGCTGCACCTCCAGCCCGTCAAGCTCCTGAAGTTTGCGGATGACACCCCCCTCATTGGACTGATCTTTGGTGGGGACGAGTCCGCCTGCAGGTGGGAGACTGACCATCTGGTGACGTGGTGCAGCCAGAACAACCTGGAGCTCAACGCTCTGAAGACAGTGGAAATGGTTGTGGATTTCAGGAAGAACGCAGTCCCACCTCCCCCCATCACCCTGTGTGACTCCCCCGTCACCGCTGATAGGTATTTCTGTTACCCTACGTAGGGGTAATTCTGTTACCTTAAAGAGGCGAGAACAAACCACAGCATGTGTGGCCCTGCCAACCTCCCTTTACATCAGCCTTTTATTCAAAACTTCACACATAAACACACACAGGTTGGAACATACAATGGGCGGGGCTTCACATAATCTCCAGCCAGGTGACGAGGTCATATGTCCTACAGTGCAATCATTTACTGTGAGTCACTCAGGGAATCCGCGTGTGACCTTTCTTTAGAAACCGGTAACTTGTCCAAGTCCACGAGGACATTCTATCTAAACAGAGGGACCCACAGATACCTTGAGGAAGAGCTGCCTCAGGAAGAGGCTGCTGAAGAAACTCAACCTGCCGCAGATGATGATGGTGCACTTCTACGCGGCCATCATCAAGTCCATCCTCTGCTCCTCCATCACCGCCTAGTACGCTGAAGTTACAGCCAAGGCAGTGTCCTCCGCTCTGCAGAGAGGGTGATCGGCTGCAATCTTCCGTCCCTCCAGGACCCTTAAGCGAGCCAGAAAGATTGTTGCCGACCCCTCTCATCCCGGACAAAACCTGTTTGTGCCCCTTCCATGTGGCAATGCGTGCCATCGAACAGGAAATTACAAAACAATCAAACATGCTACCGCGAGAAGACTGAAACTAATACGCCAACTAGCTTGTCATGCGTGAGCATATGGATGCCCGCGAGCATCGCTAGCACCCCGCCCCAAGCACCCCCGTCAGCCCTTCCTGCTACCTAACAACAAACCTCAATCATATTGTTATACCAAAGTTTGATTTTTATTTGATTTTATTTAAGGGTCCGGCACCCAAGAAGACTGTCAGGTTAAATTCTGTGTTACTGTCTTGATTTGTTTATCGGTTTGTTTTTCCCTGTCTGTTCTTTTGTTCGTTTTTTTCTGTCATTCTAGAGTTTTCCACCTCTGTGTTCCGCCTTCGGCCACTCCCTTCTCGAGAGCTTAGCTGTGGCTCATTCCAAGAAATCACCAGTGGCAGCAAAATAATAATCAAAATCAGAAAACATTTATTGCCAGGGTATGATTGGACATACTAGGAATTTTACATGCCGTTTTGTGCATTACAACATAACAATAGTGTAACACCGGTGTGTTTGTCTTGTCATTTCCTGTCTTATGTTGAAAGTCTGTTCCCTCCTCTCGTTTCAGATCGCTTGCCCTTCCTCTCGTATCACCTGTCCAATTACCCGGAGTGTCTCCGCCAGAGCCCAGTCCATTAAACTCTCGTCAGCCCCCGAGTCTATGAGCGCCACAATGTCTATTGTCCTGGCGTGGTGGGTTACCTTAACGGGTGTTCGCCCGTGTGATGAGGTGTCTATGGCTGGGGTTTGAAACGGCGTCCTGGTTCCTTTGGCGGGGCAGGCTGCGACGAAGTGGTTCGTCTTATCACAGTAAAAACAGCTCCCCTCTCGCAGGCGTTGTTCTCGTTCCGGTGGTGACAGCCGTGCTCTGCCGACCTGCATGGGTTCCTCTTCCGTAGTGCCGGGGAAGGAAAACGGATTCTCCGGCGGCGCGTAATGGTGACTCCATCCATCCGGGGCTTGGAAACGATGAGACCTCTCTGGCTTCGGATTGCAACCCCGCGGTCGTCGAAGCTCTCGAACTCGGTTGTCTGTCCGGATGGCCAGCGTGACGAGTGAATCCAGGTCCTCTGGCAAGTCCCGGGATAATAACAGCTCCTGGACGTGGGTCGCCAGTCCCTTCAGAAAAATGACGTACAAGGCGATGTTGTTCCACCCGCTCTCCGCCGCCAGCGTGCGAAAGCGGATGGCGTAGTCACAAACGGAGCCTCCGCCCTGTGTTAGCCCGCTCAGAGCCCTGGCATTTTCTCGATCTGTAGAAACCGGATCAAATGATCTCATGAGTGCCAATTTAAAATCTGTGAGAGAATTGCATAATGGGGATTGGCGAGCCCACTCCGCGGTGGCCCAGGCTCTTCCGGTCAAGTGAGACGTCATAAAGGCCACTTTTGACCTGTCAGTGGTGAATGCATGTGGAAGTTGTTCAAAATGTATCGAACAGTCCGTTAAAAATGCTCGGCATTGTCCTGGATCTCTGGAGAACCGCTCCGGTGGCGCCAGCTTAATTCCTACTCCAGCCATGGATGCCGCCGGGGTCGGGACTGCTGCTTCCGCGGCTGGGGTCTCTGGCGTTGGTGGTCTGGCTGTCTGCCTGCAGGTGATCCATAAGCTCCTCACCTGGTTCATAAGTTGACCCAGCTGGTTCACCATCACCGTCTGGAACTCCTCCTGGCGTGAGATTACGGACCTCCTGAGCCCGAAACCCGTGCCATCCACTGGGTATCCTCTGCTGAGTCCATACTGGCCGAAGTGTACTGTCAGGTAGGTGTTGGAAGGCAGGACTCAAATGCAGAGGATTCAAAAAACAGGGTTTATTTAATAATTAACGAAAGTACTTCTTGGGCAAACGGTCCTTCAAGAAGGGGAGGGGAAATATAACAAACTCAAAATCACTCCGTCCGGAGGAAATAACCAGGTCTACAAAAACTAAGATCAAAAAACAGGCAACCATAATCTTAACTTAATCTTGGCGTGATCGTGGCGAGAATGGCTTTGGTGAAGTCGATGGGAACGAAAACACTTCGGCACAAGACGAGGGAAGACGCTGACTAATAAACACATGAGGGTAATGAGAAACAGGTGGACACAATCAGGGATCCGGGTAATTG
Source organism: Apeltes quadracus (assembly GCA_021346845.1). Lineage (NCBI taxonomy): Eukaryota > Metazoa > Chordata > Actinopteri > Perciformes > Gasterosteidae > Apeltes > Apeltes quadracus. The sequence goes on along the minus strand of CM037924.1, from coordinate 9,783,799 downwards.
GACAGGAGGGAACAGACTTTCAACATAAGACAGGAAATGACAAGACAAACACACCAGTGTTACAAATAGACAGTGGAGGACAAGAAAATGGACAACATAGTGCAAGGGAAAATAAAAAGTTATAAAAAATAATAATGTATAATGTAATATATAATGTAATACAGTACTATGGGTTAGAATAAAGTTATAAAATAAAACAAGATCTAAAGTGCACCAGTAAACATGAAACAACAGTGAAAGTGTTAGTGCATGTGCAGTGTAAAGGCCTCAGAGTTCCTTGGCCCGCCGTCAGTCCGTTCCAGCTCCCAGGCTGATCTCAGGTGCCGTCGAAACACTTTAGTACCTTTCTTACCTGTTGCGTATTTTGTGTCGTCCTGCAGAGCACCAAGGAGTACAGGCTTGATTTTGGATTTCGGGTTATGGTGTCGGACCTCGGAGTTACCACACCGACTGCAACACGTCGGTGGGGTTTTCTTCCCGACTCCAGAGGAGCGCTTTGTGTTTTCCCCTCCCCTTTTGACTGTTTGCCTAGTTTAGGATTTTTTGGTTTCCGTTCACCTCCTTTTGTGTCGGAAAATAAAGAAAGCATTTGCTATAAATCAATTTCAATTCAATTCAATTCAATTCATTTGATTTTGTATAGCCCAAAATCGCAAATTACAAATTTTCCTCGGAGGGCTTTACAGTCTGTACACATGCAACATCCTCCGTCCCAAGACCCTCACATCGGCACAGGAAAAACTCCCCAAAAAATGAAAAAAACCCTTCCAGGGAAAAAAGGGAAGAAACCTTAGGGAGAACGTCAGAGGAGGGATCCCTCTCCCGGGATGGACAGACTGCAATGGATGTCATGTGTACAGAATGACTCATACAGATGTAGAATACATTCAATTTCTATAACAGAAATTAATCAAAGAATTCCAAGTAGCCGGCCAGATGTATGACAGGACCACTGCAGGGGCCACCACCGTCAGATCGAACCACCATCCACAGAAGACTGTGGGGAGGGAAAGCAAAGATTTTAGGAAAGGGTAATAGTGATATGAATCATATTTAAAATTATGATGATGACGATGATAGCAGCAGCAGGCCAGCAGGGCCACGGCCAGAGTCAGGACCAGGGTCCTGACCGAACTACGATCTGCAGAGACCTGCTCGGCGAGAAAGCACAAAGAACTCCCGGGAAGGAGCTGAATTAGTCATGTGCATTAATGCAACGTGGATTTTAGTAAAAGGGGAGCTGCTGTGTGTGTGCATTTGGGTCCACCTATCACACCCCCCTAACATTCCGGCCCTCTGACAAATGTAGTTGATGACCCCTGCTATAAAACGTAACTGATATCGCTCCTTCGTCTATCTATCTAGTGAGGAAGAGAGCTGCCCCTTTTTTCCGGGGGAGTGGTGAACAAATCCAGCTGACTTAGCCTGCAGCAAGTTTTTGGATGTGTTGCTGTGGTGATTTAAAAAAATGTGCTTTGTGGAATTGAAAATGATCCCGCTAAATCAGTGTAGCAACTGTTGACAGACAGCTGTTAATAAACAGTGGACTGCAGCTGCTTGTGTAGGCATTGTTTTAAGTATCACAATTATTTTTTATTCAATTTGTTTTATTAAAACTTTTTAGTCTCTGGAGTTTCTTCAAGTCCACCCAAAGATTTTTGAAAGAAAATTTTGGGTAACCCCCTTTCATCCATAGAAGTTAGCACTGATTTCCCTCTTTTGATGGTTTCCATCTGGTCATCTCTTTGAACAGTAAAATTACTGTGCAATGCTGTTGAAAGCCTCTACTCTTCTGTTTGGTCAAAACAATTCATTAATTTTGAAATGAATCTTGCATTCTCTCTACTGTCCAACAGAGGGCAACTCTCTTTAAATATGAATCATATTATGACATACCCTGACATCCATTGCAGTCTGTCCATCCCAGGAGAGGGATCCCTCCTCTGACGTTCCCCCTAAGGTTTCTTCCCTTTTTCCCCTGGAAGGGTTCTTTCAATTTCTGGGGAGTTTTTCCTGTGCCGATGTGAGGGTCTCGGGACGGAGGATGTCGCATGTGTACAAACTGTAGCCCCCTGAGGCAAATTTGTAACTTGCGATTTTTGGCTATACAAAATAAAATTAATTGAATTGAACTCCTCTGGCTGTATAGAGGTCAATGAGAAAGTTACTAATTCTCTATCTTGATTTATTCCTTTCGTAACATTGTAAACTACGTGTTTACGGTCCCAATCTCTAGTTCATCAGTACATTGTTCATTTCGTGAATTATGTACATAGAGCATCTTATCTACTTGTTATTCAATTAGGTCTTGAGATTGCATTTATATTAGGGGTGTAACGATTCGATTTGTATCACGATTCGTGGTTGTCGATACAATTCAAGGACGATATTGGTTTATTTAGAACGATACAATCCGAAACGATTCAGTGACTTGAAATCGATTTCAGTAACGTCTTAGCCCAAAATTCAACCCATGTGACTGAAATATATACCTGGATACTGGACAGTGCAGGTGAGGTTTCCTAGATTCCTGTTTTTTCTTGTAATAGAATCAGGTATCAATTAATTATTAATATAAATAAACAAGTAAACAACAATGAATGGCAAATGCATTCACATTTTATTTGAATGAAGTGCAAACACTGAAACTCCAAAAAACACTCCAAAAAACACCCCTGCAATAATGGTTTCCCCCTACCAACCACCGCAAAACCCCTCTATTTCAACCCTTGTGGAACATCCCGTCGGTTTTGCCGTAAAAACCCGGAAGTTGAATCGGGGCTCGGGACGGCGGGACCTGCATACTGCGTGAGCACGTCACGGCTTAGTCCGTAACAGCTTTTATCATTAAAAGTGCTAAGATAAAACCTCCATATAAAGTCTGCCGTGCTTAAAACCAATTATATTTCCTAGTATCGATACAATTCGATTTAACATTTTAAAACAATGTTAGATCGATATATGATGGCTTATGTTGCCAAGCATGCCTTATTCAGCTTGCTGCTGCTCGTCACGGTAAGCGTGTTGCTGTCACTTTCCTGCTAGCAGCGTGCCTGATCTCACCTAACTTTTCGTAGCTCTAGCTCAGTTGACTGTGCCGTGGTATTTTTCAGTACAAACGGCGAATTATCTATTATCTACGTGAAGCGTTGCTAAACGCCTCACTATCTTGCAAGTGTTTTGATCAAAATAGTTGCTTAGACGTTGTTTAGCGTCAACGTTACCTCCATTAGCATTAGCTTAGCAGCTAACCTAGTGATGTCTTCCCTCCCTACCTCTCCTGCTTCTTTGTGTTCGGTGTGTCACATGTTTAGCTATTCCTCTGCCTCCCTTACGGATAATGGTACATGTAAGAAGTGTAGTATATTTGATAGATTGGAGGCGAGGCTTAGTGAGTTAGAAGCACGGCTCCGCACCATGGAAGCTCAGTCGGTAGCTACTGTTAACCTGCCCTCACCCGTAGCCGGTGCGGACCACATAGACGTAGCGTTCGTTCCTGATAGCCGTCCCCCGGCAACCCCCGAGCGGCCGGGAGGGTGGGTGACTGTCCGGAGGAAGCATAAGTCTAAGTCGAAGCCCACGGCTAACCACCAACCACTTCACGTTTCAAATCACTTCTCCCCACTCAGCGACACACCCGCTGAGAAGCCAACTCTGGTGATAGGTAGCTCCATTCTGAGGAACGTGAAGTTAGCGAAACCAGGGACCATAGTTACGTGTATACCGGGGGCCAGAGCGGGCGCCATTGAGTCTTATCTTAAACTGCTGGCGAAGGATAAACGTAAATACAGTAAGATTGTAATACACGTCGGCGGTAACGACTCGCGGTTACGCCAGTCGAAAGTCACTAAAGTTAACGTGGAATCGGTGTGTACATACGCTAAAACAATGTCGGACACCGTAGTTTTCTCTGGCCCCCTCCCAAACTTGATCAGTGACGACATGTATAGCCGCATGTCGTCATTCCGCCGCTGGTTGTCGAAGTGGTGCCCAGTAAATAATGTGGGCTTCGTTGATCACTGGAAGACGTTTTGGGAAGAGCCTGGTCTGATTAGGAGGGACGGCATCCATCCTACCCTTGGATGGAGCTCAACTCATTTCTAACAATCTGACCCAGTTTCTTACTGGACTTAATCCATGACCCAGAGTTCAGACCAGGAAGCAGAGTCGCAGTCTTACACACTTCTCTGCGCTTCCACCTGAGCGGTCACTCACCCAAACCATAATTAACCCTATAATTAACCTTATAGAGACCGTATCTGCCCCACGGACACCTTTTGTTAAATTAAAGGTAAACAACTGAGGAGTTATATTAAATAACTTAATTAAAGTTAAAACCATTAATGCAACAGTGCAACAAAATAGGAGAGTTAAAGGGGGACTTTTGAATATTAGATCTCTGTCATCTAAAGCTGTTTTAGTAAATGAACTAATATCTGATCTCCATGTTGATGTATTTTGTCTTACAGAAACATGGATGTCAGATGGGGAATATTTTACCTTAAATGAAGCGACTCCTCCGAGTCATGTTAATACTCATATCCCTCGAGGCACAGGCCGAGGGGGTGGAGTAGCAGCTATTTATGACTCCTGCCTTTTAATAAACTTTCAACCTAAACTAGATTATAACTCATTTGAAAGCCTGGTTCTCAGTCTTTCGCAACCAACCTGGAAAATGTTCCAGCCGGTTCTCTTTGTAATAGTGTACAGGGCGCCAGGTCCTTATTCAGAATTTTTATCTGAATTTTCACAGTTCTTAACGAGTTTGGTCCTTAAAACGGACAAGGTAATTATAGTGGGTGATTTCAACATTCACGTGGATGTCGATAACGACAGCCTTGGTACTTCATTTCTTTCATTATTAGATTCAGTTGGTTTTTGTCAGAGGGTAAATAAACCAACTCATTGCTTTAACCACACACTCGACTTGGTTCTTGTGTATGGTATTAGAGATAGAACATTTAACAATCTTTCCACAGAATCCTCTTTTGTCGGACCATTGTCTGATAACCTTCGAATTTCTACTACCGGAACCTCCTCCTGCCAAAGGTTTCTACAGTCGATGCCTATCGGATACTGCTGTAGCTTCATTTAAAGAAGCGATTCCTTCTGCTCTAAGTTCAGTGTCCTGTTTCAAGATACCGGACGACTCCTATGAAAACTTCAGTCCGTCCCAAATCGATAATCTTCTCGATACTGCTACGGACTCTCTGAGAGCGACGCTGGACGCTATTGCTTCCTCTGAAAAAAAGAATGGCAACAAGTAGGAAGTTTGCACCTTGGTATAACCCTCAAACCCGCAACTTAAAGCAAACTGTACGGAAGCTTGAACGACTATGGCGTTCCACCAAATCAGAAGGATCTAGGCTAGTCTGGAAAGACAGCCTTAAAACATATAAGAAGGCTCTCCGGAGTGCAAGAGGATCTTACTACTCATCACTAATAGAGAAAAACAAAAACAACTCCATGGTTTCTCTTCAGCACTGTGGCTAGGCTGACAGGAGAGTCACAGCTCTGTTGAGCCATGTATTCCTCTGGACCTCAGCAGTAACGACTTCATCAACGTCTTCAATGATAAGATTCTGACTATCAAAGAGAAAATTGATGGTCTCCTGCCCTCAACTAGTGCCGACCCGTCCTCGGATGTAGGAACCCTGGGTGCAGCAGTGGGCCCTGATGCCTACTTGGATGGCTTCTCTTCCATCACCCTGGATCAACTGACTTCTACAATTTCGAAGTCTAAACCTTCTACTTGTCTCTTGGATCCTATTCCAACGAAGCTGCTTAAGGAAGTTTTTCCTTTAATTAGCACGCCTTTACTGGATATTATGAATCTGTCCTTGTTGACAGGACATGTACCACAGTCCTTCAAGATAGCTGTAATTAAGCCTCTTCTTAAGAAACCTACTCTTGCTCCGGAGGTGTTGGCTAACTACAGACCGATCTCTAATCTTCCCTTCCTCTCGAAGATCCTTGAGAAATCCGTCGCAAGTCAACTATGTGACTTTCTTCAGAGCAATGCTTTGTTCGAGGACTTTCAGTCCGGATTTCGAGTGCATCATAGCACAGAAACAGCCGTGGTGAAAATTACGAATGATCTCCTACTTGCATCGGACCAAGGACTTGTCTCTTTTCTTGTCTTGCTGGACCTCAGTGCCGCCTTTGACACCATCGATCATCGTATCTTGCTGCAGAGACTAGAACATTTGATTGGTATTAAAGGAACTGCACTTAGCTGGTTTAAATCCTATTTATCGGATCGATCCCAGTTTGTGCTTGTAAACGGAGAATCCTCGAAGACCACCAATGTTGGTCACGGAGTCCCACAAGGTTCTGTGCTTGGACCCATTTTATTTACCCTTTATATGCTTCCTTTGGGCGACGTTATCAGAAAACACCGCATCAACTTCCATTGTTACGCAGACGATACTCAATTGTATCTGTCGATCAAGCCAGAGGAGACCGAACAGCTCGTTAGACTTCAAGAATGTCTTGGAGACATCAAAACTTGGATGACCTGCAACTTCCTGATGCTAAACTCAGAAAAAACAGAAGTTATCTTGATAGGCCCAGAGCGCCTTCGAAGTCAGCTGTCACGTGATACAGTTTCTATGGATGGAATTTCTCTGGTATCCAGCAGCACCGTCAAGAATCTTGGAGTTCTCTTCGACCAGGATATGTCCTTCAACTCTCACATAAAGAATACTTCAAGGACCGCCTTTTTTCATCTACGTAATATATCGAAAATCAGGAATTTCCTGTCTCAAGGTGATGCAGAAAAATTAGTTCATGCATTTGTTTCCTCCAGACTGGACTACTGTAATTCTTTGTTTGCAGGGTGTTCTTGTAAATCTCTTAAGCCTCTTCAGTTGATTCAGAATGCTGCAGCACGTGTATTAACAAGAACTAATAAAAGAGACCATATCACGCCTGTATTGTCTGCTTTGCACTGGCTCCCTGTTAAATCAAGAATAGAATTTAAGGTTCTTCTCCTCACCTACAAGGTGCTTGCTCGGTGAGGCACCTTCTTATCTTAAAGAGCTTGTAACACCGTACTGCCCTGCAAGGCAGCTGCGTTCTATAGATGCTGGGTTACTTGTTGTTCCTAGAGTTATTAAAAGTAGGATGGGAGGCAGAGCCTTCAGTTATCAAGCTCCTCTTTTGTGGAACCAGCTTCCACTTTCAGTCCGGGGGGCAGATTCAGTCAGCTCCTTTAAGATAAAGCTTAAAACTTTCCTCTTTGATACCGCTTATATTTAGGGCTGGCTTAGGTTTGCCTGGACCAGCTATTAGTTACGCTGCTATAGGCTTAAACTGCCGGGGGACTTTTTAGGACACACCGAACTCCTCTCTCTCTCTCTCTCTCTCCCCTTTTACTAAACTCCACGTTGCATTAATGCACATGACTAATTCAGCTCCTTCCCGGGAGTTCTTTGTGCTTTCTCGCCGAGCAGGTCTCTGCAGATCGTAGTTCGGTCAGGACCCTGGTCCTGACTCTGGCCGTGGCCCTGCTGGCACCTGCTGCTGATGTCATCATCATCATCATCATCATCATCATAATTTTAAATATGATTCATATCACTATTGCCCTTTCTTAAAATCTTTGCTTTCCCTCCCCACAGTCTTCTGTGGATGGTGGTTCGATCTGACGGTGGTGGCCCCTGCAGTGGTCCTGTCATACATCTGGCCGGCTACTTGGAATTCTTTGATTAATTTCTGTTATAGAAATTGAATGTATTCTACATCTGTATGAGTCATTCTGTACACATGACATCCATTGCAGTCTGTCCATCCCGGGAGAGGGATCCCTCCTCTGACGTTCTCCCTAAGGTTTCTTCCCTTTTTTCCCTGAAAGGGTTTTTTTCATTTTTTGGGGAGTTTTTCCTGTGCCGATGTGAGGGTCTTGGGACGGAGGATGTTGCATGTGTACAGACTGTAAAGCCCTCCGAGGCAAATTTGTAATTTGCGATTTTGGGCTATACAAAATAAAAATGAATTGAATATGTCGTCCATAAAGCCAACTCGCCGAGCACAGATCGATGTAGTTGGATCGGAGGAATATAAATTGATACATCGATGTAATAGATGGATCGTTACACCCCTACTAATTAGTCTTAGACATTTTTTTTATTTCATGAATTGCTATCGCAGTCATATATTGCAAGTTTTGCAATTCTAAAAGATCAACTACAACTAGCATGAATTGCTTTTGAATGGTTTGTTTAGGATGGATTTTTCTAAGATATTTGTCTTGACATCCCTCAGTCTTAGAAGCAACATTTAGAACGTACAAGACATTGATTACACTGTTGTCAAATGGTCCCTAACGAGTAAGGAGCTACTTTTAGCTGCTGGATATTTACATGCAAATTTGTCTTTGTGATTTTTTTTCCATTTCCTGACTGAGTTTTCTTCCTTTTAAGACATGTTTTAATAAGACCTAACGTGCATGTGTGCTAAATTAACCATACTTCCTGGATGTGGTTGTAGGGTAGTGGGTTGTAGGGGCTCCCGAAGGATATCGCAGACACGCGTTCTGGCGAGTGGCAAACACTTTTATTCCAGCACAACATATAGATATATTCACATGTAGATATATGTAGATATATTCACTCATATATTTCTCATGGCGTCTTGCTCGCTCGTGCAGGTCCACCTTCGCTCACGGCCGCCTCACTCAATACACAGGCAGAGTACAGGGTTAATTACCCCCAGTTCCCCGAGGCCACTCCCCCTCTCTCCCCTCTGCAGTCGAGCCGAAACCACGCCCGCCACCACAGTGGTTGTGTGGTCTTTGAAAATCTTCAATTTTAAAGGCACACTATGCAACATTTTTCAGTTAATTAATACGTTCCATACCGTTTTAGATGATTAAATGAGTAATTTCAGGTCGAACAAAGGTTTCCTCGGCCGCCCTGGGAGGTATTTGGGGGAAATACCGTACTTGCAATTGCAGGAGCATCGGGTCACCCCGACAGGCTCAGAAGTCTCGTCATCGCGGGAGTCTTGCTTTACGGCATGAGACGGGAGGCTACAGGCTTGTGGCCTCCCTGCAATTGTAAGTAATATTGGAATGGTTTCTGCCAATAATGTATGAAAACATGCTACATGTTTAAAGTTGAAAATTGGAACAAAATAGTCACTTCCCGCAGAAGACATGGTGATTTGTTGCGTTCGCCTGTCTGCTGAGCTCAAAACAAACGCGCCTGGCTTGACGGCAGGGGTGAAAGTAGTTTTTATGTCTTGGTGGGCCGGGCTGACGGGAGGGGTGCGGGGGGGTGCGGGGGGGTGGCGGGTTGGTAGGGTACGATAAATTATAATGGAGTAGGTGTGATTATTACCGGTGTGGTTAATAATAGTAATAATGAGTTAAACTGTGTTTTAATTTTCGGCCTCTGGGGGAAGCCTCGCTGGAAAAATCAACCCCGGTTGCATAGTGGACCTTTAAATTGCAGAAGCAGTCGGTGTAATTTCTTTATCATTCATCACCTTATTTTTTGCATGGCGTATATTGTTTCGCAGTACACCCCCACAATAGACCGCTGTTATGTCCAACCAGAGAGGACAACTCAGTCTGCTTTCTAGCAGGGAGAAGGAACCATTTAGCATTAATGGTAAATACTTTTGCCATGCTTTATGAAATGAAGTGTCCCTCTTTGTTTTTTTTCCAATTTATGCATTCCTGACTCATAACTTGTGAAAGCTGACGCTCAGGGATAAAAAATATTGTCAGGTGAGGATGGCTGCAGTAATTACATAAAGATTAAAGATCACTTAGTTGGGATTGACATATTTGTGATGCATGTGTATGTTTGGCAAAAGGCTTTGAGGAGGCCCTGGCTGTTATTTACTGGGACCGGTACAATTTGGCTAATTATTCCAGAAGGAGTTGTGATGTGCATATTAATCAGGAGGAATATTCACATTTCAGATCCTGCATTCTCCACTGCTAATGTATTCCTCGCTGTAAATACCTTAAGGAGTAGACCCGCTGCTGCTGATAAATAATGCACCGCTGATAAATGAAGCAGTGTGCAGTAAAATGTGTTTGTGTGTGTGTACACACACGTGAACGCTCATTTGTGTGACACAGTCGATCCACTTTGACGGTTTGGTTGTTGTGTTTTTTGCCAGTCTGCCTGCAGATGATAAAAACACAGCATGTTTCTTGCCGTACCAATGCCTCTGTCACAACCAGCAGTCCTATAAGGTTGTGTCCCCTGACAGAACATCTGCAGAAACTACACACAGACACACAAAAACGCACACATACACTAGCACTGGTTTGGACATTAGCCCACATTTCTGCACAAACACAGTGCATCTCTCACATTTTGGGATATGACTTGGACAGTCGTTGCAAGTAACCTTCTTGTGGGGCTGTGGTTTTTTTCCTAATGCTGTGACAACAGAACCTTTGTTCACACACTTCTTGGTGTGTATCTAAAGGATTACAAAATGTTGGAATGGCAGAATCATCCCATGGTGACTGCACAATAGTTTCCTTCACATCGCAATATAATGTAGCTTAGTATGGTTTCATCACATAAAAACATTGCCTTGAGCAGTCAAGTATAGCCTTCATTTGTGAATATGCGTCCTATCCAGCATGCAACGGTGGTGCATGGAGTAGAGAGGGTGCAAGAGGGTACGCTGGTGTGGTGGCGGGCGTGGTTTCAGCTCGGCTGCGGGCCGGAGTGGCTCGGGGAACGGTTCCAGCTGGAGGCAATGAACCTCCAGCTGGGGGTAATTAACAATCATCTCTGCCTCTATTTTAAGACAGGAAGGCAGTGCAAGCGAGAGACCGGCACGAGCAAACGGAGATGCTGAAACTGTCTATTTTGATTGTAAATAAAGCTCATTGGATCATTGTACCGCAGCGTGCCGTCTGATCATTCCAGACCCCTGGAACCCACACCTTACAGCCGGGAACTGCAGAATTGACGGTTCAAACCCTGGCTGCTTATGTCTCATGTCGAAGTGGCCCTGAGCGAGACACTCCATCCTTAACAGCTCCCACTGTGTGGAATGGGTTAAATCCAGAGGTGTCAAAGGTAGTCATATTCATTACTTAAGTAGAAGTATATATACTCGGGTCTAAAAAGACTTTCGTAGAAAATGAAGTATCAACTCAAGCTTTTTACTTGAGTAAATGTATAAAAGTATTGGTTTCAAAACTACCGTATTTTCCGCACTATAAGCCGTACCGGAATATAAGCCGCAGAATCGAAAAATGGGAAAAAGGCACAGCCTATAGTCTGAAAATTACGGTGCTTAAAGTATAACAGTAAAGGTAATGTAAGGAGAAAAACTCCTAACGTGTAACCTCGCTCACAGAACATGTCCGTTACAATATGATGGCAAAGTGCCTTCAGATCATGTGTCCTGCCATTCAGATGATGGAAACATGGCGACAGAGGGACACATGTATCGACCCGCATGCTACATGACTTAAACAAAGACAACCAGAACCCATTTTCCAGTGACGGCTAAATGACACAAGTCAAAGGATGTATGCACACGTTGTTCCCATTGGTTAGCTAGACTGCAGTGTCTCCCTGTGGTTTACTACTTCATGGAGGGGGGGGGTTATAATGGTGGGAAACATTGGCCAAATGACCCGTTTCAGGGTTCATGAGTGTGAAGGGCTTGGGCACTGGGGGACCCGGAAGGAGGAGACTGAGACGGAGGCACGGTACAAGTGTTGTCTTTATTCAATGTCATCGGCGCCTGTCGTGCGCCCCCGCTCTCGCCGGTGCCTCCTGTGCGTCCTCCAGCTGGCACCGTTCCCTGAGCCACACCCCCTCTCTCTCTGCTGCAGACGTGCTGAAACCACGCCCAGCCACCACATACCCCCACCGCCCGACTTGGGCCAGGGAGCCGTCCGGCCTAGCCTACTCCCCCCACCTCCCTTGAGAGGGCGGGAGAGGAAGTCCGCCACGACCATCTGCGTCCCCGGCCTATGGATCACCTTAAAGTTGAAGGGTTGCATGGCCAGACGGGTGAGCCGCGCGTTGGCATCCTTCATGCAGTGGAGCCACGGGAGCGGGGCGTGGTCCGAACAGAGGGTGAATGGGCGCCCCAGGAGGTAGTATCTCAGGAAGTCCACCACCCAGCGGATGGCCAGGCACCCCTTCTCGATGGTGCTGTACCTGGCCTCCCTCTCGGACAGCTTCCGGCTGATGTAGACCACTGGGCGGTCGAGCCCCTCCACCTCTTGGGACAAAACAGCCCCCAGTTCTCTGTCCGATGCGTCCGTCTGCAGCACAAAGGGGAGAGAGAAGTTAGGCGTATGGAGGAGTGGCTCCCCACAAAGAGTTTGTTTGTTTTACCTCTTCAAACGCCCGCCGGCACTGCTCCGACCACTGGACCGGATGTGACGCACCTTTCCGGGTCAGGTCAGTCAAGGGGCTGGTGAGATCCGCGAAGCCCGGGATGAACCTCTGGTAATACCCGCCAACCCCAAGAACCGCCTCACCTCTCTTTTAGTCTTGGGACGCGGGGAGGCCGCAATTGCTGCTGTCTTGTCGACCTAGGGGTGCACCTGCCCGGCCCACACTTTCCCGGTTTGGCGGTGAGCCCGGCCCACCTCAGTGACCACAGCACTGCGTTCACCCACCGCACATGCTCCGCCCAGGTGGTGCTATGGATGATTACATCATAAACCCGTACAGAGTAGAGAAATTAGTTAAATCCAGGGTCGTAAAAAAAACATACGGTGCCTAGCCGGTCCAGGAGTTCGTCGACCCGGGGCATTGGATAGACATCAAACCGTGATGCGTCGTTCACCTTGCGGTAGTCAATGGCGCGCGCACCCCCCCCCGCCCCTCCCTTTATGATGGTGCAGGAGAGAGGACCCAAATGCAGAGAACGTCTTTTAATGAACTCAGGATGGCCAAGGCAAAAAACAGAACAAAGGATGCGCTGGGCAGCTGTCTCAAACTGAAAGTCACAAAAGGGAACTGAAGAACTTGAGCACTTGACTTGAGCATGTGTCAGAGGGAACGTTGGATTCCGCCTCCTGCGAGGAAAAGAGCGAGGGTTGGTACCCAAGGCAACACCTGAAATGGCGACAACCCGGTGGCGGAGGATGGCGTGGAATTATGGACGTACTCTGCCCAGGGAAGCTGATCGGACCAGGACGCGGGGCACCGGAACGCAAGGCTACGAAGTAACCGGCCGATAATCTGATTGGCACGCTTGGCTTGACCGTTGGTCTGGGGATGGAACCCGGAGGAGAGGCTAGCCGAGGCCCCGATAAGACGACAGAATTCCTTCCAAAACGAGGACGAAAATTGAGGACCTCTATCGGAGACGATGTCAGCGGGGAAACCATGGATCTTGAAGATCTTGTCGATCATAATTTGGGCCGTCTCCTTAGCGGACGGGAGCTTAGGAAGGGGGATAAAGTGGGCGGATTTCGAAAAGCGATCGACAAAGTAGAGAGTCTAATTAGGGAAAGCGGGAGCAGGTGAGAGGAAGGGAAGGTGATGAGAGATGGGAAGCAGCTGGGAGTGAAGTGTGTGTGTGTGTGTGTGTGTGTGTGTGTAAAGGGAGAAGGAGGACAAGGAGGACACCCGTTTCATGACACCCCCCTGTCAGCCGATCAACAGCACCCCCCCGGTCAGCCGGTCGACAGCAGCCCTGCGTATACCCCCCTGGATGCTTACCGGAACGCGGTACGTCACTTCCGGGCCGGGGGAGGGTGCTGGAGCGCAACCCGGAGATTTTTTGGGTTTTCGGGCCTGCCTCTCCAGCAGACCTGCCCTGGCGTTTGAGACACTTCTTGTGGGTCGGGAAGGGCGCCCGTGCTCTCTCCCACCAATCGGCAGCGGTCGGTCGCCTGCCGTCACCGCTGCTGCCACCACAATGAGCAAATACAGAATCCCTTTGTGTTCATTTCCAAAGTTCGCATTAAGACACACATCACTTTATCATCTGACAGGAGGCTGAGGTCCATCAGGACCAAGACCTCCCGCCACACAAACAGTTTCTTCCCATCGGCAGTGGGGCTCATAAACAGAGCCTGTGTCCCCCTTTGATTGACTCTGTCATCCCTCCGGTCACTTTCTGACATTGCAATGTACAAACACTTTTATTTGTCTCTTCATGTTTGCTGGTTCACTTTAGATTTTATTTTATTTTATAACTTTATTCTACTTTTTATATACTAACCCTCTAGCCTTAGAAACTAACTCATAGTACTGTATTATATTATATTTGTATTTGTATTTATATTAATATACTGTATTATATTAATTTTGTATTATATTAATTTTTTGTTCTCCGTCGTCTTGTTCTCCATTGTCGTGTTGTGTTGTTCTGTTGTAATGCACAAAACGCCATGTCAAATTCCTAGTATGTCCAGTGCTGGGAGTAACAGAGTTTAAGTATAACAGCGTTTCTAACGGAGTTACTTTTTCAGTAACGGAGTAATCTAATTAATGACTGTTGCCATCGTTACAACGCCATTATCTTTACTGAGATTAAAAGTGTGGCGTTACTACAATTTGGTAGAATAAAGGAGCCAAAGCGCGAGGTGTCACGCTTTGGCTACACAACAGCTGCCTGGAGAGAGCTGCGGTGGGGATGATGACGCCGTTGCAAATGGGATGACGATTGGCTGGGTGGCCGGTGCCTTGCTCACGTTGTCTCGCTGCGGCTGCACACATTCTGACTACCACTAAACAAGACAACGTCAGCCGCAATGGCGACGAGCCGGGGAAGTTCAAAAATAGCGTTGTCAAACTGGAATTACCGGCACTACTTCTATAAACATCTTTGACGTTTAATGGTATAGAACGTAATAGCGTTTAGAACAAAATAATGTCAGTTACTTTGCTGAGTAACTAATTACTTTTACAATGTGGTAACTGAGTTACTAACTTAATTACTTTTTGGGAGAAGTAATTCATAACTGTAACTAATTACTTTTTTAAAGTAAGATGACCATCACTGAGTATGTCTAACCATACCTTGGCAATAAATGCCTTCTAATTCTGATTTAAGACGCTGTGTTGTGCCAGATTCTCAAAGTTAGAAAAAAGCATTTACAGCAAACATGGTCATGAAGAGACTCACTTAATGTGACATGGAGTTTGCATGAGGAGGAGGAGGCGGGTCCATGTCGCTAAACACCCGACTGAGATCGGCTTGTGTCGTTCTGAAAAGGATCCGAACACAGACCACTTTTCACACCCGGCGTCACTCTGAACTGTCTCATCTGCAGTTGTATCGCGGAGGAACCAATAGGTCGTCTGGTTCATGTTTATACTTCTCATCCAACAATCAAACTCACCCTGTCCGGAGGGCGTGATCTATCTTGATAGGTATTTTTGTGCATTTTTTGAACGATAACAAGCAAAAATGAAATGGGAGTAACGAGGCTATTTTTACAAAGTGCAGATATTTGCGTGAAAATGTAAGGAGAAGTAAAATTGTTTAAAAATGAAATACTCCAGTTATGTATAAATACTAGGGGTGTAACGATTCGTTTTTAACAACAATTCGATTTGATCACGATTCATGGTTGTTGATACGATTCAAGGACGATATTGGTTAATTTAGAACGATACGATCCGAAACGATTCAATGACTTGAAATCGATTCAGTAACTTTTTAGCCAAAATTCAATTCAACCAGTGTGACTGAAATAAATTTACTAGATTCCTGTTGTTTCTTGTAATGGAATTAGGGTATCAATTAATTATGAATATAAATAAACAAGTAAACAACAATGAATGGCAAATGCATTCACATTTTATTTGAATAAAGTGCAAACACTGCTGTAGCAGTGTAGCAGAAAGAAACCGTATTAGTGATATACACAAAAAACACCCCTGCAATAACGGTTTCCCCCTACCAACCCCCGAAAACCCCCCCGCTATTTCAACCCTTTTGGAACATTCCGGCGGATTTGCCATGAAACTCGGAAGTTGAATCGGGGCTCGGGACGGCGGGACCTGCATACTGCGTGAGCACGTCATGGCTCAGTCCGCGACAGCCTTTATCAATAAAAGTGCTAAGAAAAAAGTCTGACGTGCTTAAATCCAATGGGTTATTTCCTAGTATCGATACAATCGATTTATTACATTTTAAGTCGATTTTTGATCACTATGTATAAGCCAACTCGCTGAGCACAGATCGATGTAGTTGAATCGGAGGAATAGAAATTGATACATCGATGTAATAGATGGATCGTTACACCCCTAATTTATATACATTTAGCAGTTATCTAATATGCACTTAAAGGATTTCGATAAGATATTATGAACACTAGCATAGACGCAAATGTGCTGCTGAAGGGACATTCTAAAACGCTTATCGTGAAAAAGCTTAACGTTGCTTAAGGTAGGAAAACAACGAGGGATCATCACCAAATTTTGCATGGCCATATCTTGTCATGAAGACTTAAGCCTGTCAAAAGAAATAAACCCAAATCCAACGATTATAGAAGATATCTCACATTAACGTTTTCTTCTTCATTGGCGCCTATGGCGAGAAAAAGGCTTAACGCCGTTTAATGTACCTAAACAACGATCAATGATCACCAAATTTCTCTCATATATTGCTCCTAATAACCACATAAAACTATCAGAAAATCTAAACCAAAGCCCAATTATTATGGACGTTATATGACATATTGGGGACTATTGAAAGGAAAAAGCTTAACGCAGTTTAATGTACCTAAACAACGATCAATGATCACCAGATTTCTCTTTCAGACAGACAGACAGACAGACAGACAGACAGACTGACTGATCTTGGAGTTCTCTTCGACCAGGATATGTCCTTCAACTCTCATATAAAGAATACTTCAAGGACCGCCTTTTTTCATCTACGTAATATATCGAAAATCAGGAATTTCCTGTCTCAAGGTGATGCAGAAAAATTAGTTCATGCATTTGTTTCCTCCAGACTGGACTACTGTAATTCTTTGTTTGCAGGGTGTTCTTGTAAATCTCTTAAGACTCTTCAGTTGATTCAGAATGCTGCAGCACGTGTATTAACAAGAACTAATAAAAGAGACCATATCACGCCTGTATTGTCTGCTTTGCACTGGCTCCCTGTTAAATCAAGAATAGAATTTAAGGTTCTTCTCCTCACCTACAAGGCGCTTGCTGGTGAGGCACCTTCTTATCTTAAAGAGCTTGTAACACCGTACTGCCCTGCAAGGCAGCTGCGCTTCTATAGATGCTGGGTTACTTGTTGTTCCTAGAGTTATTAAAAGTAGGATGGGAGGCAGAGCCTTCAGTTATCAAGCTCCTCTTTTGTGGAACCAGCTTCCACTTTCAGTCCGGGGGGCAGATTCAGTCAGCTCCTTTAAGATAAAGCTTAAAACTTTCCTCTTTGATACCGCTTATATTTAGGGCTGGCTCAGGTTTGCCTGGACCAGCTCTTAGTTACGCTGCTATAGGCTTAAACTGCCGGGGGACTTTTTAGGACACACCGAACTCCTCTCTCTCTCTCTCTCTCCCCTTTTACTAAAATTCACGTTGCATTAATGCACATGACTAATTCAGCTCCTTCCCGGGAGTTCTTTGTGCTTTCTCGCCGAGCAGGTCTCTGCAGATCGTAGTTCCGTCAGGACCCTGGTCCTGACTCTGGCCGTGGCCCTGCTGGCACCTGCTGCTGCCTGTCATCATCATCATCATCATCATAATTTTAAATATGATTCATATCACTATTACCCTTTCCTAAAATCTTTGCTTTCCCTCCCCACAGTCTTCTGTGGATGGTGGTTCGATCTGACGGTGGTGGCCCCTGCAGTGGTCCTGTCGTACATCTGGCCGGCTACTTGGAATTCTTTGATTAATTTCTGTTATAGAAATTGAATGTATTCTACATCTGTATGAGTCATTCTGTACACATGACATCCATTGCAGTCTGTCCATCCCGGGAGAGGGATCCCTCCTCTGACGTTCTCCCTAAGGTTTCTTCCCTTTTTTCCCTGGAAGGGTTGTTTTCATTTTTTGGGGAGTTTTTCCTGTGCCGATGTGAGGGTCTCGGGACGGAGGATGTTGCATGTGTACAGACTGTAAAGCCCTCCGAGGCAAATTTGTAATTTGCGATTTTGGGCTATACAAATAAAATGAATTGAATTGAATTAACTATTTACACCATTGGCTTGTTAGCACTACCAGGCGCAAGTGCCCTACACAGACGCTACCCTGGGATTACCAATCCTGCAAGATGCAAAGTTGTAGTGTAAGGATGGAAGTCACTCAAACTTGCGTGCCATATGCATAACTGGTTGAGTTGTAACCAAAAACAATTCTGGCCCCTCAGGCTTGAGGCAATAGGGGAAAAAACTAAAAGAGGATGTGAGTCGAGGTCTAGTTGAACCTAGATAAAAAGTAAGCAAATAAAACTATAATACAAACTGCTATTTTTTTTTATTCTTTTTTTTATTGTAACGGTCTCTTCTTTTTTTTTTTTTTTTTTTATTGTAACAGTCTCTTGCTTTATCCCTCAGACTTGACTTCAGTCAACAAACAAGAAAAGGTGATGATACCCTGTAAGACGAAGACGATGAATGCCTGGAAGACCCTCATAGTTGAAAATGCCTAGGTTGAGTTCAGTTGGAGCACATAACACATTTGTGGTAATCAGTGCAGGCGATGGCTACACGATCTTCTGCCATGCACTTCACGTGAAACCACCGCCTACAAATTACACACAAAATGTACTCATCTCTATATTCTGGATCCCCCTTGCATTTGGCTGAGTAGCACAGGGTCCAGTTCTTGGAGTTAGCATCATCCAACTGTAGCCTTTTCCAGGTGGACTTGTAGTCTCTCTCCCTAAGTTCTACAGCCTTCGTCTCCGCATCATACGACTGCACCTTTCTCCTAAGACATAGAAGTTTTTTTTGGGAGAGGCCTGAACGTCTGATTTTCCCTGGCATGTACTCTTCAACGAGAGAGTGGATCCATAGTCTGGCTTTGTGGCTGTCCACTGGCCCTAATTGATCGTTCCTGATGATTGCACAGGCATAGAGAACAGTAAAAACACCACAGTCATATCCATTACTTTGTTGTGGGACATTTATGACGTCTGTAATATATGTTAAACAAAGAAAGAAAAACAAGAATTTGCTTGCAAATTGGACAATGACTTTAATAACGTTCTATACAGTATGTGTTATTCAGGGGTTTGGTTGTGGAATATAATTTTTGAAAACAGAATATAATAAAAAATAAAATAAAAAGTTCCTCTTTCAATATAGATACAGTCTATATTGAAAGAGGAACTTTCAATATAGATTACTCGGTGGTTCCGGCTGCATGGCATGGGTCGCTGGGCTCGGTGGTTCCGGCTGCGTGGCATGGGTTGTCGGGCTCGATGGTCCTGGCTACGTGGCATGGGTTGCCGGGCTCGGTGGTTCCGGCTGCATGGCATGGGTTGTTGGGCTCGGTGGTTCCGGCTGCATGGCATGGGTCGCTGGGCTCGGTGGTTCCGGCTGCATGGCATGGGTTGTTGGGCTCGGTGGTTCCGGCTGCGTGGCGTGGGTCGCTGGGCTTGATGGTTCCGGCTGCGTGGCATGGGTCGCTGGGCTCGGTGGATCCGGCTGCCTGGCATGGGTTGCCGGGCTCTGTGGCTCCGGCTGCAGGTCTGAAAGGACCGGGCTCGAAAGCACCGGCCCACCCTCTGCCCCCAGGATCAGGGAGCGGGAGAGGGGTTGGAACTGCTCCAGGAGGGTTAAGACGTTGTTCAGCCGCTCCCGGTACCGGTCAGAGGCCGCTTCAAAGCTGAGTGGCTGGTGGTCCATCTTTGGTGGGTGCATTCTGTCACAACGGGTCAGGGTGGGGGGCAGGAAGGTGGACTCAGACGCAGAGTATTTCAAAAATAAAAGGACTTTAATAGTCAAAAAACACAGGAAACTCAAAAACGCCACGAGGGGCCAAAACAGGCTGTGAACATGGAACAAGAATCGAGGAACGGGACACTCACCAACTCTGACATACGAATAAACATACAATGCACCCACACAAGACAAGACAATAGACACACATGACTTAAATACACAAGGTAGGTGCAGGTGATAGGAAACAGGTGGAATCAATCAGACATTACAGGGGAAGACAGGATAAGGCAGGAAGTGAAGTTACCCAGGGAAACCAGAAACATCAAACTTTACAATAAGACAAGAAGAAGACCAAACCGTGACAAGTCTATGGATCGCCATATAGTGGGTGATATAAAAAGGCTAATATTTTAATTCTATTCAATATTTTGCTTGTGAATAGGTTAACAACGCTACAACGTCAGCCGAATCGTTTTGTGCTTCACTATCATCATTAGGTCCATGTGTCTCTTTACTAGGGCTGTAGTCATCCAAAGAAATGCTTAGTCGACCAAAGTCCTGCGCAACGATTAGTCGACTAAACCAGCGGTCCCCAACCACATTCCTAACCGGGCCGTAGCCTACGACACAAGTTTAAAAAAATGCATGCAAACTAAATAAACGGCCCACGGACGACTACAGAGTGCGGCCCGCCGGCCCCCAGACCCCGGACTAAACGACTAAAGTTGACAGCCGTACTCCACAGTCTTGTTGTCTTTTTTTTTTACATGCAGCCGGACAAAAGATTTAGATTTCTTGGACATTTTGTCGACTAAACGCCAAAACAAGTAGTGTTCTAACTGAATGAGTACAGCAAAACTCCCCTTATTCCTTACTGAGCGCAAAGCAGCAGTGCAGCAGCCACGAGCGGATAAAACATAGGCTAATTATATTTCGAATACAGTAATATATAACTGCTTATAAAGGAATAAATATCAAGGAGTAAATCAATGAAAATGTCTTTATTGGTGTAAAAAAAAAAAAAAAAACGGTAGCCAGCTGCAGAATGCAGAATGTGTCTAGCCTACTTTAAGAGAAGATGGACAAAGTGACAAATGTCAAACAATAAAATGCTCGACTGGCCCTTAAGTGAAGCGGCCCACGGGGAACTCTCCCGATTGCCCACCCCTGGCCTGGCTATAACATAGGTGTGTTTTTAGCCCTATCTCTATGTTTTATAGGACTTATAGGGCTGTTAGTGTTTCTTTTTCAGTGAATTCTAAAAATTCTACGGTTATTCTTGTGTGTTATGCCGATGTATACTTTACGAGTACATATAAATATAATTTTTACACATCAGAACACTCTGACGCTGACAGAATGAAATTGTCCGGATAGACAAAGTAGTCCAGTCAGAGTTATTACACTTATCATGGGTGAGCCATTTTCAGAGCCCAAAACCAAAAAGACAAAGACCAAAAAACAGGCCAGGTGTTCAAGTGACACACAAAACTTCAAAATTGAATTTAGACATGTATGATATATGTATCTACTTTTCTATCCATGTATTCCCCTGCTTTTTTTAACCTAATTTTGTTGGTACACCAATTTCAAGCAACAATAAAATGTATCTACATGAGTGAAGGTCACAAAAGACTTGAGGTTGACTGTTCTGTGAATAAGTCATGTCAATAAGTGCATTTCAACCATATACGAACCCAGAAAAGCAAGAAACAAGAAAGTGTAATTTGATCAAGTAATTACAACTTGCTATTAGAGCCATAAGGTTATATTCATGTCCTTTGAGGGGGATGTGGAACGTCTTACACCTCACTCACATCCTTTTCCCTTTAAGAGGCGGCCATGGGGGGGGGGGGGGGGGGGCTGATCTGGCCGGGCAGTTCCCGTCAAGGCCGCTAGGCGCGTCTCTGCTCCATGAAAGCAGTGGAGGGAGACTGAAGGGGGGGAGGACGGTGCTCCATCAGCCAAGTGCAACCTGAGTCGTGAGGAGCGAACGGTGGGGGGAGAATTCGCATTCTTGTTTCTTTTTCTCTTCCCCGTCATGAAGATGTAGATGGTGCAGACGTGTTGCCCGGTGCAGAGGAGCATGAGACCAGCGGACTTGTCAATTGGACTGGGGAGGGGGGTTTCGTGCATGTGTTTCCGCGCGTGCGTTGGACCGCATTCAACCTGAGTTTGTTACCTCTGGAGAGAAAAGTGCGCCAGCCTTGTTTCCATCTGTTGGGCGGCTGTAGGGCTCCGGAAGGACTGCGCCTCATCCTAACGGGACGTCACGCACAGAGGAATACGTGTGAGCGGTGGATGGAGCCCCCCGGACGGTAAATACACATCGGGACCTTCTTCTCACACTTTACCAGTGGAGAGTCTGCAAAGGGCTCATTTCTAGGCGGGCGATGAAGCTCCCCGTTTGCTCCACATGACGTTATTTCTGCCCAGGGGGAGAGGACCTGTGCGCGGGGAGGCGCGCGGTAGAACATCGGCAGCACTTTGGGTTCTCTGGCGGAAGCGCGCAGCGAGCGAGATGCGCAAAATGAAGCTAAAATATCACCGTGCTGGAGAGGCGCGCGAACCTTGCTTCCGCTGCGTGTATATATGTCAGCATGGTCTCCTTTTAATGGCGGATCATTTATTATAATTTATGATCTGAATTCGCAGGTGTTGCATATTGATTCTAAAATGGGATTTAATGGAATGCTCACGTGGATTCCGGCTGATTGTTGGGTCAGGGTGGTCAGTGCGTTACATGCGCGCGAATGGTAAATGGAGTCATTCTAGAGGGGGTGTAGGAAGGTTATGGGGGCACCATCACCATATAAAACTGGATGAATGCGGAACTTCTGTGTTCCACAATGGATCCAACAGGGAATGGAAAGAAGCTTGGGATGGTGCCATGTGGCCCTTTTCCCCATCACCTCTGACCCTAACAAGTAGGTGATGTTGGTCCTGGTCTTAGCTATGAGTGGTCATCAATAGAACCTATTCACGCAGTATGCACCATATAGTCCGAGGTGATCTGGCTTCGACCTTTTAATTAGGTTCTCAGATGCCCCCTTCTTTTTGTCACTACGTGTTTGTGTTCTCATCACCAGTTGGTGGAGGCAGCCTCTACAGTGTTTTCATGGATCGGGCGGGGGTGAGGGGGGGTTCACACCGATCGGCCCCAGGGGCCCTGATCTACATAGCTCAGCCCTCAAGGAGAACATCCTCTCACTGCTTAGCCTAGTCTTCCTTTCTCTCTCTGTGTGCTGTACATCCTCATCAACGAGCAGCTTCACAAATAAGCCATTTCTACACAACATGGCCACCTCACACTTTGGTGACCTGTTTTATTTTGAAGGTTCTTTGCGTTCAGTTAGTTCTTGCGATTGAAGTTACGGTCTGTGCAGTCACTGGTACATAATGTCAGCGGTGCGAATGCTGTCCTCCCTCACTGGTGGATTCTGATGAATTTGTCATTTCATCCTTTCTGAGTTTTACAGAGCTCGTTATTTGCTGGTCAGAATGCCAAAAAGTAGTGTGGGACAGTAGATGGTATTTAACGCTGCACAGACACTCTGAGGGTCTAGTTCAGAGGTTTTCTATTTCTACGGACTTGGGGAAGTTAGTGCCTCCTCAAATGACACAATCTGGAGAGCATGAGGCTCCAAGTGCATTCAGACGTTTATCAAGTCAGAAATGGGTAGATTAGTTCCACTTATAGTGTAGTATTATAGTATAGTATACTTTAGTTGTAATGTTTAATTTCTTGAAAGGGCGTGTCTAAAGATTTGACACCGAAAATCTACTAAATGTAAAATCATTTCAGGCCTGTAATGCTGCGTTCACACCAAAAGCGAAACAAATTATTCGCGCGAGTAGATTTCATGTAAAATCAATGCACAGGCGCAAATGATTGCGAACAAAGCAAAATATAACAATCAAAATATTTCAACTTGGGCAAAATATTTGCCCCACGCAGTCTTGCGAAAGCCAATCAGCGTTGAGATGATCCGCTCGTTATTACCGTCATCCTTCAGCCAAAGCATAACATTTTTAACTTAGTATGAAAGGAGACATACAGGCAGGCAGCTGAGACTGAACGCCTGAAGTTAGTTGGCGTCTAACTGAGAGATGCTGGTGCCGAGTCGGGCCAACGGGTCATAAACTGGCTGCTGCTTGAAGCGGCAGTCATCCAGACACACTTCCTGTGATGTCATGAACCCAAACACGAGGGGGTTTGTGGTTCTGATGTTTGTGTATTTTCCACAACAAGTGCAGAGCAGAAATGGTGGTTATTTTGATAGTGGATAGCGGAGCCACAGAGATAAACCACGCCCCTTCCTGGCACGACATCTAGCAAGTGAAGTGGGAAACGAATAAGGCAAATTACAACTAGTCGGGCGAGTAAACTTCGCTTGGCTTTTGGTGTGAACGCACAACCCTAATGTTTAGCATTGGTTCTGTAACAATGTTGCAGACGACAAGAATTCCGAGACACCGACATTTTTAGTTGGCAGTTTTATTCTACCATAGCTCAATAACAGGCACTCATCATGAACCAATAAAATAATGCCACACACCTCTGGAAAGCTTAAAGTCTGGGCAACACAGCCCGATAAATCCAAACACAACAACAGTTATTACACAATCATAAAATATCGCATGCAAATTTCAGCCAATAGCGAACACACTCTGTACATCTGTGCACTTATCAATCAAAGCTTGAAGATATCAACCTAACCGAGACATTAAACAGTATTCCACCCTGAATCTGCTGATATAAGTTACATTTCTTACAAACCTCCCCAGAGCTGGTGGAAAAGCAGCAACGAGCACTCACATCCCATTATCACTTTTCAATCAGAGATTACCTCACCGTTGCGGGTTTTCAGTAAAAGAAGCAAAAGAAGGCATAATTCTCCAGGTGGCAAAGCATTTCCTTCTTTAGGGTTGGAGCCTCAGACTGTCTGATAAAACCGCACCTCAGCTTTGCCGTGAATTTCCTGTGAGCTCTCCACGAAAGCCTCTGGATTGGTTCTGATTTACTCAAAGAAAAACCATTCTATATTTACTTCCCACACACTAGACTAACATATAGGGGAGTTTCAGGCTTCTCCCTTCATGTTTTGTAGGGGTAATGCCTCTTAAAGTATTTTTTTCCCAGGCAAATCTGGAAAAAAATGATATATACATACATATATATTAGGGCTGTCAAATGATTGATTCATTTTTTAATTACAATTTTTTGAGTTTTCAGTGGATTAATCATGATTACCACATATGCGACGTTTCCCGGGAGAAATAACAAACCGGGAGGTGTCCGAGTGATAGGGGTAAAAAACGGGAGGTAAAACTCCAAAAAAGTGCGCTGAGTCGGCTGCCTCTCTCTCTCTCTCTCCATGGGCGTAAATCTGATCTAACAGTAGGGGGGACAATAAACATAACATTTCTGAAGAGCACACAAATAATAACGTTAGCTAGTTGTAGTGGGGGCATATTAAACTAGCTGGATAACACTACATTATATTACACTAGCATAGCAGACTTTTTGTCATGACTATTCATTACTTACTCAGCATTATTTGTATTTGAGAAAATAAAAACTTCATCCGATGTTTAATGTGAATAAAATAGCCATAGACCGCCTACTTACTACGTTCCTGTCATTACCGGTGTGAGTCGAGTGCAGATCGCGCTAGATCCTAACGTACGGCAGGCAGCGGACCAAACCACTGTGAGGCAAGGGAGGGGGGACTCAAATGTTTCAAAACTTAAAAAGCGTTTTTGGGGGTTTGTATTGTTTTACTTCTTACATAGTATATTTCATTATGTTATTTTCAAAACACAACATTGTTTTAATGATATTTCTAGGGGGGATTAGATGGGGGGGTCCTGACCCCCCTGGGATTTACGCCCTTGTCTCTCTCCCACACATACACACACACACACACACGTCGTCAACAGCGCAGCAGGCGGAAGGGGGAGAGAGCGATACCGTTTCTCTTCAAGAGACTTTAAAGACTTTAAATTATGAGACATATGCTGTATACATGTCACTAGATTTGTCTCTAGTCGCTTTTGACACAAAAGTCGCCAGGAGGAGGATTTGTTTGTCATAACAGTCCAACCACAACCGCAACAACATCTAATTAACGCCGTTAGTGCACTATTTTTGACAGCCCTAATATATATATACTATCATTTTAATGTTAAACCAGTTGGCTCTGGGATATATACACTATCAGCTCCGCCACATAGCTGCAGTAAAAGGCTTCTGGTTTGGTCTGTTTAATGGTGTGTTGTTTAAAGGACGTTGTGCAGTATTGAATAAATAGTGACGAGATGCTGCTGAATATGCCAGTTTCTGTTAAGATATAATTACCCAGGAATCATTGCAGCAAGGAAACAATTACAATATTTGTTATATGCATCCTTTTTACTGAGACAGCAGAAAATAAATTAGGTATTGACAGATTCAGGCTGGTGAGATTATTGTCATTGGAAACCTTGTGTAATATAATTAACTACTAACAGGGACTGATGCCAGGATTATGCACATATTATGGGACAGATATGGAAATTTCCGGCCACCTCCTTTCCTTTCCTTCTCACCTAGCTGCCACTCTTTATGACAGCGGATTCATTACTTTGAATTATTATTATTATTATTACATTATTTCTGAGGTTACTGAGGATGAGTATTAACAGGTGTGTTGGGTTCTTGGTGGGGATTGCTAGCAACCAGTACTCAGGACATCCAACCACTCCGATCGCAAAGTAATTTAGGTAAAAAGAGCTTCTGTTTGCATTAATCTGCTCTGCCTGTAACGTCTAACGTGGGGAACAGAGAAGCTCCCCGTGGTAACAAACCACAGCCTTTCTCCAGCTCGGGTAGTCGTTCTGAAATTTTGCTACAACATGTTTTGGCAGAACCAGGGTCACAATTGAAGCACACTGCTGTGTCTTTTTTCCCACAAAAACCAAGCCATGTCACAATGTATGAAAGTCATTAGAGATGATCATGGATAAAACATTACAGGGCGGCCGTGGTTCTACTAGCAGGCACAGTCAAATAAAGAATTCACACATGGGGGACAGGGGAGCTGGCTGTGCCTGCTCAAATAAAATAGGCTGCAGAGTGCAGAGATAACTGCATGTTATCAGTGATAGAGGTGATAAGGAACAGCAAGCAGCAGAGAATATACTATTTTGTGCTATTTTTGCAAGGAGTCTTGTCGCAGGTCAGTCCAAAACAACACTGTGTATTGAAAAAGCTATTTGGCTCTGCAACACATCAGGCCAGGTTATTTGGTTTAGTGTCTGTTTGGAGCCACTGCCCACTATCACCTGCTCTGTGTAGAAGCTCTTCTGTGCTAGCTGGGCAGATTGGTAACCACAAGATAAGACTAAGCATTGATGATTGGTCTTATCAGCTACCAAAAAGGGAGGGCTGAGGAGGTGGGTAGAATATGAAGAGGGACATTTGCTGCTTCTACAAAGCATTTCACCTGGGCTTAGGATGGACATTCCTTTTCTTCTACTTCCCTGCTGTGCTGTAGTCAATCGTGTGCAACACGTGTCTGCTAGTTGTAGATTATCTTCATCAGTTGAAGCTACAGTGCATAGGTCTACCTCAACAGGGTATTAATGTTCCTACTTAAAGTCATTAAATATGGAATTGAATTATTGAAAACCAAAGACATTTTATTCATGAAGTCAGTTTTTTAAACTTTTCTATCACGTATTATCACACACAGGCTATGCACCGTGAAAAATCACCATGCAATTACTTTCTGTTTTGGGAGAATTTGGACATCAGCCAAGGACAAGTTGTGGTTGTGTAAGCCCACAGACAAGAAAGGTCGTGGTCATGCTAGACCGCAGCAGAGAACACTCAGGCCTTAGTTAGTTCGGGAAACAGACATTGAGTTATGTTTAAAAATCTTTAGCCTTGGATGAAGAAACTTCTGGATTCGTTGAGTTATTGTATAGTGCTTTTCCCCACACCAGTGGGGGTATTTGCCTCATTGGTTAAAACATGGTTATATCTGGCTCTGGGTTGGTTATGGGTTGATGATGGGTTAAATGCATCTTTTTATGCCACCAACAGTTGTCTGTACTCTTACTCTTAACTGGGTGCCATCCTCATGATCCTTCATGGGCCTTTGCAAGTATGCTACTCAGTCCAAAATGGTCCTGCCGTTTTAATTCAGAGAAAGATGTTGAACAACATTTGTTGTACACAAGTATGGCATAATCCCTACAGGAAGCATGAGGACCTAGATCCCAATATACTCTTTGTTGAGCCTCCTGGGTGACTGAGGAACACACGCTCAGTCACCATAGGTGTGCAACTTCACGGGGGGGGGGGTAGTACAGTTCGGCTGGGGGGCAGTTTATCCGCTCGTGTGAACGCCACATACGCACATACAACCAATATATTTCCGCATGTGTCGGGGCAGAACCGCCGTGGATGTTTTTTATTCCACCCTTTTTCAGGGGGGGGAGGGGGGGACTGTTATGGTTGGTGAAACACTGCAAGGTAACGTTGAACCTGGGTAACACAAAAGCACATTTGGCAATACCTGCAGCATTGACTTGATGACAGTGTGAGAGAACAGAAAACTCACGATGGTCACATCTAAGTAATGAAGCTTTTTAATGCTGTTCTTTTATCCGATTCATCGATTAATTGAAAAAATAGTCAACCGATTAATCGATTATCAAAATAATCGTTAGTTGCAGTCCTGGAAGCATGTGTGTCTGTGGTGTGTAAAAGTGAAAATAAAAAGGTGTCAGTGTTAGGACGAGTGAGCTGATTATTAGTCATGACAGCATCCATTGAAACGGTGAATGCTATGTTACAGTGCTAGTAACACTTAGTGTGTTACACACACTTGTTTGTGTAACACTTGACAACTTCTATAGACGGATTTACATGTGTGCTAAATAATCCAATCAGTGCTGCAGAGGATGAATAAATTATATAAAATAAAACTCTCCGCAATAACATTTGAGAACGGAGGACACTTTGAGATAAGTCAGATCAAGGGACATGAAGCAACACAGCTTTGTGCATTTACATTTCAATAAACCCAGAAACCAGTGCTTCCCCAAGGTTAACAACCATTTGTATGCGGTTGTAAGAGTGAGCGTATGTAAATGTTGTATGGATGTTATTTAGTGACTGATGGACAGGTGTCCTGTGTATGGCAGCTTCTGTCATCACTGTATTCAACGGGTGAATGATGGCATGTAGTGTTAAAGACCTGTGAGTGATCAGAAGACTATTAAAGAGAAATACAAGTCCAGTCCATTTACCATTTATTTTGATAGGGTTGTTAATGTTACAGCCAGAGACACGGTGTTTGTACGGCGTTTACATGGAGTGTGTCTTTTCACAGGTAAGCTCCAGGAGGACGAGGGCCTGAGTGCAAGTGGAGCAGCATTCACAGACTGCTCAAGCTGCCGAGTACTCTTTTATATTTATAGCCTGTATTTACATGAACATTTGTGATGTCTGGTGAGGATGAAGAAACATTTGGATGAGGATTTCCATTTGTTTGATGCTGCAGTTTGGCAGTAATGTCCTGCAGGCTCACAGACATGGCACTTTTGGGTCTGGAAAAAACAGTAGTTTTCATTCTGTCATCATGTTCTGCTTCTGTGTGAAGTACTGTAGAGAATACACACTATACTTTTGGTTTGGTCGGATCTCTAAGACTGGGTAAACTATTTCTGCCGAAAACAATATTTTTAACGGGCCAAATCATGCTTGCTTGTTAAGCAGTTGAACGCTTTTAGGGCCATAATGTTAACGTCTAACGTGTGTTTAAGTCCGTTGGCCAAATTGCTTAAGCACTCAAACCTCACAAACAGGTTCAGGGACCACCAGGACCCATCTTGGTTTCTTCATAAAAAACACTTAAGATCTATAGTATCTCTAGTAAGAGTCAATTTGGAATTCAAACTGTTACTCTTGGGCTCTCTGGGGTAACAAGGAGGCGGATACACACATGCTTGCTGTACAGTCATTTTCTTTATTATGGTTGGCAGTTAGGGCTGTGCGGTATTACCGGTATACCGGTATGAAATTACCATATGGTATGGATTTCTCAAATACCGTCATACCAGGGTTACTAACAGCTGACCTGCTCTTTGGCAGGCAGCGGATTTTATTTGTACACGTTGTCATCACAGCGATGCATGGAGCTACTTAGTCTTATGTTTGTTGAGATTGAGTCATGGTTACAACTTTATAACAACAATGAATGACCCACAACACAACGGCTGGGGACATTTTGTAATACTAATTATTAGTATTACAAAATGTTGTAATAAATTATAAATGTACAAAATTGTACATTTATACAACACTAGCAATTTACTCCATCACCTTAGCAGAAAACACGTGTTGAAGTGTTTGCGATTACGGTCCTCGGATTCGAGACAGTCAACCAGTCACGGCGGAGCGAGTGAAGCGGTGAAGCGAAAGGGTCAGACATCGCTTAAAGAGGCATTTGCTCGAGGCGATGCTTATGACAAAAAAAGCAAGCGATGGAGTGACATTACGGAGGCAATAACGTTCCACCTCTGCAAGGACGT
Source organism: Apeltes quadracus (assembly GCA_021346845.1). Lineage (NCBI taxonomy): Eukaryota > Metazoa > Chordata > Actinopteri > Perciformes > Gasterosteidae > Apeltes > Apeltes quadracus. The sequence continues at coordinate 9,753,408 of CM037924.1, read as the reverse complement.
AGTCCCGCTACGGACCGTAGATAAAGACGGGTTAAAGCATTCGATCCATGGTACATTTTACTGGGGCGAAAGTATTTCAGCCAAATTGCCGTCCCTCATTTGTACGAGCAACGCCGAAGCGAGCTGCGTACAGTCGGCCACTTTTCAACAACAACGGACCTGTGGTCGAGTCGCACAATGGAGCCAAACCTCAGCATAACGGTGCACTTCATCGGTGAAGACTGGGTGTTGCGCAATCAGTGTTTGCAAGCGTCATATTTCCATGACGACCACACCGGAGAAATAATGTTAAAACGATTATAAAATATTTGTTTTGAAAAGGAAGCCATGTTTAAGTGTAAGATCTCTTCCGTTTTAAATACGTTGCAGTTTGCACAATAAAAGATGTTTATATTCTGAGTCCTTTTATATATATAAAAAAAAATACCGTGACCGTCGGAATGATTTTTAATACCGTGATATGGATTTTTGGCCATACCGCACAGCCCTAGTTGGCAGCAGAAATCAAACTTTTCTCTCTCGGCAGTCTTGGTTCAGCCTTCTCTCCAGGGCGCCAAATGGCTACTACTGTTGAATTCAGTACTACTACTGAATTCAACTACTACTACTACTTTTAGAAGGGTGTGAAACAATTTAGTCCATATGGTTCAGTTAAGGCCAATTAGACCTCCACCAGCCACTGTTCTCTGCGCCAGTCCCCCAACCTGCCCTCTGTGCACGGCCCGCCATCACACACACCTTTTGAAAAGGTTCTATAAAAGAACAACAAAGAAGTCATTGAAACCAAATCCCCAGTGGCCTTCACAGTTCAAACACGAGCCTGTGGCCTCTTCTGGACTTGTTTTAGATGTAATACTCAAACCAACTGGCTAATTCTATCCTGGAAGCTGACTTGAACCCTCACACGACGTTATACAGGTGGGAGAAAGAAAGCAATTGGACACAGAAGTTGGAAGGTTAAAAGAGGAACCAGAAGTGCCTGTGTCTCCTGAGATCTGTATGAACACTTGAATGTGTGTGAGCTAGCCAGTGTGGTGGTGAGGAAAGACGCTTTCACCCCCCCATTGACTCCTGGCAGCCGAGTGCAATTTGCCTGCCAGGTGAAACAAACAGGGAAGGAAAAGCTTGGCGCTGCCGCCACCCACGCGACTCACCCCGCTCGCTTTGCGCTTCATCTATGCTACGCTACTCATGGCAACAGCCTGCTTAGTATGGACGCCTACTGACAAGACTGACTGAGAGCAAATATTCACACATCCATTCCACTCTGTCGACATGATGGAATTGAAAACAGTGCAGTTGGATTGGCGCTCGTCCTTCATGTGAGGTTGTAAGACTTCTCCTGTTGATGTAGCAACCGCATTGTAACACAATGTGTGTGTGTGTGTGTGTGTGTGTGTGTGGGGGGGGTATGTCTGTGGGCTTGGCAGATGCCCAGTCTAGTTCTTCTCTCATAGTTATATAAGCTTGTTTTAATGGTTTATGTGTGTTGGTTTTATCATTAAAGGCTTCATCATGAGAGGTTTTGTTTCAACATTGGGACATGAACATATTCAGCATGGTGTCTGTCCTCGAGGATGTTGAACACTGCGGGTGGAAGAGTCTTACGGAAAACACAAAATTCAGGTTACAATTAATTTTTTCTGCTTTAATGGATTTATTCTTTTGTTCACACATGAAGGCCATCTTGTTTCGTCTAAGCTAATTAAATGTGCGCACAGCACCATGTTCACACCAGTGACACATTTTCATTTTTTCTAAAACACTTGATTTAAATAGCTCATGTGTTTTCAGAAAGAATTCTCCTCATATTCAAAACGATATTCAGTGTCCTATAACAAATTCTAAAGGAATGAAGTCATATTACTATGTATCACTCAATAAACAGTCTGACGTTATATAAATACATATAAATCAACCAAATAATATTCAAAGTAAATCGTTGTGTTTGTATAGTAATAAAGTTGTAATTTAATGAGTCACAAATGTGGTTTGAAATGGTTTACCTATAACTAGATTCTACTGTGAAAGGCCTTGTGCTCTGCTAAATGTGATTTTACCATTTGTCCATCTGACTGAGACACAGCTGGATGAGACGGTGTTCATAAAGCAGCGGTGAGCTGCACTTTATCGGTGACTTATAAGACTTATTGAATCAACACCACATGTGATTTGCTGATGAGCCTATTGAACAGAGAAGTCTAATTCGGTGATACTGTAAAAGCTCTTCACTCACTTGACCCTCATAACAAACAGGGAGGGACAGGGACGTCTGATGTACAGTCGTCTAAATGATCTTAAAATAAAAAATAAAGATAAAATAGGTTCCGGGTGGTATTTATTCTGTACCAGTTGTAACAAGGAAAGACAATGAAAGACTCTGGGAATACTCCAAACATGAGGCCTCATGTCACACCATGCAATTATTAAGAATGAGTGTTACAAGCAATGACCCAAAGTAAAACATACATAAGTGGGTTTAACTGTATTCACACTGCACTGTTTGTGTAGCTGAGATAGCCGGATTAACCTCGCTTTAATCTGTGTGTCACGGTTTGGTCCCTTTTCCTGTTTTATTATTGTGTTTTGCCCCTTGCGGTGTTTTGAGTTTAGTATTTGGAGCAACTGCACCCCTTTTGTTTTTGAACTGCTGCGAGTGCGTCTGCATGCTTCCGGTCCGCACCTCCTCGACATCACCCCGCCCTGTGACAGTGTGTGATGTCTTAATATTAGGGCTGCAACAACGAATCAAGGAAATTGATAAAAAACGAATTTTATTATTGATTCGTTGTGTCGCGCAATTATTACGTCACTCAATGAGTGGCGGAGATGCAGGCGGAAAAAAGGAAAACATCGAGCCGAGCCGACGTGGAGGAGAAGAGCAGCCATCAGTCGTTGTGAGTCACATGACGCAGGCAAAGACGTCTGTTCGATTCCAAGTTGTGTGCGAGGATTTACATAAGGTTACTTATCTGTCATTTAGCTGACGCCTTCATGCAAAGCGACTTACCTTGCATTTTGAACCCATGGTCTTTTACATGTTAGCCTGGGGAGCAGGGAGGGCTTTGGGTGTCTTGCCTCAGGGACATGGAGCAGACAGGGGTTAAATTATCTGATTTGTATTTTTATTTTATTTTTTTATTTATTATTATGTATTTTTGCAATGTGAATTTGCAGTTTTGTTTTAGAATAAAGGGTCGGAAATTAAAGCTTTTTAACGTGTTTTTCTTATCCGATGCATGGAGTAGTTGAAAATATCAAAATAATCGTTAGTTGCAGTGCTACTTAATAGCTTCTCTTTTTATGTCTGTTGTTTTGACCCGAGGGCGGTGTAGTTCCATTCAGCACAGATGATTCTCATTGTGCTACTTCACTAATTATTTACTGTTGTTTGAAGTGTTTTGATTTAATTTGCAGTATACTTTAGACAGTCAATATATTGTTTAATTTAAAGTAAAAATTTGCCTTGGTAATAAAAAAAGCAACTTTCTTTAATGTTGTCAATTGTCGTTATGTGCTTTTTAAAATATTGTTTTAATACCGGTACCAATTGTCATATGAAATTGCTAGACTTGGAAGACAGAACTTTTGTCCGTCACTGAAGATATTTCGAGGTTTGGTACCAACATCCGATAGCATTGTCGTGGTCCGTTCATGGGGCTCGGTGGGCCTACATAGAAAACACAGGACGCTGATGAAGGAAGCGACCAGTCAGCAGCATCATGCGCATTAGGTCTTTGTACAGCAAAGATGGAAAACTGTATGCTGTAGAGTGCCTTTGTCTGTGGAGTTCATCCTCCTCTGACTAGAACTCTTGGACCAGTGAGAGGCTGAGGCTGGACTGAATAATTCCCTCCACCGGCCCTCTGTGAGTGTATCACAGAGGTGAGATGAGATGCTTAAAATAGGACAGACAAAGGGATGGAGGCATGGATGAAATGCTGTGGTGTTGTGAGGATTTATCACACAATGGTGGCTAGCGGAGAGATGGATGGACAGGTGATGGTGATATGGATGCGACTGACTAAAGCAAGCGCTGATGGAGTGTTTCAGCCGGGTAAGCCATAAGTCTCCTGTGAGCCTTCTCGCTCTCTCTATCTCGTCTCTCGCTTTCTTCCCTCTTTAAAATCACACTATGTTTGGATTGGTGACAGGCCCAGATGAAATGATTGGCACTTAGTTTTCCCCTGACAACCTCTAGATAATCACCTCACCAACTGGCCGCCTCCACTTTATTAACGTTATCATCACATCATGTCCGGTGGTTCACTTCCACTGATTTGACTGGGATTGGTTTGAGAAGTGCGATTAGTCAATAAATGTATATGACATAAAGTCATCTGATTCACTTAAGCGTGACATTTTCTTCTTGACCACGGGAATAAAAGATCAATGGATATGACCATGGATAAGCCAGTACTGAATTCAATTTTCAAATATGATCTATTGTATTTGGACAACTATAACAGGTACTTTTAATACCAGATGAGAACAGTGAGGACTAAACACTTCAATACATCCATTTAGAGGTCGTCGGGGGGTGTACAGTAATTAACAAGCACAGAACATAACTACTCTCTATGTGGAGATCAATGGGGACACCAGAGTCAGGTTCCATGTTTGCGTGTGCACGGCCAATAACGCTGATTGTGATTATGCTTGATCACCCTACTGGCTTTAACAAGGCAATCTTTGAATTTCAGTTTCATGCTTCTTATGTTTGTAGAATTTCCAAAGCAGTTGGAATACTGACCCTAGTCCCAGATAAACACTTATATTGCAGTACAGGCGCATGGCAGACCTGCAGACGGTGCTTCCACAGAAGGCTGTACCTGTGTACTGATGTCCCGCTTGTGTCTCTGTGGGTTTGACTTTTGGATGGGCTACATTGGTTTTATGTCTCTAAGTGTGTTTCTGAATTTATGATGAGGGTGGCTGTCAGTGACTCGACATACACCATCTGGCTGCTTGTTACTGAGCTGTGAGTCAGGTCTGAGTAAACGCATGAGGATGCTGCAGTGTTTAACTTCCATATGTCAGGAGGACCAACCCTGCTAACGGCTGTGGGTGAGCAATGACCTCTTAGACTTATGCAACAAGACCTCATTAAAAACTGTCTGAAGATTCTATCATCCATGCTTCTTTCTTTCATTACAACCTTTCCTGAAGGCAGCATTTGCAGGTGCTGGGAAACAGCTTCAAGATATAAAAGTTATCTGCTCCCGAAGCAGAGCAGAACCATGGGAAGGTTTTCATTGTCATAAATCCACATTTTCAGCACATGTGGAAGTGGAAAGTGATGGTATGGGGCTTTTCTCTCTAACTCACTAACAATACACAAAAAACTATGCAGCTTCAAGGCCTACAAACTCTCTACACACGTGCACATTAGCAAACTATTTTTTATGCAAACACCCGACGGTATGTAGACCCCTTCACAACACACACCCACACACACACACACACACACACGTCCCTTCCATGGCTGTCACTGGGCATCATTGAAATGGCAGCAGTGGGCTGTAGGCTGAACTGAGCTCATTAGAACAGCAACTCAGACTGAGGGGATTCAGCGGGGATTTGTTACGCCATCGCAACTCTCCTGCGCGCCCGAGAGGTGAAATGGATGACATGAAAATACATTTAAAGAAAGATGTGGATAGGCTTTGGAGAGCAGAAGGATAGACTGAAGAAAAGACAAAGTGAGAGGAGGAAAGTGAACGAAAAGAGGGTCCGAAGGGCCGTCAAGGCGATCAGCTGATATGATACAAAAAACGAGAAAAGGAAAGTGATAAGAATGTTAAAGAGCCCAAATAGGAAGGGAGAGCGGTAACTATGTTGGGAGGAGATGTAGGGTGGGTGATCTGATTAGAGGTGTAAAGCAAGGAGAGGAGACGTGGAAGGTGCAAAAAGATAAGATGAAAACTGTATTGATTCCTGCATAGCACAGCAGCAGCAGAGCTGAGTCAGTGAGCAAATATGAGGTTTGTAACTCAAACCAAAACCTGCCCATGATGAGCTGAAATCATGCATGATAGCAGAAATAATGCGAATGTCCAAATGATTCAAATGAATATGGATGTGTTTGCTGCAGATAGGAATATGGGAGTAAAGCAGAGAGAAATGTTCCGGGATGCTGACCAAAAAGACCAATAAATGACATGGACAGAAAAGAAGAAGCAAGAGTGAGCGGAGGAAAGGGAGGAAATGGAATGAAGATGCCAGTCGAAAATTGAAGAGGGATTTTCCAGTTGGTTACCCGGTCCCGACCACGTGTGAAATTTGCTCTGAACACCCGGTGGCGTTCAATCAGCAGCCAAGTGAAGCAACAAGGAAATTAACAGAGAAATGGAGGGAGTGGAAAAGAGAGAAGGAGAAGGCAGACAGAAGCAGACACAGACCTTCCTGACATTCTGTCTGAAGCATTTGGAACCCAAGTGGTGCTCTGTGATGGCTGTACTATCGAGATACAAGGCAAAACAGTACAGTTTGATGCTGTGTCTCATTATAGCCTGGAATAATAATAAAGTATAAATAAAAAAAGTATCTTTGCATGCAGAATATCAATTAATAATCGGTGGTATGGTGGTACTATATATTTTCTCACACTCTTCAATGTAAAATTGTACTTTTTAGAATACAAATGCAAAATCCCTTAACCAGTTGAGGTCGTCATGACATGACATGTTTTTCTTCCTGGTTTTCATAAATTCATGCTTGTTTCTCATAATCATTTACAACAGAGGAACTGCAGTGGAAACATTTGCAGCTCCATTTTCTCCTTGGATTGCTTCAGAAAGTGTTAATCCCCAGGAATCTTTTTTTTGCCAATCAGTTTCAGTAAACATCCCAGTATGAGTCATACTCGGATTAATTGCAAAGTAAAGGATTACTTAATACCAGACATACTTTGGTATTAAGTAATACCAGACATACTCTGGTATTAATACTCTGTCAAACGGCTCTTTGAGGAGAGAATGTACCGAGTTTGGGTCTGGTCTTGTTGGAGGGAAACTGCTCGTCATTGTCATGTCGCTAAATGGACTCACCCTGACGAGAGCGCAGCGTAGGGCGGCGAACGGCCCAAATCTCAATGTATTTTAGGGCACTGAAATTATAATGTCAATCATTAACTCTATCAGTGATTGGCAAACAATTCCCCAAAAGAGATGCATTTATCCCTCTAACCTTTCCTGAGCGAGCTGTAGCGAGTGACTGCTGATCTCCTTCACTCCTATCGACTGTACGAGCAAAAACATTACAATTCATAACGACATGTTTGGTTAAAACCATTCCTTACCGAAAGCTGATTCAGCGAAAATGACTTGACTTGCATTTTGTTTGCATAAGTCTTTCAGTTAGACATCATGGCTCTGTTCCATATGAAATATTTTGGGCAACTCAGTGATCCTTCAATCGGAGGATCGGAGGTCGATCCCTGGCTCAGCGACGCAGGAGGTCCATGGCGATGTGTCCTGGAGGGAGACACTAAAAGTCGCTCCCATTGGCCGGTTCTTTCAGCGGTGTATGAATAGTTAGACAGCCCCTCCCATCAGAATATGATGCATTGAGTAGTCAGAGGACTATGAAGACATTATACAAGTATATTTTGACTTTTAGTATGTAGAGCAGCTGGCGTACAGTTGGGATGTGTACATCGTCATTTGATCCTCCAGCTCATGACCGAATCAGTCAGTAAGCTTCCATCAGAATGTAATCTGTCAGTGCCCTCTGTGGCTCAGTCCTATATGACGTATCTGCCCAGCTCTGCGGATTGTGGGTCAGATTAGCCAGATAGAACTGCTGGCTTCAATACCTCCCAATGACAACACAATGTAATAGGACATGGGCTTTTTTGGCATACTGCATCCTTTTTCCGGCATAGTAAATATTGTGGTATTCCTGTTTGTTGCAACAAATTTCAGTTGTGAGAGAAAATAACTGCTGGTAACCATCATCTCTTTTGGGTGTATGAACTGAATTGAGCAATGACCATGTTTATCATTCTATCACATGGATCATTACAACTGTTAAGTTTTAAACTGTCATTTCAAGTTTGTCTGTTTTGTTTTTTAAAGTAAAGGCGTTTATCAGACAAAACAAAAATGTCCGGCGGGAATGACACACTGTATAGAAGCAATGGAGGTGTGGCGCCAAGTACAACTTTTTTATTTTATAGAAACATAAATGTTACCTATTGTTACATTTAATGAAGTAAATGGACCGTACTTGTATGGTGCTTTGTGTTCTGAACACTCAAAGCGCTTTAACACTTCATGTCAACGATGTCTCAACATTATACCCTATGGGGGATCTAAGGGAGCAGCCACACTGTCCTCCCCCCGACGTCTTCCCACCCTGTATCCAGGGTCCAGCTGAGCTAAGCTGTGACTAAATTCCCAAATTCCCGAGCCAAACTTGTCCAGATATTTACCGTGAATTTTGCACACTTATGCAACCCTACTCACGAGACCCTGATGACAGAGAGCAGTGTGTACATTGCTTTCTCCTGAGCCGTGCTGGCAGACACTTTTATGAACTCATTAACAAAACCGCCAAACAATCAATGAGCTCAGCACCCTTCCTGCCTCTGCTCTTTTGTCTCTCTGCTATTATTCTGCCAGTGCTAGCTCCCTGTTCTGCGTTTGATTGTGTACATATCAATTTTTGTACAGCGTGGTCGTTGAGCGGCAGTTTGTTTAGGAATACGGTTGCCGGGTGGAAGTAGGGTTGGGTACCGAGAACCGGTACCAATATAGTACCGGTTCCTACACGACCGGTACTTACCGTACCGAAACACAACGCAGATTTCGGTGCTTCATTTCGGTGCCTGAGTCGATTGAAAAACTTTATTTACACTCTGATGACTCTATCCACAGCTAATGACGACAGCTTACCGTTTGTGTAGCAACAGCAGCCAGCTAACCATCTACCTTATATTTATATTTATTTAAGTCCATGTGAAGTGTTTCCGCGGCACTACCGCCTCGATGGACACAGGCTTTCAACAACAGACTCAGCGCGCGCGTCTACAACGCGTCCCCCCCTTCTCTTATTTTTACAAACCTCCAATAACTCAGTTAGTTAACGATAGTTTATCATTCATAGCTTATAGCTACAGTAGCTAGCTAGAAAATGCCGAAAGGTAAACGGTCAAAGTGGTCAAGGAGCGCACCGTGTTAAAAAGTTAAAAAGTTAAAAAGTTTAAAACTTTTTTTTCTTCTTCTAACAGTTAATATATCATTTCAGATGTGTTTGTTAAAATGTTACCTTTTTTGCCTTGGCAACAAAAAAAAGCCTTACATTAATGCTGTCCCTTTTTTTTCCAAAAAAGTACCGGTTCAGGCACCGTTTAGGCACCGGTATCGTTTTAAAAGTACCGGGTTAGCACCGGTATCGAAAAAAAAAAAACAATACTCATCCCTAGGTGGAAGTGAGGCTGTCTGTCTTCCACTATGGCTGCCTGGGCACAGTCGTCACCATGTGTGCTTTGATTTGGCAACTGTTTTGCTGCGTGGTCCCAGTGGAGAGAGGCCTGGCGTTTGGGATTACTTTATCCGGCTGCTTTAGAACAGATGCTTTATGGGAAAAAAGGGGGATTTCTGTCCCTGTTTCTGAGGTGGCAGATGCAGAAATCAAATGCTTCTCTTAGTGCTTCACCTTCGTCCACGTTGATGCCACCTGCCTGACTGCCACCTGCATTCCACATAGGTTGTGTGTGTGTGTCTATATATATATGTATACAGTGAAAGTAGCAAAACAGCATTTGTCTTTTCAGAACTCCTCATTATCCTGCTGACCCTCTGACCCAGTGACGTTTAATCACTGAAGAATTCTTTTAAACCATAATGTATTTTGATCCACTGTTAATTGCCTGTGAAAACATGCTTTCAAATATTAAGTAATTCTCAATAATATTTAATTTGCATGAGTAAATAAGCAGCAATCAAAACAAAAGGCCTCAAATGGCTCAAAATAAATGGTGCTCAGAAGAAGGTCACATAGACACATAAAGTCTGGTCCACGACAAAAACACAAATAAATAAACCTCATCAAACCTCCAGGTTGATCTTTTTTGATGGAGGTGATTGAGACACCAGTGTAGCAGGACGTCCCTGATCCACAGCATAACTGGGATTTGCAGTTGCAACATCCTGCTGCGTTTGAATTCCTTGTTCTTTCCCATCACTTGGAGAGAATGTGGGTATTTTCCATGGTTTCCTCATTTGACATGATCCAAAGGGACCACTTAGCATGCTTCCGTTTGCTAAAAGTAAAAGAGGTTTACTGGGCACTTCTTCTGTGTCCCTGAACAAATGAGTAAAACTGCTGACTTTAAAAGGTCGACACAGCAGTTTATCCTCTGGCATCAACATGGCAGCTAACATTACTTCACACAGTGAATATGGATGTAACACTTTCTCATCATTTACGTCAATACCCTTTATCTAACATGTATTGTGGTTGAAATGAGAACAACATGTATTTATGATAAAAGTATTTGTTATTTAAAATGAATCCAGTTCGATTGGAAAACTTAAGGTAAATATAATGTTTGATTGAATTTCTTGATTTGATTTGACAGTCAATTGTTGACTTCATGGATGGTAATACAACTTCAATAATTATAGGACTATATCTTAAGCTAGACATTATTATACCCTGACATTGATTGAATACGCCTGCCCTGGACTCTACTAAGCCTTCACAGTGGAGATTTTGGAACGCTGATCGCCCCCACGCGTGTTTACAGGTCAAAGTGGTCTTCATTCTGCAGAGATTCTGCATTCATTTCTGCAGGTTCAACCAAACCTTTTATTTTTTTAACATACTCCATTTCCATTTCGCAGTAATAGTTTCTTGACTAGCTTCCACGTGATTGCAGACACGTTACACTAACGTAAGTGGGCGAGCAGCTGCACTGAGGCCATCGTGGAGTTGCTGCTGAATTTGCCACATCAGGGTTGGTTTGGACTTTTTAAAGCTTTAAACATTGCCGTGTGTTTGGCAGATTTTACCACAACAGTTTATATTATTATATTATTAATTTTCCAACTCATCTCATTGGGAGTAAACTAAATATGTTGCACATAACGGTACGAATGTTACATATCAAATGGATCCAAGCAGTCATACATTGTGTTTTACTCCCCTGTGGAACCTCTGTTCCTCCCCCTCTGCCTCTTTATCACCTCAATGATACATACATCAATGTAATGCTTTAATTAACCTCTTCAGTTCCAAACATTTTCCCGATTATTCTAGAAATGTAACATTTCAATTGTAATGGGAACAAAGTTTAGTGGAACAGCTGTGTGAACTCTCATTCTTTTTCTCGCTAGCTTGCGTCTGTTTTTATTCCAGTCCTCCTTTAACTCTACTACTCTACTATCTACTTCTCTCTGGTTGATCGCAAACATTGACCTTACTGAAATGGACAAACTGTTGCCTTCATGAGTCAGCAAAATAAAAGTATCTAGGTTAATCCATCCCTAAAGTGCTGTGATCACAATGGCCGTAGTAGAGCCGTAGTAGCAGATGGCGGTGAATCACTGAGTGGACGACTCAAATCACTTCACCTCATGTGTCAACACTACATGGCATCGACGGAGAACAGCTGGGATTGCATCTCACTTTTCCTCTCTATATGCAAATAAACACAGATTACATTTCTGCCTAGTTGTTTTTGATTAGCGGGAGCAGCAGGCTTCCATTTCCAGACTTTGGACTTTGGATATGTGCGGACATGGAGGTCCACACCTTGTGACCCGCGGGGAGGCCAGTGAGGGACGAGGAGTTACCTGATTGTTCACTGCCGGGTTGGATCGGGGTCCGAGTACTGCATGTACTCAGTGTGGTTCCACGTTTCTCCTGTTCTCTAAATGATCCGTGACTAAACACTGGATTTGCACACAGTGTTAGTTTATTGTATGTATATATCACACACACACACATTCAAACTTTTGATCTACAACACGTGTTTATTTCCTCCTTTTCTTCACATTTTGATCTTTCCCCAGTTGATGTATGTTGTGGATGTCTGAACTCCGACTGCCCTCTTCTTAGTGTGTGTGAGACAATAGGGTGTGTGTGCCCTCACATATTGAATATGAAATCTCTCCCGTCTCTTGCTCTGCGCATATTTCTTTTTGTTATCAAAAACTACTTGTCCTGTCACCATGTGTGTAAGTGATGTGTGAGGAAATTATATTTAAATTCACACATGCACAACCAGAGTCTGACGTGAAGGATGTGAAGGTGAAGGAGAGCTCAACCAGGTGGAAAAAAGACATAACAATATGTAGCAGAGCAAAATGTATTAACCTGATTTAAACATGATTTAAATTAAATAAAAAAAACAAAAGGATACCACAATATGCATTTTCCTGTTCATCATTCATTAGAGGAGATAATCACATGTGCACTATACATGTACATTAACATGCACATATAGTGACAGGGATTGAGATATTAAATATAAATGGTTGCTTCTTCAAACTGAACCGATTATGATGGTATTTATTCCACTTTATTCCACCAGTTAGTTTTCGTGCTTTCTTTAATGGGGATAAAATCATCAAACTGTGCTGATTCTAAAGCACGGAATTGATCAAATGAGGGAGAAATATTTACTTATAAATGTCTGTTTGTAGCAGGTGGCGTGCGTTGCATCACGTTACGAGAAGCATGTCAACACCGGGACTTTGGACATTGGTTCATTGGGGGGCCACAGGTTTGGGGGGTTTCAGGTGCAGCATATACCTGTGTGTCTTACCCTTAGGACCTCTGGACCACATCTTTCAGAAATAACATTGAAGAACCACGTTCCACTTTGATTTTTAATACCTCAACTTCCGTTTGTGTTTCTTTCCAACTGTAAAACATTCACATTGAAATGTATCTCTGCTGTTGAATTACGTTCTTATCTTTCCAACTGAGTGTCTCACTTCTTTTTTTATTCTGGATAAATTTGTACTTGAAATATTTGCAAGTAAAACAATTGTAAGGTTCAGGATAGGATGAAGCATTTGATAAAAAGAAAATTCATAAAGGCCACTTTTATTCCCAATGCCTGTGGTTTATCTTCTTGCTGCTCGGAGTATGACGTCCAGATGTATGGCTTCCTGCCAAATCTAACCCCACTCTGGAGCACATAACCTGCAAACATCTGTCACCAAGCATACTGATACACTCCTTGCTTGTTAAACCTACTGTCATGTGCTATAAATAGATGTTATGTTCCTCTTAAACTGATTGATGCTTGTGCACAGGGGTGTAACACAAATCAAATGGCCCTCCTACTAATTGCTGATACTTTAATGACTCGCCAGAGACCGAGAGATAAAGAGGATTGAAGGAAAATTATCTGTCTTTGTGCGAATGCTGATTGTACCTTGTTTCTGTGTTGCAGGGGACAGACTCCAAGTGTTTAAGGCCGTCACCTCTACATCATGGAAACCCTCGTCCCTGATTGGCTTGTCTACCGCCCGACAAGCAGAGTTTAGAGCGGACATCTTTGCCATTCTCTGTTCCAATGCAGTGGATGTTGTCAGGACCTTTATGAGGACTATTGTGAATATTGTGAGGAAGAGCTATTGGATTTGCCTTCAACCAAGCTGTAGGTTATTAATGGCTGCTATATTCCCAGTGACTGGTTTTAGAGATCATTAGCAACCACAACCTCTCCTAGCCCGGGGCTTTCCCCCTTACTGATGACTGCATGCTGTTGTAGCTTAGTGGGATTGTGCGTTTGTGTTTGCATCTGCATGGTGTAAGTGGGGATAGAACATAAGCAAACTATTTTATAACAAGTGGAGGCACCATTCAATAACTGGTCGTCGGCTACTCGAGCCTGCCAAGAGTACGAGCAAGATGATGGGACACGTGAGGCTTGAAGGGTCCCTGAGCGGCCGTCGCTGGCTGTCCTCTCTAATGTGGCTGGGACTGATGCTGCTGCTGCAGGCATCTCCGACCGCTGTGTGGGCGCAGAAACTTGACGAGAACGACCCGGTGGTCACCACAGTGTACGGCAGACTACGTGGCATCAAGAAGGAGCTCAGTAACGAGATCCTGGGTCCTGTAGTGCAGTTCCTTGGCGTGCCGTACGCTGCCCCGCCCACCGGCGAGCGACGCTTTCAGGCCCCCGAGCCACCGGCGTCGTGGCCGGAAATCCGCAACGCCACACACTTTGCCCCCGTGTGCCCTCAGAGCATCGTGGAGGGCCGCCTGCCGGATGTGATGCTGCCGGTGTGGTTCACCAACAGCATGGACGTGGTGTCCACATACGTCCAGGACCAGAGCGAGGACTGCCTCTACATTAACATCTACGTCCCCACCGAGGATGGTGAGTTCGCCTGCGGGCCCGGGGCAGGACTGCGGCGTTGTGTGGGCAGAGGCTATTGAACCCACCACATGCCGGTACAGTGGAGAGGGTCATGTCTCTGTCTCTGTTCGTCAGTCGAGGGATAGCATGACCTTGTGCATGTTTAATGTGCATGATACTGCTTATAGAACATGAGTGTGTGAAAGAGTGCTTTGTGTGTGTGGCTTCCATGGAGACCAGTTACCCGTTGATTCCACTCATTCTTCTTCTTTCTGTTTGCCATCTCTGCCATCTCCTCCACCCACCTGTTGCTTCTCATCACCATGTTTGCTCTTCTGTGCTACTCGCTCCCCCCACTCATTATTGTAACTCATCATAGCATCGTATTGTTCCAAGACACAATGGCAGCAGTTGGTTAAACGAGACTGATCAGGCTGACTGGCAGACGGGATGATTGAGCTGCTGTCTTTCATTCTTTCCTTCTACCTCTATTTCTACCTTTCCTTCCACTCAGCTTTTTGTGTGTGTGTTTGTGTGTGTGTGTGTGTGTGTGTGTGTGTGTGTGTTTGTGTGTGTGTGTGTGTGTGTGAGAGAGAGTGTGTTTGCATGCCAGCTCCTGTGTGCGTTGCGAATCCAGGGGCTCCATGTTATTCTTTAGTCTTTTATTCATTTTACAGTCAAAAGAATATCCAAGGAATGTGCCAGGAAACCGGGCAAGAAAATATGTAGACAAGGAGGTATGTATAATCTGAACGCAATCCATACAGCTCCATTAAAAGAAGAAACCACGGGTGGAAAAAGGAGAAGAAGCTTGCAGTGCTGCTGAGAGCAATCATGGGATCAAGGTGTACAAATGATTCAGGTCTCAACTCGGTGGATCTGCCTGCTTTCAGACTCAACATTTGTCTGATTTGAATAGGTCCCATTAGGCATCTTTCAGGCATCAGCCAAAAACACATTTGTTACTACAGCCCCGAATCAGCCATGTTATTTGCAGACCTTGTGATGTCGATGCCATGTGTGCTTTCATTGGTCATCAAGGTTTGGTGAGATGATCGGCTGCCAGATCTGGGGTCAGAAGCTGTGCTGTTACAAGGCCTGATGTGTGAAGAGACAGCAGCATATTAGATCAGACACGCTGTCTCTCACACACATACACACACACACACACACACATGCTCACGGTGTTTTGGGTGCATGCAGCGCTAAACAAGATGAGCTCGGGGTGGACCTTGACTGTGTAATCCCCATTAAAGGTTGGCCCGGACTACTGTTTCATCAAGATAATGTCCACCTCCTCCCCTCGGTCTCTCTTCCTGTCCCCTCGCCTCCCCCCACCAAGATGTGTGCACAGTTTAACTGTGTATAAACACACACGTGTACTCACACACACCTCTCAGAGGACGTGCAGGGAGACATTGGGATGCTTGTTAACTAAGAGATTATAGAAGTTTACAAGTTACACAGCATGGAGAATCACCACCATAAAAGACCCAGACAATCTGGAGCATTAGTTTTAGAAAACCACAGTGTAGGGATCTTTTTAGGAGCATCAAGGATGAACGTTCATTTAGGTCAGGCAGCGAAGCAACGGGGGAATCTCACTCACTGTTAGTAGCCACACGTCTGAAAATGAACTTTAAAATTTAGGAAGGGTGGCTGCCTGCATTTTCCTAAACGTATCCAAGGGTTGTTTGCACTTGTGATGGCTCAATAATTGCTGGTGTTGCTAGATATTTGTTTGAAAAAGCATCAAATGGAGAACAAATTAACTTTAAGATACATTGCTGACATCCTAGAATGTACATTTGATAGTGCTGCTAATTACTCACGAGCACAGATTGGCCCCTAGTGGTGCTCAAGCACAATTCTTTCTTCTTTCATCAATATTTAATAATTAAAATGACTCTCTCTGTCCCCAATTCCGCCCCAATGTGTTTTGACATTTATTTGAGTTCCCGACATACTGCGTGGCGCTCACAAGCCCCGCCCCTCCCTCCTCCACTACTCATACAGTGGGGAATTATTCTGGTGCTGGTTACTAGTTTCCCATGCTGTTTCTCTGTTGCATAGCAACAGTTACACTGAAAGGTAGCTATTTACTTTTAACTGTTGCTGGTAACCCTATTATAAAAACAATAAGGTACTCGAGGCAGTACTTTACAGGTCAATGGTTGCTAACGACGCCCTTGAACTGTTCCAGTACTGCCTCCAGTACTTCCTTGCTTAAGAACAATTTGGCCTGGTTTTGTCTGTTATTCATCTTTTTATTCAATTTGATAATTTGAGTTAGTTTGTTAAAAGAATCATTTTGGCGATGGGTGCCCTTTTGTTTTGGTTTGACCACCTGCCCCCCAAAATGTCTGTGCCGGAGCCTGGGACCAAGGTTATAAGGGGCAGCGTGTAGAGAGCCATGATGCCACAGAAGGCAGACATGGAGTAATAGAGAGAGGACAAAGGACACACAGGGACACGGGGAGATGGAGGGATGCAGGGAGTGATTGCTTTGAGACTCCTGAGGACCATGGGTCGGTGCCATGTTGGTTGAAAGAAGCCTTCCAGGGTTGTGTCAGGATGGCATACGGTCATTAAGTCGTCAAGGCGTGCTAGGACAGCTCTGTGTAATAAGATCAGTGGTAGCAACACTACGGTTTGTCTTCTCTCTCCCTGCAGCATGCATTCATGTTTTAAGATTGAGGTTATTGCAACACAAGATCACGTCTCACTGATGACAGCTAACTGAACAAAAAGTCAAAATGAATCAAAAGGAGTGACACAGAAACATGCATACACAAAACATGTGTATGCATCAAAAGGCATTATGGGTAAAAGAAAAACACGAGGATACATACATGCAAGGTTTGCCTCTGGTGCTCTGAGAAATGAGCAACAGGAGAACAGTTTTAACGTTTGACAGCACCGATGCGCCACCATGCCTGCCTCTGGTTGGTTAGCTCTGAAGGAGCCCGCCCCCTGACAGCGTACCTGTAGGAGAGACCAGGCAACTTCTCTGTGGACAACCGTATTCAATGACCACTCTTGTCTCTCAATAGATAAACTATAGCCACGATATAGTTAGCTAGTTTGAAAATAAATAAATGACTGGATTGAACATGGATTGTTTAGATCAGGGCTTCTCAATCCATGCAAGCTGGGCCCCCCACAAAGCTGGTTCATGGTAATTGGGGCCCCCCTTCCTGGCGCCACCCTCACCCCCACTATACCACCTTGCATAGATAGATAGCCCCCTAGGCTATTATTTTTAGGCCCACACATATTATTATTATCATCATCATCAGTAGCAGTAGGTAGGTCTATTATCATTACTAGGCTATTGCTATGTAATTATTAGGTTACATGCCTAATTGTTGGTATTATTATCATCATCAGGCTTATTATTATTATTACAAGGCTATTATAATTTGGAAATGGCACCAGACCTCTGATATGAATGTATGCTCCATTATTGTTATTATTACTAAGCCCAATAGTAGGCAGACCATCTGCATTTTTTACAGAAGCTTGCAGGTAGGCGATCTTAATGTGAGACCTGAGCATTCTTGGTGCAATGTCTGATAAACATCAAATCATCCTCAATTTGTGCCGATTGCGGTATTTTGTTTTGAGTGCAGTCATTTTCGAGAATCCTGCCTCACACAAATATGTCGACGCAAAAGGGAGGAGAATCTTCAAGGCGACGTCACAGAGTTGAGGGTATTCGTGCATCATTGCAGCCCAGAAAGACGAAAGAGGGCAGGAGGTAAAGCGTTCCTTCAGCCTACTGTCACTCTGCAGCTCAATAAGCTGTTCCTGCATATCAATTGACAGCTCATTTGCTGTGCACACAAATGGATCTCGAAGCCACGTAAAAGAGCGATAAACCTCTTTAAAGTACGTCGCAAATTGTTGTCTCACTGCTGGGCTACTGAGAGACTGACCGCCTGTGAGTGCTATTGGACGAGGGGGGTGGGAGGGGGGGGCAGGGGGGCTCACGGCTGCACCCGCTGCCCCTTGAGAACAGTAACTGCAGAGTGATACGTGCTTTCGAGAACATTTTTGCCATTTTATTAATCACTAAACTGACAATTTGCTTCAAGTTTTCATTTTACATTTTCATTTTAGGCATTTAGCAGACGCTCTTATCCAGTGCGACGTACAATAAGTGCAGACATTTCATCATTGAACTAAACAAAAAAAGCAATTGTACGTTGTTCCCGAGTGAGTGCAGGCTGAAGTGGCAGGGATAGAAGAGGTGCTGGAGAGGGAGAAAAGGATGATTCCATCATCGGAGCTGTGATGCAACAGCCAGCTGTGCTCGTCGGGTGGACAGTCTTGCGCAGAGACCTCGCTGTAAGCTGCAGGTCTCTCACACCCCTCTTGTTAATAAAGGCCTTTATTTCGCCATTGATGTGTTGTGATATAAACAAACGAACCATGTCCATCATAAGATCAACGGGAACCTGTGGTTAACTTTGGTTAACTAGTCTTTTCGGAGTTAGACCATGTAATAGTCCAACCACTTGCATGAAAATGGTTTCCGTGAATTATTTTTTTCTGGATTTTTTTTTCTCCCATCCTGTAGCCTACTCGCGCCCCCCTGGGAATGTGTCTGCGCCCCCCCAGTGGTTGAGAACCACTGGTGTAGATCATGCAATCCACTACTTGCCCTTCAATGCTGTCAGACCTTGTAAAACAAAAAGGGAATGTTTACTATGTTTACCTCATGTTAGATTAAGCATCGGGCTTTCAAAACTCAAACTAGGACACTAAACTGCAAACTGGGCCATTTTGGTTGCTTGTACAAGCTGTTTAATATCTGAAATGGTTCCGGAAACATTTCAACATGTTGCATTATTCTGAAATGTCCTTGCTGCCGTCTCCATTCCAAAGTTCTATGTTCAACGTGCAGGCAACTTGATAGACGGTGATCTGACCCTCCGGTGGTCTCTCTCTGCACAGGTTGCCCTTTTGCCTGGAGTCTGTCTCTGTCTCTCTATCTGTCCTGACCTTTTGACATCTCCCTTTCCCTCACTGTCCTTTTCTTTTTCTTTACCATTCCCCGGGCTTTGACCCAGTTTTGTAGTTGTTGAAGGAGCACACACACGCACACAGAGAGACACAAACAGATATACTGTAGAAGGCAAGAAGGGTCATGGCCCATCTTAATTTGCCCCCCCTCTCCCCCTTGAGAGGCTGGTGTTTCCTCTCAAAGTAGTGGTTTGTTTTCATGGCCTAATATACAGTCTATGCAGTATCACATTCACCACTCTAATGGGACTGTGCCTTGAAAATACTCCATATATTACAGGTCATTAAAGGTGACGCTTTTATCCAAAGCAACTTACATTGCAATTTTTTAACCCATGTTTTTTTTTACATTTTTACCTGGGGAGCAATTAGGGGTTGGGTGTCTTGCTCAGGGACACTTCAACATGAAACATTTGAACCACCATATGCGGACGAACCTCCGCATATAATCGCGCGCACAATGTCCACAGAGTGCCGGCGGGCCGCATTAGGGACTCGTCCGCGGGCCGTTTATTTAGTTTGCATGCATTTTTTTTAACAGCCCGGTTAGTAATGATGGTTGGGGACCGCTGGTTTAGTAGACTAATCGTTGCGCAGGACAAGACTTTGGTCGACTAAGCGTTTCTTTGGTTGACTACAGCCCAATCTGCCTGATATACTGAGGTTTTCCTTCCTGGCCCAAGAGAGTCCATTTGCCCCCCGCAAGGTTGTAAACCTACGGGAAAACACTGTATCTGTATTCAAAAGTAAGGAAAGGTTCATTGGTGCATTCATATCAAACGCAACGCAAATTATTCCCGCCACAGGATAACACACAAAGTCAAATTCACGTTAAAGGCTGAACGCACCAAACGCGTTGAAGTTGAAATTTTTCATTTTTGGCAACAAAATGGTGTGACGTCTTTACCCATTAGCCTATCACGTTTGAGATGGTCCAGGAACGACCTCGCACAAACATATACCAGTATATAACAGCATTTTTCACTGTAGTACATTAAAGTGTAGGACAATTGTATTGTTTATGGACACACTTCAAACTAAAAAGACAGTGTTTATTACGTGCTCACCCCCCCTCGTGAACCACACCCTGCAGACTGAGCAAAGATTCATATCATCTCACTTCCCCCCCTAAAAATGGAGGAGCAATCAAAACCGACTGTTCCAAGTTCTCTGTAATAAACAACGTCTCACATGTCTCTCTGCACAGGGAATTTACTTTATTATTTATTACCTGTACTTATAGTGAACTTCGCGTAGAGTAGTAACTATAATTATGACTTGACAGACTATGTGCCTAACTAACAAAAACTAAACATTGTCACGAAAATAATCACCTACAATCATAAGTAACAATACAACAAATCAATACATACCTAGGATGCTATCAACGGCCATGAGATGCAAACAGACTCAACTGGATATTAAACTACTAAAAACAAAGGTTCTGTGCCATGCTCCTCCACCACTTCCTGATCCTGACCAGTTACATTTCCTGTTTCCGCTTTTCAAAATAAACTTTTAATAAACACATTTTAATTTAACAATCGTAACAAAACAGTCTCTGTCTGTGATGATAATAATTAAAACATGACGTTACTGACTAACTAGTAGCCCCCCTGAAGTTTCAACCATTGACAGTCGACCTTCCAGTGTCCCCGTTGTGATGAGAAGGACATTATGCAGATTACCTTTAACCTTTGGCTGCACACGCTGCTGCAGGTGCACCCGTCACCTTCTGCTGCTTGGTCCACCAAGTGAAGGAGAGGAAATGTGTCCGTTTGGAAGCGCGGGTCGCTACGTAGCCCTAGTCATCAAGTCATCCAACGTGCATTCATTCAATGGCAGGCGATCTAGCAGCACTGCTTGGGGATCGACCTGTTGGCCGTTCCTGCTGGAGAGAAAGGAAAGCAAAACTCATTTATTGTTCAAAAACTAGATTAAGAAAGAAAACGGTCCCATTATTCAGTCTGTAAAAAGAGCAGGTGAGTCATTGTCATTTTGGGCTGTCATTTCATTGAAGAAATACTCTCCAGTTCTGTTATTATAAAGCAGCGACTTTATTTAGCTACCACAGACGACTGCTCCAGTGACGTTTCTCATTGAACAACGCCGAGATGTCAGAGAGGCTATTAACAACATTTGTGTTGTTCGTATCACTTTGGATCTTTGCATTTTGTATGAAGTTACAAAAAAAGGTTGCGTTGCATATTGTGTGATCACACCATCATTCTGCCACCCGGCTCCACCAAAATGAATGACAAAATATGTCCTCCTTACTGTTGAGTTCAACAAAATCCCGTTGCAGGATGTTTATTGGGTTTAGTCAAGTCTATCGGACCATTCAATTTGAATTCAGTTTTAATGACTTTAGCGATCACTACCACATACAAAGAAACCCAGCATAATAATCCCTCCCTCATCATGTCTATGACCAATCAGAGGGGACTAATATCATCTCAATGGAACATTTCAGTCACTTTCTCATTGAATGATGAAGCTGTTGTCTAAAGCTGTTTCTTACCTGCTGAGGGAGTATGACCGTGGCTCTATAAACGGTTTTACAACCTTTTGTTCGTCCAAGTAGTTACACACACACACACACACACCAGCATCCACGCGACTAAACCCATGCACATGCACAGACTCACATACAACCCGCTCAAGGTGACAGCATTGATAGCTGCTTATACATATTCATGGAACTTGCATTACAAAAATAAGCAGCTTTTTCTTTTCTGAATATGAAATGAAGGGCATTTGAAACTTCAGCACACCAATACCAGCCATTGTAGCCTCACAAATTACAGCAACAGAAACTGCACATAGACGTACCAATAAAAAAACCCTGCCCCATTTCAAAGATATATGTCGCGTTTGCTTTCAGTTAGTGCAGCTGCAGCACAGACATATTTTGCCTCATGTATATTTCAGACGCAACATATCGTGAACAGCGCAGAGCGACACGGCCTGGTGAAAAGTGACAGCTTTCTGCATAGTTTCCATTTCATTCCCAGTCATTATTTATGAGGGCCCTTTCCAAAACGGCCGTACAAATGATGTAGTGCATGAAGAGTTTGCCTCAGTGATGATAAAGAAGCAGCTGAAAAAAAAACTGTAAGCAATAATGTTGGCCTTGCACACCAATGACAGCAGAAAGGAAACGAGCGCCATTGAATGAATTGCTGCATTCTTTATCTTGTGCCACATCTGCTTTGAAGCAACCAGTTTGTTACGATCCGAGTCAAATGTTGTGGATGCCAAAAAGATGCACCATAAATTGAAAATGGACTATAACAAACCACAGCATACAACGATACACATCTATGACTCCCTTCAACGCAGCAGAAAGCCCCACAAGAAAATGAAACCTAAAAAGGCCCATGAAATTGGCTGATTAAAAAGCCTGCTGTTTACTGCACAGGGAAAAGAGTGGAGTATCGCCACTGCGCTACGAGCCCAAGAGTGTATGGCTGAAGCCCGCAGCCTCCCCTCTCATGCCGTAAAGCAAGACTTCTGAGCCTGTGGGGGCGACCCGACACTCCTGCAATTGCAAGTGCGGTATTTCCCCTACAGACCCCCAAGGCATAGTGTGCCTTTAAAACCCAAACCACGTTTCATGTTGCATGTATTCAGGGAGAACGGCCTCTTCCCCCAACTTGAACAGGTGATTGAGGTGATTGCCCCTCGCCAAGCAAGGCTGATAAGAAATGTATTAGTTTAAAGTCATTAGCTAAAAGATATTCAGTGTTCTAATAAAATCCTGTTGTTAGGTTGTGAAATTTCCTCTGTAAGACTAGGTCCTGCTCATCGATCTGCTCGGAGGGCAGAGAGGCCAAAAACTAGTGATTATGAAGAAAGTCAAATAGATCAACAAGCTGTTTCTTATAAAATGCTTTAGACTTTTGTCAACATTTTAAAGTTTAAATGGTGTCAGTAGCTGAAAGATTTGAAAGTTTAAGAGGATTTAAGAAAAATATGCATTGGAAAACCATGTTAAATGAATTTGTTTTATATTCATTTAAAAAAATAACAATATTAATGAGTAGAAAGCTAAAAGGTCGTAGACGAAAATGTCCCGAAGGAGCTGAATATTTGAATATTTCTTCGGTTTTAATAGCTGGAAGTGTGAAGGAGTTGAAAGGTGCCACGGAAGAAATAGGAGAAGATGTTGAAACAATACTTGTATCATGTCTATGATTTGATTTGTTTGTTAGGACTATGAGATATCAAATGTTGTAATCTCCTTTCTTTCCATTTGATATACTGAGGCAGCATCAATCCATCAATTGATCAATTTTAGAGGCCTTTACAATCTGTAAGCATCCTGTCATTAGCACAACTAAACCCCCCCAGACTCCCAGAACGCTTCCACAGGGACAAACAGCATCAAGGATTTACAGGGAATCGATTCCCTACGTGAGTCAAATCTAACTTCTGATGGCGGCCATAGGTCATTAGAACTTTTAGTTAAAAGTGACACCTAACTATTACACTTGTTTGCACAAAATAACACAATACATTACATTTAAATAAATTATGGAATTTTTCTCCTAACGAGATTAATCGTTGATTTACTTGCCACTAATTTGTACAGACATATATGTATATTTAGATGGCGTGTGCTTCTTATCTAGTAACAAACTGGGCCCCTCATGAGAGCATGCACCTGGCCATTCTTTATTTGTTTATTGGTTGTATATGTTTTTAACACTAGTTTTCATTGTAGCCAATGTAAAAGAGGTTGTATGGGTAAATACAATTATGTTATGAATTTAATTAAGAATACATTTATGGATACATTATAGATAACCCGTTACATATTCTTATTATTCTTATGCATGAATCAGAAGTTCAAAGCTTCACAGCCGCTTCATGAACAAACGAATGATTCTCTCACTTGGACGCTCTGTCTTTTGAATCAGCATATTCTGGGAGGCAAGAGAACATTTTGTTGAACATTCTCTTCTGTAGCTGTTAATTATTTAGCTGGAGAGTGTGAATGCTAATGATGCAGCGTTATGGGTTTGCCGCGTCCATGTAGAAGCAAGCTTTGCATCATCTCCGCAGTGCTGAAGTGCACTTAACACTGAGTAAACACAGCGTCCTGACCGGTACACCGTTACTACACCAAAGAACTAACTGCTAAGACAGATTGCCTCTCTGAGAACTTCTGAAAGGCTTTGAGCTTGCTGCGGCGCTGCAATCACTGGTAAACATACAAGTATTTTCTGTATCTGCAAGCAGTTTCATGGACAACATGTGGCTGTTGTGATTGCATTAGCATAGCACGCCAAATCCTATTGCGATCTTTGGAAAGCAGGCCATGTGTCTGCCTTGCTCCTACATCCCTCAATCTTTCTATTTACCATGTTGGTGTAGATGGAATGCGGCAAAAAATTTGAATCCAGAATTCCAAGAACTCTGCTGTTGAGGGCTGCCAAGTTCCTTTAATTACGCTGTGATGTTAAATTAGGTATGGAGGCGTAGAGCAGGTGGCACGCTGTACCGCTGGCATCCTTCCCAGGGCCAAAATATCCGTAGAAACATACAGACTCCCTGCTTCCCCTCCCAGGGCTTGTTGGCATGGTTGAGTCATGTGGACATTTTACAGATGGATGGCAGCATATTGTCCCAACTGATGCTAGCATGTTGCAGCTTAGTAATGAGTGCACATACACTGCTCATTGGTAAACCTCAACTGAAAGGAAAACAGGAAACAAACGCTCCTTTGCATTCCATTCTAGTTCTTTGGAGTTGATCCATAATAAACAAATAGGGGTTGCAGCATCTTCTGTGCTCCTGTATGATACTTAATATCAATAAATCAAACTTCTTTTCATAAAAGCATGACTCTGTCATCAATCGAGCTCAATAAATCTCTGATTATTTGCCTAAGCACGAGTGGAGTTCCTGAAGTGCTTTGTCTCATGTTCATGCTGTTTACAAAGCCAGCTTCCCATATAGGATAAATCTTCTGATTTGAGGGAGTGTGAATGAGCTGTAATTCTGTCAAAATGTCCTTCATTTGTGTCATTGGTTCATAAATAAGCCCTTTTGCAAACAGATTAGTTTGGCTGGAGGCTCAGCAGCAAACTCGTCACAGCTCACTGTCTGATTTTCAGACTAACTATGCAAAACAATTTTATTCTCAAAATGCCATTACTTGTCCCACCTTCAGTCTTCGTCCTCCCGTCTCCGTCTGTGGTTTACTCACATGAGCAGATGAAGTCATTAGCTCTCTTCCTAATGACTACCTTGCGTGTCATCTGTAATATTTATGTGCTGCACTAACAAATACAGAAGGCACACAAGCTTATTGGCACAATGAGAAGTAATGAGAAATATCATTTGCGGTTGCACTATTCCATAAATCATAACGCCCTGCAGTGGTATTATTCAGTCCATAGTGCTGTGCAATCTACCAGCCGTGGTATTAATCAATGCCTCTATGCCTCCGTTTACTTTGTGAATCCAAACTAGTTCAACTTTGTGGTTTTGAAGGATCCACAGATGTTTTGAACTGCTAAAAAACGGGTGTCAGCTTAACTTTGAAGCATTAATAAATTAATGATCGTTCAATTCAAGTTTTAGAAACAACATTTCTATGTAGGACATTTAGTTGATAAATCAGAGTGACTTAATAAGATTTTCAACTGCAGACTCAAACAACAAAAAGAACAGACCAGTAATGCACAAAAACACTAATTAAGTTGTTTTTTAATAATCACACATTTTTTATGAAGTCATTTATTTAACAAAAAAATCGAATTATCTCTAATTATCATACTAAAAGGAAAACATGCATACCCCCACTTACATCCACACCCCACATTCAGAAACATTTTCACCTTTCCCAGAACTGAATTGTTCGTTGATATCCTCTGGAACAGTCTGATCAAATTAACTACATTGTTTAGAGATAACTTTTAAATCAGTCAAATTTGACCAGAACACAACACAAGGGTAGAATGTATACTGTCACTGTATAAAGAAAATACTCTGTTTCAGGAAGTGGTGAAGTTGAGGGAAAACACCTGTTTGAGCCCACTGCAACAAGCCTGCTATTTGGACTACCACACTCACCCAGTGTTATATTGCAACAAATATTTAACAAGCTCTAAATTAAATTTGATGCATATATTCCAAAATAACTACATATGTACATGCTCTAGACATTATAATAACAACCCCAAAAAATATAAGACATTTTACTTACTTGAATCGGATGAATCCAGTCCAATGAAAAAAAAGGGATGTTGTTCAAGGAAACCTTGAGAGGTTGTGTGACTTTATGGCCATAAGGCGGGACTTATAAACAAATGTATGATCCAATAGCATTGTGAGACTGAACAATAGGACCCAATGACTATGTAAATGTGGTAAAAAATAACTGTTTTTAAGGATGACTAAAGGTAACGTTGTAATTTTACAACAAGGGGTGTTACAGGGTCAAAGAGAGCAAATTCATACATTTGGGGTCCGGTCTTCTTTCAGACTAGTTGAAAGAAAACATCCAAAAATAGATGGGACAGTCTAATAAGTTGCTGCCCAGTAAATCCCAGCTGAGTCGTCAGTGCTTCACCACCTCACTCAGATTATTGTTAGATGGATCAAATGTTTATAACTATAGAGATCGCTAAGACATGTGACCAAATGGACGGCAACGTCATGAGAACGCAAAGAATTATGGGAATGTTTGGCCCGTTTATATGGGCTAGCATAGCAGGCCAGTGTTGTGGCATGAAAATAATAACAAAATAGCGTGATAACAGAATATAATCCTACAAAATGCAGCAGGCTAAAGAAAACCTCTGAAACATGGCTTGGGAGGGCGAAGGGCGGGGGTACGTCGCCCCCCCTCCTCACACGTGGTCTCTCTCTAAACCCAGCGCAGGAGCGGTCCTCCTTCGCGTGCCTCCGGGTATCCAACTCTCTTGAAGGGGATTCAATGTCTCCCCTCCCCTGACCCAGGGGAGCCGGAGCGCCCGGTGTGTTTGTCGCTACCGTGCCCAACCCTCCCTGTCCTCGAAAGCTGTCAAACTCTTAAACAAAAATAAGAGACAACTCTTAGCGGTGGACTACTTGTCTCACTAGCGCAGGCTACGCGTGCCTCTCGCATTGGGTTGCTTCGGGGTGGGTGGGGGCGGCGCGCTTCGCTCCGCGGGCTACTGATCCATCGGTTTGTGAGCCTCCGTCCGCGGAGCCACCCCACAACTCATCCGACTGCGACCTCAGATCAGACGAGACAACCCGCTGAATTTAAGCATATTACTAAGCGGAGGAAAATAAACTAACAAGGATTCCCTCAGTAGCGGTGAGCGAAGAGGGAAGAGCCCAGCGCGTGGGAGATGTGGCGGCCTTCTGATAGAGGCTAAACCTGTAGACGGTGTGAGACCGGGGTCCGATCTTATCGGAGTC
Organism: Apeltes quadracus; assembly: GCA_021346845.1. Taxonomy (NCBI): domain Eukaryota; kingdom Metazoa; phylum Chordata; class Actinopteri; order Perciformes; family Gasterosteidae; genus Apeltes; species Apeltes quadracus. The sequence goes on along the minus strand of CM037924.1, from coordinate 9,725,639 downwards.
GGGTTGTTTGTGAATGGAGCCCAAAGCGGGTGGTAAACTCCATCTAAGGCTAAATAAATGGCTTGTACTATTATTTTTCCACGCTGGAAAACAATAGGATATTCCATTCTTAAGCTTTATGCCACTTCAGTCGTGAGAAGGACTATTACAGTTTATAACACAGCAGGTAGACGGCTGGAGTGTTTTCCTTGTTGTTTGTGCCGCGGATTCCCAAAATGCTTTGCGTTCACCACTGGGAATACGTCATGATGACGACACATTAGTGATCTCTATCATAGGGCTGTCAAAGTTGACGCCTTCATCTATGGGATTATTCTCAGCTATGCTACTTCTATCCCGATGTGTACACTGCACAGGACCACCGCTGTGTCCCTAGAAGACAGTGCTTTGGAAAATGTTCTGGCCAAATGACGGGAGATTTTGGCCACTAACGGCGTATATTTACGCACCGTGTGCATGACGGCGGCATGTTAAAGTGAACATGACTACCCAGCTGCAACGCGCACAGGACTGCGGTGAGGATACACAACAGGACGTGGATGAAAACGGCCACATTGTATCCAAAATATTGAATTGCGTTAATTAAGTTTTGTGGGGCTTTTGAGTTGGTCTTGAGTTCATAGGTGCATCTCAATACATAATAATAATAATAATAGTAATAATAATAAAATAATAATAATAATATGTTTTATTTATATTGCGCTTTACATGTGAGGACACATCTCAAAGTGCTTACACAAGCAAAAACATTAAAAGACATTGAACATTAAAAGTACATAAAAAACATTCAGAGGTAGCTAAAAACAGTTATACTAAGAGAAAGCATGTACATGTACATGTTCTAATATATTTTATATCAATATATTGATATATAATATAAAAAATGTGTTATATTTACATTGAATATTTATAATAATTCAATTCGTTTTATTTTGTTTAGCCCTAAATTGCAAATTACGAATTTGCCTCAGAGGGCTTTACAGTCTGTACACATGCAACATCCTCCGTCCCGAGACCCTCACATCGGCACAGGAAAACCCCCAAAAATGAAACAACCCTTCCAGGGGAAAAAGGGAAGAAACTTCAGAGGAGGGATCCCTCTCCCAGGATGGACCAACTGCAATGGATATCATGTGTATAGAATGACTCATACAGATGTAGAATACATTCAATTTCTATAACAGAAATGATTCAAAGAATTCCAAGTAGTAAGACAGGTGTACGGCAGGAACACTGCAGGGGCGACCACCATCAGATTCAACCACCATACACAGAAGAGTGTGGGGAGGGAAAGCACAAAGATTCTAGGAAAGGGTAATGTTGGTTTATGATGACAGTAATAGTAATATGAATCATATATAAGCAGGTGTCAGCAGGGCCACGGCCGGAGTCAGGACCAGGGTCCTGACGGAACTACGATCTGCAGAGACCTGCTCGGCGAGAAAGCACAAAGAACTCCCAGGAAGGAGCTGAATTAGTCATGTGCATTAATGCAACGTGGATTTTAGTAGAAGGAGAGAGTGAGAGAGGAGTTCAGTGTGTCCTAAGAAGTCCCCCGGCAGTTTAAGCCTATAGCAGCGTAACTAAGAGCTGGTCCAGGCTAACCTATAGCGGTATAGTATAACCTATACTATAAGCGGTATCAAAGAGGAAAGTTTTAAGCTTTACCGTATTTTCCGGACTATATGTCGCTCCGGAGTACGAGTCGCACCAGCCATAAAATACATAATAAAGAAGAAAAATACATAAATAAGTCGCACTGGAGTATACGTCGCATTTTTGGGGGATATTTATTTGATGAAATCCAACACCAAGAACAGACATGTCATCTTGAAAGGCAATTTAAAATAAAAATATAAGGCAACAACAGGCTGAATAATCGTACGGTATGCTAACATTACATGACACGTAAACAACGAACTGCAGAGTACGAGTACGAAGGCAACAACAGGCTGAACAACAGGCTGAACAACAGGCTGAACGTAATTGTACGGTATGCCAGCATACCGTACAATTACGTTAGCTAACGAACTGAGAACGCGCCTGGTGTGTTAACAGTAGTTTGAGTTATTCAGATAACTATAGCATAAATAACATGCTAACAAGTTCACCAAACCAACCAATCAATTAACCGACCAATGTCACTCTATTTAAACTAAATCCAATGAACTCTTCATCCTCCGTGTCACTTAAACAACTCCGCTAACTCCGGAGGTAGAAGCTGCGGCGCTTCCTCTTCTACGTCGCTTATGTCCGACTCATCGTCAGTTGCAGTTCCAATTAGTCCAGTCATTCTGAATCCTGACAGAATGGCTTTGGTTGTCACTGAAGCCCATGCTTTGTCCATCCATCCAATGACTTCCAGGAAAGTTGCACGGCGCATTCTCCCGGTTGCCGTGAAGCTGTGCTCTCCGTCCGTCATCCACTGCTCCCACAGGTTGCACAAGACTGCCTTAAAACTCCTATTCACGGAGATATCAAGTGGCTGGAGTATTTTGGTTAAGCCTCCAGGGATGATGGCAAGTATGGAGTTGAACATTTTAAATTTATTTTTAAACTGTGGCGTGATGTGCGCTCGCATGCTATCCATCACAAGCAGAGCTTTGCGTTCTCTGAAGAAGCCATCCGGACGCTTAGTGTAGCACTTTGTAAGCCATAAGTTCACCATTTCTTCATTCATCCACCCTTTCTCATTCACGGCGACTGCAACTGAGGGGGATTGGATTTTTGCCATAGTTTTTCGTTTGAAAATGACCATTGGTGGCAATTTTGATCCATCTCCACAACATGCCAGCACTACTGTGAAGTGCGATTTCTCATGACCAGTTGTTATTACATTCACACTCTTTTGCCCTTTCTCCGCAACACTTCGGCCAATGCGAATGTCAAACGTGAGGGGCACCTTGTCCATGTTAATAATTTCAATTCAATTCAATTCATTTTATTTTGTATAGCCCAAAATCGCAAATTACAAATTTGCCTCGGAGGGCTTTACAGTCTGTACACATGCAACATCCTCCGTCCCAAGACCCTCACATCGGCACAGGAAAAACTCCCCAAAAAATGAAAAAAAAAAACCCTTCCAGGGAAAAAAGGGAAGAAACCTTAGGGAGAACGTCAGAGGAGGGATCCCTCTCCCGAGATGGACAGACTGCAATGGATGTCATGTGTACAGAATGACTCATACAGATGTAGAATACATTCAATTTCTATAACAGAAATTAATCAAAGAATTCCAAGTAGCCGGCCAGATGTATGACAGGACCACTGCAGGGGCCACCACCGTCAGATCGAACCACCATCCACAGAAGACTGTGGGGAGGGAAAGCAAAGATTTTAGGAAAGGGTAATAGTGATATGAATCATATTTAAAATTATGATGATGATGATGATGATGACGATGATGATGATAGCAGCAGCAGGCCAGCAGGGCCACGGCCAGAGTCAGGACCAGGGTCCTGACCGAACTACGATCTGCAGAGACCTGCTCGGCGAGAAAGCACAAAGAACTCCCGGGAAGGAGCTGAATTAGTCATGTGCATTAATGCAACGTGGATTTTAGTAAAAGGAGAGAGAGATAGAGAGAGAGAGAGAGAGAGAGAGAGAGAGAGAGAGAGAGAGAGAGAGAGAGGATTTCGGTGCGTCCTAAAAAGTCCCCCGGCAGTTTAAGCCTATAGCAGCGTAACTAAGAGCTGGTCCAGGCAAACCTAAGCCAGCCCTAAATATAAGCGGTATCAAAGAGGAAAGTTTTAAGCTTTATCTTAAAGGAGCTGACTGAATCTGCCCCCCGGACTGAAAGTGGAAGCTGGTTCCACAAAAGAGGAGCTTGATAACTAATGTGATCCGGTGTCACGTTGTGATCACTTACATCTCTCAATGAACTCACGGAAAGTGTCAACTTTGACTTGGAAGTCTGCTGGCACTTTCCGGGACATCCCTGCTCTGATAGAGAGGCGATTGCGTTGCATGAAGCGATAACACCAGGAAGGTCCTCCTGAAAAGTAATTTTTATTCATCTTCTTGGCAAATACCTGGGCGCGGAGACGCAACTGCACTGTTGACTAGCCTCTCCCGGTAGCACGTTGTTCAAGCACCCATGTGCGAACTCGTTCCTCTAGCTGTGGCCACCTAGCTTTCAGCCCGCGATTGGCTTTTTTTGTTTACTTCATTTCAGTAAGAGTAACCTCCGCTTTTCGCCAGTCCCTTACAAGTTTCTTGTTAACTCCAAACTTTCTTCCTGTTGCTCGATTACCATTTTCGGCTGCATATTTTACTACTTGCAGCTTGTAATCTGCAGAATATGATTTTCTTTTCGGTGCCATTCTTGTTAAACCCTTCCCTGTTGTTTTTATAAGTTACCGCCAATGGTGAAATTATCAACACAGGCCTAGAGCGCCCTCCTGCGGTTTAGTGTGGAAATAACACGTGAAATGATATTATGTGTAAATAATTTCACACATAAGTCGCTCCGGAGTATACGTCGCACCCCCGGCCAAACTATGAAAAAAACTGCGACTTATAGTCCGGAAAATACGGTATCTTAAAAGAACTGACTGAATCTGCCCCCCGGACTGAAAGTGGAAGCTGGTTCCACAGACGAGCTTGAACTGAAATATCTGCCTCCCATCCTACTTTTTATAACTCTAGGAACAACAAGTAACCCAGCATCTATGCATCTAGCAGACCTTGTGGGACTCTGTGACCAACATTGGTGGTCTTCGAGGATTCACCGTTTACAAGCACAAACTGGGATCGATCCGATAAATAGGATTCAAACCAGCTAAGTGCAGTTCCTTTAATACCAATCAAATGTTCTAGTCTCTGCAGCAAGATACGATGATCGATGGTATCAAATGCGGCACTGAGGTCCAGCAAGACAAGAAAAGAGACAAGTCCTTGGTCCGATGCAAGTAGATCATTCGTGTTAGTTAATAGTTGTTTTATATATTTATAGTTATATGTATTGATTGATATACTGAATTGTTTGAATAAAATTACATTAAACTATTAAATAAACATTTAACTGCAAAGTAATAATGCGTGTTTGATACCCTTTTTTGCATTGAATCATACTGGGAGAGTTTACTGAAAGTGATTGGCTGGCCCTACCAAAATAAAATGCACCAGCTGCCACTGGCAAGGCACATACAGGCACACCTACACTCACTTAGATAGAGGTCAACAGTTAGATGGTTGCCAGCGTTGCATTTATGGTCCATATCTGAATCCAGTCTAACATGACACATTCAGTGTTTCTTGTGAAGCGTCGATCCCCACAAGATCCTCCACAGGTCAGACACGTTGAAACTCTGTGGCTCCTCTTTTGTTCAGGCTTTCCATCATCGGGCCCAAACTCTGCATATTGTAATACACTAACTTTGCTTCCTCTCTCAAACTGTCTCTCTGTCTTCATCTATTACTCCGGAGAAATGTATTAGGAAGTCGACATCATTAAGCACCTTGACTTGTGTGCTGCCAGGCTTTAATGTTTAATTTCACACCAAACGAGGGGAGGAGGACAGGGAGGAGGACGAGGAGGTGGAGGGAGGAGAGGATGGAGGGTAGAGGATCACAGGGGTGGATATGTTTCTTAATTTGTACGTGTGTGTTGGTGCATGTGTGCATGTACTGTATGTGTGTGTGTATGTGAGTGTAGTCATCACAAAGTAAACGATAAATCCTTCACGGCCCTTTCTTGTCGGCAGCAGCACCAGCCACGTGTGTATGTGTGTGTGGGGGGGGGCTTGTATTTGTGTACAAATGCTGATTATTGTAAATCCAATAATTAGCCCCAGCAGTGCATAGCCTCAGGGGCTCTTATTGGACCCTTAAACCCACTGCCACTCAAATGTCTCACTGTGCGACACACAAAGAAGCTGAAGCACACACACTGCAACACACAAAGAAGCTGAAGCACACACACTGTGCAACACACAAAGAAGCTGAAGCACACACACTGTGCAACACACAAAGAAGCTGAAGCACACACGCTGTGCAACATACAAAGAAGCTGAAGCACACACACTGCAAAACACAAAACTGAAGCACACACACTGCAACACACAAAGATGCTGAAGCACACACACTGTGCAACATACAAAGAAGCTGAAGCACACACACTGCAAAACACAAAACTGAAGCACACACACTGCAACACACAAAGATGCTGAAGCACACACACTGTGCAACACACAAAGAAGCTGAAGCACACACACTGCAAAACACAAAAGCTGAAGCACACACACTGCAACACACAAAGATGCTGAAGCACACACACTGTGCAACACACAAAGAAGCTGCAGCACACACACACTGCAACACACAAAGATGCTGAAGCACACACACTGTGCAACACACAAAGAAGCTGAAGCATACACTGTGGAACACACAAAGAAGCTGAATCATACACTGTGGAAGCATGGGTGCAGCGGTTTCTTCCCCAAACACACACACAAGCACATGAAAAGATCCTTCTAAGATAGAAAGCTTTCAAGGACCTGTGTGCTCAACAGTGGTGGACTCAATATTTATTCACAGTTAATAACATACATCCTCTCACACACTCACTCACAAACACAGTCGCAGTAGGAGACAAAACCACTACATCTGGATTCAAGGGCTACCTGTGTGTGTGTGTGTGTCAGCAAAAAACAGCTCAATAACTCATCACTTCTTTCATTAAGTGTATTGAGCTTGTCTAATAGACTGTGTGTGTATTGGTACATTGGTGTGTGTCTGTTTGATTCCCAGCTTGTTTTTTGACTGTCTTTTCGTTAATGGTTCAAGGTCCATTAAGCCCCTAGGCTGCTGTGTGTGTTGTAGCAGCTTGATGGCATGTATGACATGTAACAGCAGGGAACAATCTCAGAAAGAGTTTGCGTGTCCATGCTGACAGATACAAGCCACAGTAGTCAAATTATTATTTTGAAAGTCCTCTGCTCTCTGAATACACGTGGAGACAAACCGTGGCCAGATTTGTGGACACAAACTATTGAGGGAACTGTTCACAACTTGTAATGTGTATGATTGTGGAGGAGAACTTGTTTTTCTATAACAAACTAATACTCTGTTAATGCCCAGGCAGTGGAAAATAGCTTTGCTTTTTTATTTAATTTGATTAATGTTTAAGATTTACAGTGAATATCAAGGTTGCAAAATCCCACAATACTAAAAGAGATCAGAGAGTAACTTTGATTCCCAGTCTCAAGAATGCACTAAAGGAACATTTATGCACCCAACCTTTTGAGGTATTAGGAAATAAATGTCAGTTCACGAACACTAAGGCATGGTAAAGAATACTGGAACACGGTAACTCCACTTCACACAGTATTATGTTCTTTCACCAAAGAGAGGTTCCTGTGACTGACTGATCTGTGCTCACAATCACATTAAAATAATATTATATTTGAATAGCACATTTGAGATAGTTGCTTACCGAATGCAAACTGTCCTTTTTGCCTCAAACTTCTTTCATCTTGTCCAGTCCAGTTGAAAACACAGCAGAAAAGGGTATTCATATGACTCCAGATACTGCCTCATAGTCATTAACCCTCCACGTTTTGAAACTAGTGAGTCACAAATAAACCAAATTGTTGAGTCCAACTTCATGTTTGTTCTTTTTTTTAATCTTTTGCCCCTAATGATGGACAATGACAAAGGCTTTTGACGTTTGGGGTACAATCTGCTCCAGAGTAACCATCTGGCAGCTTTGAATAATTATACTTAGGCCACTGTGTTAGCAGTGACTGATTAATGCCGTGTGTCTTTGTGTGCGTTTGAGGGACAATGATGATTAACGATGGAGCAGACCTTGGGAAGGACGGACTGTAGGACAGATGACAGGAGATGGAGGGATAGGAGGGACGATGCACAGAGGTGGACAGGACTACACAAACCTGTTCTGGCAAAGACTGTTGAATTCGGACACATACAATGCAGTTTTGCAATTTGTTTCCCTTCAGGGTTAGGGTTCATTGATGTCACATCATGTCCTAATGGCACAGCAGTTGATACTGCAGGACCTTTTTGACTTTGTTGTTTTCTGGTCTTCATCATCTTGATGGAGAACTTGAACTACAACCGCTTTGGCTTTGCATGTTGGTTGTTTACAAACAATTCAAAGAGAAACATTTTTTGGGCTTTAAGCTGGTAAAGATGAGTTCCCACTCCTTGACAAAGGAGCCGATTCTGTTGTTGAGGGTTTTTTGCCAGGCTTCTGCTGCTTGACCAACCAGACTGGGATCGGCAGCATTTCACATCATATTCCTTTTATTTTGTGTGGCGTGTGCTCTCACAGTTAATGGGATACTTTGGATGTTTTCAAAAGGGAGTTGTTCCAAGCCATAGTTAGTGTAGTATCTATATTAGATGGTCTGTAGAGACAGACAGGAGTACTTGAAAAGGTAATGTAGTGTCGTTGAGAATGTTTTTCACCAGTTTACCTTTGCTGATGGGGAACTGAAGCTGTTACTTCTATCGGTCGTCTCCTCAAACCCCAAAGACTTCAACACATAGAAACTGACAGCAGAGGGAGACCTAAAACTCCTCCCTGATTTGACGAAAGCAGAGTACGAATAATCCACTTTTCTCCTCTGCTGGTAATCTACTTGTCACACTGAAAGTCAAGGACCGGAGACAGGAGGACTCAAACGCAGATTTCAAGCCAAAAATAAAGACTATTTAAATAATCAGAATGGACCAGAACACAAGCAAACAAAACCGTACAACATCATTTAAAGAATCGACAAGAGACAAGGGACACACTTAGTCTAAGTACACAAGGGAGGTGCAGGTGATTGGACACAGGTGGAAACCATCAGGGACACGGCCAGACCCGTCGCCAGACCCCAATCTTAAGGGGGGCACATGAAATGCATGGGAGGGCACTTATTATTAGCCTTAGTTTGGCTCCGCTCGTCTGGTCCTAATCACCCTGCTACTGGCCATGACTCCGCGCTGTCGAGGAGGATTCCTGGCTCCGATAACACTCGGCCTGTCCAGCCGGACCTGGGGCTGGATGCCTGCCTGGATTACAATGACGCCGCCGTCGAGCTCGGCGGTTGGCGAGAAAACCCACGTCTCCTCCCACATTGGCGATTGGCGTGGCCAAAATACTTGTGTGTGTGCTTCTCACGAGGTTCTATTTGTCCTCCTCCGCGATTCTCTGATCGTTCCGGTGGTCGATTCCTGCCGGTGCCTCCTCCCCAGCCCTCCGGGAAAAAGCACGCTCATGAAGCGTAAACATCCCGACCTGGCCGGAAGGGCTGTCGCGCAAAAACGGGCCGGCGGCCTCGTTCGTCCGGGCCTCGGCGCCTCTCCAATGGGTGATCTGGTGCTATGGCGCTGTCTGTCGTCTGTCGTCCTATCTTCGCTGATCACATGGCTGCCAGATTATCCGCGCTGGAAGACTCTTCCAACCCCAGTCCGCTCCTTCGGTGTCCACCTCTGCTTCGGCTGCCTCCGCCGTCTCCGACCTGCATCACCGCTCAAGCTCGGCGTGATGACGTTCGTTCCTAGAAGGACCCTGGTTTCCGCTGTACCTCTGTCCCCGGGCTCGCTTTCCGCCGGCCGCTGGCATCTCTCATCAGCCAAGGGGGCAGATTTTGGGTAATGACATTAACCTTGTAAACTCCTGCTGGGGTCTGAGCCATGCGAGCTGCGTGTCGGTGGCTGTGGGGATGTCTCTGTCAAGTTAAAGATGGGGACCCTAGATTGTTAAAAAACTTTCCCTGAGTTCCCTGAGCATTGGTGTGTATCAAGACGTAATTGAGAAGTTTAACCGGCACGCAGAGCCGAACTTGACACTATTGTTTCCGACCTGGCCCTCTGTTATGGTGGGGTCTCGTTTTATGACCTTTTCTGCAAAGACAGGCATATTCATACAGCGCTTCAACCAAAGACTGGACTGGTCCGTGGTCGACCTCGCGTTCATAAGTCAACACTTCACGGGGCACCAATCTTGTCCTGCTTCATCTGTGGCTCTCTCACACTGGCCCGAGCCGTAATTCTGGCTCCGAGGTGAATTCCGTTACTACTCCTCTCTGCTATAACTTTAATGAAACGTTTGTAGGTGCGTAATTGTAATTCATAGCGACGGGTGTGGACACGGAAGGGATAACACAACCAGGCAGAAAGTGAAGCTCACCCAGGGACAACGAGGGGCAGGAAACTACTAAATAAAACCGGAAACAAACCCACAACGTGACAGAACTTGTGGCACCAAATACGGCGAATTCACTGCGTAGTAACTCATATTTCCACACCGCAAAAAGGCACAGCAATCCCTTTAGTAAAGGAAGAGTGAGGTTTGGATTGGGTTTGACCTTTAAATTCTGGAAGTTCAGGTTAGAACCACTGACCCCAGAGTTCTCTCATAGTGGTGATTCATGGAGTCTGGTTTGGGGCCGGATTGAGGTGGCATGCTACTGCCTCACATTGTACCCTTCTCTACTTCACTTGTCCCACCTCATGAGGACTTCAGGTAGCAGCAGCAAAGTCTCCTCTTCACTCCTATCATCAGGGACAACACTAAAGCTAAAGCAGAAGCCCCCTGAGAGGCAGCTTCCATCTTCCACACACACTCAAACAGTCCCCTGTCACAAACACACGTCTCAGAGCCAAAATGGAAACCCCCCTAGTGTGAAAACTCCTGGTCGAAGCCAAAATAGCGTCACAAGGAGTGAATGGAATGTGGTTATGGGTTTTTGTGTGGGTGTAAATGTCTCCACTGTGAATGTGTACACACGTATTGTGTGTCCGCTTTTTTCAGAAGGGACTTGAGCTTGAATATGCGTGACAAAGAAGGAAGCGAGCAGAATGACCATATTTGGTTGGATGCCTGACACCTGACCACTTTAACTTTCACTCCCACACACTTTGACTAGAACTCTGGTTTACAAGGAAACATATAACAATGTTGTTTTATTTACCCATTTTTTCTAACTGGAGCCTGTTGTCATTTTGTCCTTTATAATATTGAGTTTCAATCGACCTGCAGGTAAAACTGAAACTGTGTTTAAGGGAAAATTGCCACTCTTTATGTGGATGTCCACTCACTGTTGATGGTAGATTGAAGCCTAACATTCCTCAGAGTGTGCTACATTGACCCAGAAAGTCCATTCTGTGTCTGGCTGTCCTATTTTGGATTTGAACATGTGCTTGAAAAGTTTGATTGTGTAAATAAAGTAGATCATACTAGCTTTGATGTCCCAACAGATGAGTGAGGAGGACGTTGTACATTTTACAGTTATGGCTCACTGGTAGAGCAGGGTTGTCCTTCAATCAGTACCCAAAATTGCTCCCATAGGTTTTTTTTTACGGTGTGTGTGTGTGTGCGTTTGTGTGTCTGAATGTTAGTGACTGATGGCCATTCAACTCTGTGTTTGGTAACTCCTGTCTTCATTACATCACATGTCATTTAGCTGACGCTTTTATCCAAAGCGCATTTCAACCATAGGGATACAAACCCAAGGAGGACAGTCAATATGTGAATCAGTGTGAATGATTACGTTTGGTAAAACTGAGTCGTTGGGAGAGTAGAAAAGAGATAATCAAGGACAGAATCAGAACCAGAATATTGTGACCAAGGGTTTTAAAAGTGAGCAGAAATAACACCCAAATTGTACAAAACGTCAATGTCTTCCTTATTACCAAGTGATTCAGTAGGATGCCAAAGTGCTGTATGTTTGATGGGATTCGAAACGTCTGAGTAGCTATCATCCACGTTGGTGTTTTTCATGTGTTCATGATCGGTGCGTGTTTTCTGCGCAGTGTATGTCAGCTCAAGGTTTCTGAGGTGAATGTATACGGCTGATGAAGGATACTTAATTGAATTTGAAAAAGGGCATATTATTGCAAACCATCATTTTTTCAGATCATATTTTGCCATCATTTATGAAACAGATTAACATATGTACATTTTAAAATGTACACATTGGGTAGGTGTTTTACTTTGTAACAGTGTTTGATTCAAACCCGATTGCCATTTCATTTTAATATGTTATGTCAGTATTTTTATGTTAAGTAAGTCTTAATGTATAACTGCAATGTATAAATCCTTAAAATAAATCCTTTATGTAAAAATGAAAGTATAGCTTTTCATTTTAAACTGTCAGTTTAAAATGAAAAGCATAGCTTTTGAAAGTATGCTTAATGAAAGTATAGCTTTTCATTTTAAACTATGTCAGTTTAAAATGAAAAGCTCTACTTTCATTTTTACATAAAGAATTTATTTTAAGGATTTATACATTGCAGTTATACATTAAGACTTACTTTAAAAAAATACTGACATAACATATGCTCCAACTGCTCGTAAACGCAAATATCAGCTAATAACATGGCAGCAACTCAATGCATTTAGGCACGTAGACTTGGTCGAGACAATCTGCTGCAGTTCAAACCGAGCATCAGAATGGGGAAGAAAGGTGATTTAAGTGACTTTGAACGTGGCATGGTTGTTGGTGCCAGACAGGCTGGTCTGAGTATTTCAGAAACTGCTGATCTACTGGGATTTTCACGCACAACCATCTCTAGGTTTTACAGAGAATGGTCCGAAAAAGAGAAAATATCCAGTGAGCGGCAGTTCTATGGGCGACAATGCCTCGTTGATGCCAGAGGTCAGAGGAGAATGGCCAGGCTAGTTCGAGCTGATAGAAAGGCAACAGTAACTCAAATAACCACTCGTTACAACCAAGGTATGCAGAAGAAGCATCTCTGAATGCACAACTCGAACTTCGAGGCGGATGGGCTACAGCAGCAGAAGACCACATCGGGTGCCACTCCTGTCAGCTAAGAACAGGAAACTGAGGCTAAAATTCGCACAGGCTCACCAAAATTGGACAATAGAAGATTGGAAAAAGGTTGCCTGGTCTGATGAGTCTCGATTTCTGCTGCGACATTCGCATGGTAGGTTCAGAATTTGGCGTAAACATAAAAGAATGGATCCATCCTGCCTTGTATCAACGCTTCAGGCTGGTGGTGGTGGTGCAATGGTGTGGGGGATATTTTCTTGGCACACTTTGGGCCCCTTGGTACCAATTGAGCATCGTGTCAACGCCACAGCCTACCTGAGTTTTGTTGCTGACCATGTCCATCCCTTTATGACCACAGTGTACCCATCTCCAGATGGCTACTTCCAGCTGGATAACGCGCCATATCATAAAGCGCCAATCATCTCAGACTGGTTTCTTGAACATGACAATAAGTTAGTTCACTGAACTCAAATGGCCTCCACAGTCACCAGATCTCAATCCAATAGAGCACCTTTGGGATGTGGTGGAACAGGAGATTTGCATCATGGATGTGCAGCCAACAAATCTGCAGCAACTGCGTGATGCTATCATGTCAATATGGACCAAACTCTCTCAGGAATGTTTCCAGTACCTTGTTGAATATATGCTACGAAAGATTAAGGGAGTTCTGAAGGCAAAAGGGGGTCCAACACGGTACTAGCAAGGTGTACCTAATAAAGTGGCCGGTGAGTGTATAACACCATAGTGTAGAAGTGCACCATCATCGTCTTTGGCAGGTTGAGTTTCTTCATCCTCTGCTGAGCCTTCTTGGTGATGGAGCTGATGTTGAGCTCCCACTTGAGGTCATGGGTGATGATGGAGCCCAGGAAACGGAAGGAGTCACACAGGGTGATGGGGGAAGGTGGGACTGCGTTCTTCCTGAAATCCACAACCATCTCCACTGAGAGAGAGTACATACATATTTATATACAGGGTGACTGACAAGCGGGAGCTGCTTGAAAGTGTCTAAAGGTGCTGATCCCCAATATATCTTTCTCCCATGTTGATACATTTGGCATTAAGGTGGCAGTTGTTTTCTGTTAATCCCTAAGCATACTAACAACATGGACTCGTTGTTCTCTAGTCAGCGCTCTTACACATTTTGTATCCTTGTAGGCTGGTTATTTGGCGAGGTTTTAGCTGTAGCAATTATGATTTAACCTTCTTTGCACACTGCGTTGTTTAGGCCAAATTTTGCATTCACACACTAAATGTGGCATATTTCTTGGCATATTCTTCTTGTCATGATAAAGGGGAACACCAGTGAGTGTGCTTTAAATTGTGAAAATATCAGTATATATATATATATATATATATATATATATATATATATAATTATACACACACACTTGTAGGGTACACAGTGCAAAAAAAGTGATCTCAGATTTGCCTGGAAAAAAGGAGTACTTACAGGGCACAAACTAGCTTTAACCGATAAGTGCACCTATGAACAGTGAGCATGTTCAAAGACCTTCCTGCAGTGTGTGGCGTTATTACAATAGCTCATGATGAGTGCCTGTTGTGAATGTTATGTGGTAGACACACACCGTAAAATGTCAGTGCCGGCGACAGGGATCGTAATAGGAGGGTTAGTAATAATAAAATGAGATGCTCTACCCACTAGATTTATATAGACTTCTTTTATCAATTAAAATCATGTCCATGTCCCCAAGTTACATTGTAATTAGCATTACAATGTTAAGTTCTAACAAGTCACAAAAAAAGAAATCCTTTATTATTCTAGTCATTACTTGCTACCAGCAGTCTTCAAATACCTTTGTTGTCGGGGTGTAACGATTCGTTTTTAACAACGATTCGATTCGATCACGATTCGTGGTTGTCGATACGATTCAAGGACGATATTGGTTCATTTAGAACGATACGATCCGATGCGATTCAATGACTTGAAATCGATTCAGTAACTTTTTAGCCAAAAATTCAACCAGTATGACTGAAATAAATTTCCTAGATTCCTGTTGTTTCTGGTAATGGAATCAGGTATCAATTAATTATGAATATAAATAAACAAGTAAACAACAATGAATGGAAAATGCATTCACATTTTATTTGAACAAAGTGCAAACACTGCCGTAGCAGTGTAGCAGAAAAAAACCTGTATTAGTGATATACACAAAAAACACCCCTGCAATAATGGTTTCCCCCTACCAACCCCCGACAAACCCCCCCCTCTATTTTAACCTTTGTGGAACATTCCGTCGGATTTGCCGTGAAACCCGGAAGTTGAATCAGGGCTCGGGACGGCGGTGGGTTACGGCTCAGTCCGCGAAAGCCTTTATCATTAAAAGTGCTAAGAAAAAAAATGTGCTTAAATCCAATGGGTTATTTCCTAGTATCGATAAAATTGATTTATTACATTTTAAATCGATTTTAGATCGATCTATGTCGTCCATATGGCCAACTCGCCGAGCACAGATCGATGTAGTTGGATCGGAGGAATAAAAAACGATACATTGATGTAACAGCTGAATCGTTACACCCCTACTTTGTTGCCATGGAATTGTAACTGAACACGGAAACACACCAAACCTGCTTGGTGTGAAAGCTCAGCAAAGTAAGGTTGCAATTATCTCTCCCTCTCTCACTGCTTCTCTTTCTTTCAGGGGGGTCATAAAGACTGTTGACTGTTGTCTGTCAGCCAACCGTAGCAGTACTATGATGGCTAATTAAGAACAAACCGACAGCTCTTCTCTCTTATTACTCCGATTACAAATATCAGTGAAACCCAAGAGTGAATGTGTGCGTGCATTGTTTCATATGACTGCATCCTTGGTTAATTATCGGGATTTCACTCTGTGATCTCTCTGTCAAGAGCCAATTAGCCTGGTGGCTTTGCGGATCCCGCAACGTCAGTCCTGTTGTACGAGGAAGTATTTGTTAATGTGTTTGTGTAATTGGTAATGGTAAGGTTCTTGTTTAGGTGCTTGACAAGTCTTAATTACCTCAGGGGTTGTCAAAGGCCCGAGGCTGAGAGCAAAGAGATACAGACAAAATGATGGTGACAGGTTATTGTCTATTGATAAAGAGTGAGATTTATAGTAATTTGTTTCTGTTTACGCATTTATATTTTGTATATCTGCATTCTCTAATTCTTTCAGGGGATTTCATTGTAACTCCCGTTTGTCTCCCTCAAGCGTGGGATCCAAACAGTGTACCCAGCCAAGGATTTAAAATGCGTGTTGCGCATGATGGTGAGGTCCTTAACGGGAAACTAAGGAAGATGTACATATTTGAAATGAACAGTTTCGTTCCCAGCAGGAGTGACATACTGTCACAGTCCAGGTTCATGGTTGCAATGCACTTATTTGGATAAAAGCATCAGCTAAATGACATGTAAAGTTCAGTTCACTGTCTGCCACCCAATAATCGCAGATGTAATTCAAAGAGGGGCCAGTTCTGAAGAACTGGTTGGGACATTTTGCCTCAGTTCTAATAATTTTTAAGACTGCCAATAGAGGAGTGGCTAATCTAATCAGCAAAGGAAGCCAGAAAAAGTGTCAAAAGGTTGCAAAAGTTTTTGTTGCGTGAGGCAAAGCTGAAAATGAAGCTAAAAGCTAAATCTGAACCAGGCACATACTAAACAAAGGTGTCAGTGTCAGTGTCAAGCAGTTCAGTAGTTCAATCAGACTGGTCAAAACAAATGCATGGATCTGGAAAGAAGCAAAGAAGTTGATTGGAAAAAAGAAGGTTCAAAGATTCACCCAGCCGATTCTTCACTCAGGAATGGAGCTGAAGAAAGTTCAGTTTGAGTTTAGTTACAGCAAATTCCAGGCAACATTTCACATCGCAGCCAACCTGGCAAATGAGCGCCCAATTAACGATGGAATACAGAGCTGAGATGGCTGCATTCAATATAGCACACCCAGCACGCTCCTTCTTAGCTGGGTGTCTCAAAAATAGGATTTCAAAACTTTTGACTTTTCCATTAAATCTACAAAAGACTTAGAGCCATGGAGTTGGAGTTGACCAAGTCCTGGAAGCATTAAAGTCAACTTCAATGCAAGTGGCACACTACAGAAATAAACGCAGTTGTTGGGAACATGACCAAAAGGTGCTGAGAGGGCGATAGAAGCTTGGCAGAGTCATCTGTACAAATTGAGAGTAAGGGTGTCGTGAGGGACGTCAACATCGGGATTTTTCAAAGCTGTTTCAACAGCACTGAAAATGGTGAGCAAATAATCAAACTATGAAAAAACAGAAGACCATTCCCTTACAAAAATGTCAGGCAGTTTTTTGTTCTACTATCTCCCGGGGGATGGACAAAGACTCAAGTGTTCCAGAACGATTAAGGGAATCTACCGGGACTATATAGTTTGCCTTTAAAGCTGGAAATTAGCTCCCATGAGAAGATTGAGTTGTAGGTGTCAAGTCAAATGAGAGTTTCTCTGATAAAAAGCACTGGTAGAGGTTGGAGAGAGCAATCTGCGACCGTGCGTGACTGGCGGGTCCGAAAAGCCTGAGAGGCAGCCAGTTTTACACCTAGACGCTGCACAGCTGAGCCCCAAACTAAGTGAAGGCAATATATATGAAACCTATCTCAATAAAAAGGAGAAAAAAAGGGGAAAGAGTTTTGTCTTGAGTGGAATCTAGTTCACTCCTTTGGCAAGACTTGTCAAATGGACAAAATCAAGAATAATATTGGTGAGGGAAATTGACTTATCGTTTTGCTTAATATGAGACTTGTTACCTCAGCAGTATTGATGTTATCACTTCATTTTGTACAGCCAATCAATGCAAAGTGCTTTTTATTGGTCTTCTCTGTCACCCATCCTCACACACTAACACCCTAACAGCACCTACCAAAAATCAACTACCATTCTGCTGGTCGTCCCCTATAGTACTCCTGGTCTCCCGATCGACGTGCAGGGCACCCCCTTCGAGGTGGACACCTGCCTGCTGCTCCTCCAAATACTGGTTCCTCGTGTAGCTTCAGCCTGAATCTCCCCCCCCTCTCTTATGTGTTTTGGGCTTTCTAAAATCCATCCCTTACGAGTGTGGGTTTGTTCCTGGTTTATTTTGTAGTTTCCTGCCTCTCGTGTTGCTTAGTTAACTTCACTTCCTCCCCTTGTGTGTTTTCGCCTGTGATTGTCTGCCCTGTCCCTGATCGTTTCCATGTCCAATCACCTGCCCCACCTCGGCGGTTATAGAAACATTGTTAAATCTCACGATTGCCGTCCTTCCGTTTTAGGTGGCCTCTATCAGACTGAGTCCGCAACTTGTCCGATGGTCACAAGGCGACACGCGACAAGATTCTAATGTATCTCAATCGTAAACACGGCTTGTTTAAGCTTAAACTACCGAGGTACCTACTGGCGTAGCGAGAATATTAAATAAGACTGATCAAGATGAAACTGGATTTTATAGACAATGGACAGCATCCGAATCATGGCTAACTTTGTAGGTATGAAGACTCGACCTGCGCAAGCGAGAGACAGACGATAATCCAGTGTTAAGCACTGCCTCTAGCAGTCAGAAAGAATGGAATTGAACATCCATGTTGTTTCTCAAGATTTTATTAATGTTCTCAATGTTATGTTTTTTTCTTTTTATCAACCCGTATTCTTAGACCAAGATTAGAGAAATCTATGTTCATGAAAACCTACTTTCAGTTAAAATCCTGAACGTGATATCTATTCCTGGACACTATTTGTTCTTTGCGGTCCTCCCAGGGTGCCTTCCTGCACTGGCCGTTATCAGCCTACCTTCTTAGGTGTTGGTAATAAGCAGTTTCAAACCTCATTGCCTCCTCATTATAGTCAAGACCTGCTGGGATTTCTGCTTCTTTCCATCTCTCCAGGAGTCAGCTCAATCCCTGCTGGACACAGGTGGACGTTCTCTGTGATGTGTGTATGATGTGTGCGTGGATTGGGAAAAGAAAGGCCGGATGGACTATGTGTCTGTTAGATATGTTTTTTTTTCACTGAATTTATTTTACAACATTATTTTATTTCTTTTTTAAGACATTGCTCTTGCACTTGCTTTAGGGGATAACGCGACTGTTTGAATATTCAGTTCGTAGCCATCAGAAACTACATCATTTAAAGGACAAAAAGCAGGAGAAATATTGCAGTACTGATCCAACCGGGAAATGTCACAATATCATCTGGTTTGTAGACATATCTTAAGGCATGATATATTCATACAGGACAATTGTCAGGTGTGTGACGTCAAAGACGGGAAGATGCAAAATGCAGGGTTTCAAATAAAAAGGGTTTTAATATTGCAACAAGGCCAAACTCAGGATTCCAGAAGGGAAACAGGATCAGGTGGTAGCGGCGCCAGCGGGCTGTGATTGGAAAACGGGACTGAAG
The DNA here is from genome assembly GCA_021346845.1 of Apeltes quadracus. Classification (NCBI taxonomy): domain Eukaryota; kingdom Metazoa; phylum Chordata; class Actinopteri; order Perciformes; family Gasterosteidae; genus Apeltes; species Apeltes quadracus. Next base: position 9,706,522 of record CM037924.1, on the reverse strand, counting down.
GGGGTGGGGGGATTATTCAAATAGCTAGGTTTGTGACGTAGAAAACCTTGAGGAACAGCTCGTTCAGAAACCGGTATCTCACTCAAAACAGCATGGATGGATTTTCTTCCAAGTTTGTATGCGTGTGGAAGCACCAGAGACGCACAATAACATCCAAATACCAGAAAAAGCGATTTTTCCATAATATGGGCCCTTTAAGTACAGGAGGGAGGTGCCGGTGATTAGGCACGGCTGGGAACAATCATCGACGACAGACAATAACGAGGAAGACAGGACAAGGCCCGGAGGTGAAGCTCACCCAGGGACAAACGAGGCTCGAACTACAAAATAAAGCCAGAAAGAGACCCAAACCGTGACAACAATGATGTGAATGTGAAACAACCACAACAACTGAATAGAATGTGGGAAGATAGACAATATAATGCATAATAAAAGACATTATGCATGGTAGTTATATGTGTAATATGTCCAACTTGTTTGGATATTGTTCTTCTCATCCCATTATGTAAAAATAATGTTCAAACCAATTTCATAATATTTCCCTTACATTCAATTATGTCTGTACAAACCCCTTCCATAAACGTGTCAGAAGAAGTGCATTTTAAAATACATAATTTAACGTGTCTTCATGCCAGTTCAAACAATATGAGCCAGTTTCATGCATGTAGTTTAAAAAAAAATAACAACATGGTTCTGCCAACAAAGCTATTTAGGTTTTGTAAAATATTGCTGTTTGCGTTATCAATTCCAGGAGTTCCGAGATGGATAAATCACCATTTCCTTCTCAATTCCTACGAGGCCTCTTAGGTAAAAGACTCCTCCCCCTCCGCTCCCACCCACAGTTAATTGGTCATTACAAGGATTTCAAATTGATAGTTAATTAAAGTTAAATAAAAGTATTGAATTAATTTAAATCCAATATACTTACTACTGCTGTATGACAACGGACTGCATTATTTTTCTTCTATGTCATCTTCCAAAATTGTGGAGCTGGCTCAAGCAAGTTCGGACAAAGCCAGCAGCTGAAGTAAAACTACATCGCTAGCTTTGTGTGGTTTTAATGTTGAATGTTGATATTATTTGGGAAGCTAATCCTTCCTGGTGTATTTCATGCAGGAAATGAAACAAAGAACTTTAATTTAGTACAACATTTGTTTGTTAACAACAGACACCAAAAAAACATTAATTAGAATTAAGAAATATTCACCGATGAAATATGTGAATGAAAAGAATACTTTTGCATTGGTTTCATTTCCGACCCCTGTACTCGTAATGCATTGGCATGCATAAGGGTGCTACATGCAGCACATCCCGTGGCCATTTGTTTTGCCTTCCTAACTGCACTGCACCTGCGTCCCTCCGCCATGAGGCAGATAGCATCCTACCACTGCCGGCCACTGAGGCTTAGCTCTTCATTACCCCCACTCTCAGCCTCTAGCCTACCTTTTAAAGAAAGGTCGACTTGTTGAAAAGTGCGCCCTAGAAAAAAAGCGCTGTAACTTACATTTAAATTTAGCCCTCCTTTTATCTCGGCTTCCTCATTAGCAGCGCTACAGAATAGTTGTTCCTGGTTAAGTCTTTATTGCTGCGGGCTCTTTCACTTGTCTCCCTCTGGCTCCCTCAATGTTTTTCTCCTTTCTCCTTTTCCTAATGGCACAATGGCATGGTCTGCTCTGTGTATGACGTTAATAAGCTTTCATGGTGTTGCTATGGGCGAAGTAGTTTTACTGCTATGGTCGGCGCTGTTTGGCCCGTCACTTTATCACCCTGCTTGCTCATGGCAATTAGTCTGCAAGAATCTCCCAACCCACCTGCCTCCACGGTCCAGTCATATCCGGACATAGCAACAGAGAGGGCGTCCACTTCCCTGCAAGTCTTTACTAGCAAGAAGAGAGTCATCTGGTTTCACAAAGACTTCCCTTTTCTTTGCTGGTGGCACTGGATCGGACACTGGACACTGGTGTTTCAAATGCAACAATACAAGGCACATACCCCATGTTATTTTGCAGATTGCCAGGCTGTGAATGGAATAATTTCCAACTCACAAATATATGAATGAATGATATTCACTTTACATGGCAGCTATGGTCTGCAGCATCCTCCTCACTCTGCTTGCCTGGGAGCCTAATTTGAGTACTCATGAAGATCCATCTTCCCTCACACAACAAACGTGGTCCCTCATTTAGAAATATAGGAGGCATACACCGAGATTGAGGAATCTCTAGTCTCACAGCTATTGCTTTCCCAAACGCTGTCACTGTAGAATTAGGCCATTCGCTGGAACAGCACTGTAGAATTAATATGCTCTCATTTGCGAGTTGTTCATGATCTTTGTTATGGAAATAAATTTCTTCCGGAAAACTCCCAATCAAATGTTTGTATTACCTGGGTGTTAAATGCCAAGTGAAACGCTTTTAACATAAACTATAAGAAATGTAAAAATGGGGCTGCTTGCATGAACACAGTTTGATTTGACAGCACTTTGGTATCCGCCCCCTCATTAGAATCGCAATGTGTGCTATTACTGCACTCTGTTATTCAGTAAATAACGTAGGGACAGGTCCAAAATGTGCACATTATATCTGTAGGAAAAGGTCTAAGAGGACTGAAGAAGCAGTCGTAGGCAGTCGGACAATGCTTTACTCTCAAAAAGGCAGTAGGCGTCTGCAGATTAAGAATGTTGAGGTATTCGGATGGTTCACTTCCCGTTTCATATCGACAGTCAGCCACGCCCCTCCCCTTAACCAGGTCCTTTTGTTCCCCTGAATCTGGTCGGGGCTGCGTTTGCCAAGCTGCATTCTCTTCCACTTCCCTTATGTGTGAATGCTTCAGCACTCCAGACGATTGCGAATAGTTACAAGAAATAACAAGCCAGTGTTTTTTTCTCCATGTGGACAAATACTGCAACGAGTGGAGCCAGAAGAAGTGGCTAACTGTTAACAATGTAAACAGATTATTAATACTCCATTGCAACATCATTTCAGCAGTGCATCAGATGATATCATCCTCCTGATGGGAGCGTCAGATCAGAAATGCTGTTACATTAGCATATATCTAATGTTTTATAATTCATTCCATTTCAAATTGAACTAATAATTGATAGTTTCTTGGGAGTCTGCTGAGATGGATGGATCACATTGTATTTATAGCATTGGTTCATGAAGCAATATTGAGTTTGTTTCTCTGTGTAGCTATAGTAGCATGTCTGAACATACCTCAGTGAGATCTCTATATGATTTCAAAGCCTAACCAAAAATAGTCTATAGTTTATGAGATGTCATTTTCCTCGTTTAATCTCTGCGATTGACACAGCAGATCTGTAATATTTCCCTCTTTTTTTTCCATAACCAATTTCCTTCCTCTGCTCCAGTAAGAATAAAAAACCCTAACCCAGGGGAACATCTAAACTCTTGGGACCTTTTTGCGGTCTCGCCACCTGAGCTGTGGACTTTCCTTCTCGGCTCAGATATTGATCTGCCGCTTAGGCAATTAGTCTGAGCAGACCTCGTCCCTCCGTATCCTCGTTCCTCCTTGCTCCCATCTAAAGCTCTGAGAAAACACCAAAGGATTGCCCAGAGTCCAAAGAAGCCAAATTACCTGCTCCTTTTCTTCCTTTATTGTGGTCACCTGTCAGCCTCAGAGGTCAGGAAACGTCTGCACTGTTTATACAACTCCATCAGCCCCCTTTTCTCCCTCCGCCTGCAACCCAGACCAGGAACACGGATTACAGCGTTGGAGATGAGGGGCAGGCCCTTGTTTATTTCCCTTGTCGTCATAAGAAGGATGCTAATAGAGGGAGGACTCCTTCATTTGAACTTGCACTGGCTAAAATTGCATGTTGGTGACTCATGAGGAAACAAACTCAGAAACTCTGTGATGAATAATTTAGCAATTGTTTGCTGCAATTACCCATGATTCTTCATCACTGTTTTTTTCAATGGCCATTCCTAAAACAACAATTACATTAAGTTGACACTGAAATGGGAGAGCTCATCAAAAAGAAATGGCGCTGGTTTGTCTTTTTGCGATTGCTGTGTTATAGTCCACCTATAACTGAATGGTAAGACTTACTGATGTCAACAAGTAAAGTCTGCAGCTGCTGCATAGAGGATCGACGGTGAATACAGGAAGCCAGAGTGCTTTTAGGAGCAAACTGCCAGTGCTACAAACCAACATCAAATTCAACATGGATGTTCTTTTCCCAATATAGCTCCCTTTCTCCTCCTCTTCATCAATGTATTCATTTGAGAGGAAGCCATCCATCTCTTTTACCTCATACCAGGTGTACTCAACATCTGACCACCTTGATTCATGTAAAAATGGAACAAAAACGGGTAATGGTTTTGACATAGACTTGTTCACAGAGTCAAGGCGGTGAGAGACGCTAAACGCCTGTACAACTGCAACAACTAGTGACTCTGCTTCGGTTTGAGAGGCTTTAAACACCTCACAAACTACAACTATTATACTTCAGTCTTTGTTGTCTTGTGTGTCCATTGTCACCAACAAGTAAAATTCTGTGTATGTCTGACATACTATGGTAATAAATGTTTTCTGATAGCATAAAAGTACAAAGTCTGGATTTGTTCCCAAATCATATGTTAATCTACAGGTTCCTTGTATCTGTCCCTGAACAATGCAACGATTTTCACAAACTCCTGTTCTCAGCTTGAACTGTCCCTTTCATAGTCCCAGAAAGTCCACAGAAGCACGAAGTGGGAAAATCCCCTTCAAGGCCTCTGAGGCCACGAATCCCATTGAGGACTGAGGAACATGGCATGTGTAGCAAACACTGTAATACACAAACATTCTACTGTGTCACTGAATAGCATTCTATTAACAAATCTTTCAACTCTTCAAAGGTGATATTATTCTTGAGGTATAACAATAATAGCATGCTGGGTTGTTTGTGAGAGCTCAATTTTCTCCCTTGCGACATCAAACTGGCCTAAATGCCAGCGTTCATCAGATATCCACATCAATTGACGACGCATCTCTCCTTCTGACATTTCTTAATTTGGAATAAAGGGAGTGGGGGAGGGGGATCCCTTATTAACCTTTCTGCTTGAAATTGCATTACACACTTAAACTGGCATGTTTAAGAAACCAAAAAGGTTTATTCTATTCACTTACAGAACAGAATAGAGTACTTATTTCAACCCAAACCACAAACCACTTTCCCTATGCTTGCTTGATAAGTTTGCTAATCTAGTCATTCAGGTTGTTGTTGTCATTTTTTCAGTGGGTGCTGATGATGTCATTTCGTAGCAATAACTCTGAAATCACACTAGAAATCATGAGTCGTAATTTGTGCGAATCAATTTTTTTCATGTTATGAAGACTCTGCAATGGCAACTTTTATACTTCACCAAACCTAGATCTGATTTCTGATAAGTGGAGTGGATTTCTATTTTAGGATCTTTTCCCAAATCTTACTAGGAAGTGTCGATAACTAAACCTTACTGACTTTTAATTTAGAAAAGACAGTATGTAGGTGTTGTTTGAGAGTACACTGCATCATTTGGACGACGAGCGACCACGCTGCTGTGTGTCCCTATTTTGTTGGTATGCTCATGGCCTAATAGGTTATTAGTAGATGTTTTTGATCGCAAGTACATCATTACATTAGGTTACTTTTATAAGCATTGCCTTCCGATGTAGTAAATATTTGCTCGCAATTAACTAATATTTGCGGTCGTTTAGCGCCGTACAGGAACAAATCGCGTTGCCGTCATTTTTGCGTCTCGCCTCATCAAATTGACATAATTAATTTACCCATTGACAGACTGTTTATGCCTTCGATTGATCATTTAAACTGAAACGGTGATTGAGTGAAAAAAAACAGCATCATTTTAGTCAGCTAATGAAGCAGTGATTGCGATGATTGTTTTTCTACTCGGAGGAGACTAATGACTCCTAACCAATAATTAATGGATTCTCGGCCACTTGAATAAGCAGACTTCTAATACGAAGCGACAAGGAGACAAGTCTCAATGTAACCGCGCCTCCATGTGGGTGAGTCCTTGCAAACGTAAAAATGTTTTCCATTCGTATTAAAGTAAAGCTTTAACTCAACCTGAACTGCAAAAAAGTAGATGTGTGAGTGACTTTGCTTCATCCAGCAGCTGCCCCAGCTCATGTTTTAACACAAGCTGGGGCTGTTGCCGAGGACGACAGTTTGGGTTAGCTATTGGGTTAGTGCAAACATTTAGCGCTATTCCCAGGTGCAATAGAGGCATATTTCTCCACTATAATACATACTATCCAGCGGCTGGAGGTGAAATTGATTGCAGTTTCTCCTGTTTAGAGTTTTTATTGTATCCGTTTGTGTGGGCCTTTGGAGCAGAGTTTCAAATAAATATATACCACAAAAATCAAAGAAACCATCATTGGACATTGTGCATCAATGAAACGGCTCTACGTATTGTTGAGTGTGAACGTGCCCTATTCTCATACTGAGAGCTCTGTATTTCTGTCTAAAGGTTTCCTTAACAGCTGAAGCTTGACAACATGCACAGCATGCTGCTTAGACAGCTGGGGAACCAAGGATCCGTTTTGTTGTCAGTTCAGAGTCTGATATGCTGTTTGTGAATCGAGGCAATTCCCCCAAGACCCACCAAGCTCTTATCTACACTTCACTTTGAAACAGATTTTGTTTGTTTTTCAAGGAACATGTTGTACTGCTTCAGACTCTGTTTTTACTTGAATATTTTTAAAGTTTGTTCCACCAGTTCTCATTTTAAGTTGGAGTGGAGCTAATTGTCAAATTGACTTGGGTGGTGTTTTTACCAGTCTCAACCCGCTAGGTTGGTGTTGGTGATACATTTGTTTTCTATTGACACTAATCAAAGTGGGACACTTCCCTCCACCACGTCATATGGGAAATGTTTTATATACGTTTGATCTCACCAACGAAAGCAGTTAGTGATCCAATACTACTGCTACAAAATGAAGAAATAGTCAATGATGTGTGTCCCAGAACTTTCAGAAGATAGAGGACATCTTAACTGTGGTGGACACAATGAAATGTCCTCATCAACAGAACCCTGGGTTCGACAAAATGATGAATTACTGAATCAAATAGTTTTTGTTCTGCTTAAATATGCCAATTTACGGGCTGGGCGGTGTGGTAAAGAATTCTCACCACGATGTTTAGTAAGATTTTGGCAGCTTCACCGTGTATCACAGAATGATTGTATTTCTTAGCCGGCCTGCGAGTGGTGAACAATGAGTTGTTTGTGTGGTGTGTCATTGTTGGAATGCTTTCAAAGCATTCCAAGTAATGTTATCCTATTCTTTATTAAACTTATATTTCTTCCTTTACGCCTTTCAACTCCTTCACACTTTCAGCTATTTAAACCATTCAAATTTTAAAATGTTCAGCTTGTTTCAGGGAAGGGTGCTATTTAGCTTTCTATCTCTTAAAATTGATTTTATATAAATTAAAACCTTTAACATTGTTTCCAATGGAGTTAATCTTCAAATCTTCTCAAAACTTCTTCAACTTTCAACTTTCCTAGCTTTTTCAATCTTTCAGCTACATACACCATTTTAACTTTGTAAAATGTAGACACAAGTCTTGAGAATTCTTTAGTCTTTACAGCTTTTTTATATCTATTTTACTTTTTTCATAATCACTGATTATGTTTCACTGGGTTTTCAGTCCTTTTCTGAGTTTTACATGGCTGTGTATGTGGAGCCTCTACATACGACGACATAAGTGCATATTGTATCTACAATATGCAAATTTAGAGTGTACAGGCTGCGTGAGACACGGGTAAAATAAATATGGAACTCTTGACCTTATGGCCACACTATTAACTTACAAAGCTTCATTTTTGGATCAGAATGATGCCGTGCTTGTGCTGGTCATAATGATGTGGGTATAGAATCCCAGAGTTCTTTACTTTTTGCCTGAGGGGCTTGAGAGTGAGACAAAGTCTGTCTCAAGCCCCATTGACTCCAATACTAATCTAGGTGACGAACTTAACAAAAAAGATGAGAAGGTACATGATTTTGAAACTGATAATATAGCCATATTATAAACCCTAGAGACATGTAAACTAGACGTATGCTTCGGTAGAGTCTTGGGACTCTTATCATGCAGTTATTTTTTTTAAACCCATAATAGTTTTGTATTTTAATACTCCAGTAAAATCACTATTTTTGTACCTGACCAGCGGGGTACACCCCCCTTCAGAAGGGTAAATTAAGTAAATACAAAACAAGGAAGCCCATGTAGTGAGGGGAAAATGCTGTATTCATGCATTAAACAGGTCCCAATAATCAAAACACAAAAAGGTACAGCTCTACAAAATAAACACAATATATTAACACTGGGAAAAGTCTTTTTAGTTCAGTCTCGGGGTAGGCGTCCCGGAAAAGGAAATGTTGAGGTCCAGTGGCCGGTGTGTGTGTGTGTCTTGGTCCAAGGCGGTCCACAAGTTCTCCTGCTGGTTCCCTTCCCCGGTCTGTTTCCAGGGAGTCTTTTACTAGATTCCTCTTTGGGACCCTCGAGGTCCAGCAACCAGCACCCTTTCCAGGATTTTCTTCTGTGCGTTCTCCTCTCACTCCTCTCCACAAACAGCCTCTGTCAGGTGATTTACCTTTTTCCACCAGGTGCCTCTAATCACTTCCTGGCCCCGCCTTTACTTATTTTAGGTCATGGGAGGAGAAAACCAGTCAGCAGACCTTGGCCTGCTACACACTCAGTTAGGAACCTTCTTAAGCCAATGGCACCATTTGAATTCAGCCATGGTCTGCATGTAAGTGAAAACACAGCGACAACTGTTCAAATCCCCAATAGCAGCTGGAGAGCAAAGAGCAAAGAACGTCACTTTTCTCCAAACAGAAATCATGCTTTTCCTCCATGCTATCTGTTTGGTTAATTATTCAATCAAAGTATTTCTTTTGAAAAGCGCCTGCCACTTCAAGTTTAAATTCAACGTTTTTACAGATTGTTGTAAATAATAAATACTGTGGTCTGGTTACTACAGAGGCCCTGTTACATGCTAATAGCTTAGCAGTTTTCAGATAATCATCTTTAGGGAACCCTTTAAGTCACTAAGCGTGTAAGTTACCATTCAGGAGCTCCACTGCTAGAAGCTACTGAATCATACGTTAACTCAAACTTCCAGTGAAGGTTAGATGTTCTGACTGAATCAATAGCCAGTTAGCACTGCAATTGTGTGGTTTCCAGGACTGACCAGGAACTGACCCATGTCAGAAATATACAGACCGTATCCGTCAGATGGGTGGTCCAGAATTCCACTAGTATATGAATGATCATTGGTTGGTTTTGATCACCCTGCGTCACCTAGAAGAAGCAGGGCTTCTGACAGTACAAATCCAACGCTCTTTTTAAGTATTTATCTAATGCTCTTGTCTCCTGTCAGACCTCCTGTATTTGTGCTAAATTTGCCAGAAGAAAGGTGCTGTCACCTCATCTGAGTCTCACCTGTACGACTCTCCATCAACCGACCGCTAACAGTGGTGATAAATGCTCATTTTAGCATTCAGATTCAGATTCAGATCTAGAATTCAGTGATGGAGAAGAAGAAGATTGCATCACTTTTACAATTTGACTTTTTATGTGAATTTTATTTGTTATAGATAAGATATTAATCAAAGTATTATTTTATGAAACTTACCTGGATGGGAAATATAAGTAATTAATCTAAACAATAAAAAAGTTTACAACTATTCTTCTGAAACATTTTTTACTCTTTTTAACTTTAATACCATAAGAAGACATTTCATGTGCTGGTGTCCCTTAAAAGGATTTGTGTGTTATAAACTTTGTGAAAAATAGCCAAATGAAAGTGTTTACTTCCAAGCTAATGGAACTAGAAAAACCAACCCTCCAACCTGGAAGCGTGATGGGGGACGAGCTGAGGGAGGCGTGCATATTACACCAACACTACTCTGTCAATACTGTGTCCTGTATGTCAGTGTATGACACTGCTCAGGGCATCAGGAGCCTCTTGTATGGGGCTTCCGGAGATTCAGGACAGTTGTTCATGGCCGCTAATACTGACACTACGGGTGTGTGTGTGTGTGTGTGTGTGTGTGTGTGTGTGTGTGTGTGTGCATGTAGTGGCAGCAGGGACTCAGCATTCCCATGCACAACACGTCCTCGGGCAAACGCCGCGGCGATTTACCCTCTGCTCTGTTGCCGTGGTGACTGAGTCACTAAAGAGGAGGTGCTGTGTGCATGTGGAGGGGGGCAGACAAGGGCCCTTGTTACTTCAAGACGATTGCCCCCCTATTTCTCTTTTTTGTCGCATGCTCATCTGACTTATCGTCGTTCCCCTTTCTTCTGCATCTTTGTTTCATCATTTTTGGCTCCATCATGCTCTCATTATTTCCCTCTTCAACCTAACCGCATTACAGTTAGTCTTTCCCTTCATGGCAGTCAGTACTCAGGGGGCCAGTTAGTCATTTAAACACACAGCATTGCCTCCAGTCTATCAGCACCCACAGTTTGCCGTCTCAGGCAGGTTTTGACACATTATCCAAATTATTGTTTGAACTTGATTACAAGACAATGGAATTATTTGTGCTCTGTTGGCTGCATAGCAGACAGCGTGAATGGCTGAATCACAACAGAGACGGGCTGAGAATCCTTAACAGCGTGGATGAAGCCTAATACATTGCTCGGGGCTTTATTAAAGGTTTAGATTAGGGGAGAAGAGAGAGCTGTGCTCTAAATCCTGCCGCATTGAAAGGCTTAAGGTGTGATGGGAGAGGTTTGAAAAGCGTGGCAGTCTGAGTGAGATGGAGAGTGAGATAAGAAGCCCAAAATAGGACAGGAAGCGCACACAGAGACATCTAGACGGATGTAGAGTTGGTGAAGATTAGTATTTCATCGTCTCTGTCTCTTGTAATTAGCTTGGAACTCTTTGTAGGAGTGTGTGGTATGACGGAACATACGTGTTACCTCTTGGTGCTCACCAGTAAATCATTTTTATTTATATGGAGCAAAGACAAACCACAAATCTCCCTCCAGCGCCTTTGCACCCTCTGATCGAATGAGGAACAACCCACTTTCATTCATGCTCCCGCTGCAGGGGGATGATTGTTGTCCAACGACTTCATCGCCAGAGTTATAGTGTACTTCACCAGCTTCTGGGGATATTTGACTAATGCTAATGTAATAATCACTTTCACTGTGATTTCTATGTGCTGCTGATATAGAAGGTCCATAATAAAAACAAGAATGTACTCAATGTTGTCAGGTATTGAAACACGGAACAGAGGGGTGAGTTTCCAATACAGTTTTATTGTTGCAGCGATGCAGACGTCGAGAGGAAAGTAGAATGTAAGACACAGGGTGGATGGAGAATCTTAGCTGAAAGGCGTGGAGTCCTGCTGGCTCCGTGACGGATGAAGATGCCGATGGATGTGGTGACAGCTGATGATGAGGACTGGAGTTTCAGGACGGTATCCGGGAAGACACAGGAGTGAGCTCGGAGAGTCTATAGTCGTGGAATGACGAGATCAGACAACGGGTGAGTGATGCATGTTAGGTTATAAAGGAGTGCTGGTGATTAGGCTCAGGTGAAGGTGATTAGTAGTCAGGTGACCGGGATCGGGTGATTGAATGAGAGGGAGGAGAATGGGATTGAGTGGGAGGCGATGTTGAACGGGATGAGGGTGGAATCCTGACAAATGTACTAAATTGGCACACATATTTATTTGCAAAACCATAACGTTTAAAGCAACAGACAGGTTACCATATGTCGCTGGTGCAGGCGAGCTCACATGTCTGTATGTGCGCACGTATCGGGACGGAACAGACATGTATTGTAGATATATATTTAGCGGTAGCGAGCTCTCGTCATCACTTTGAGTTGTGCCATTCTTTTAACTATTTGAAATTGGGCTTTTCTGAACAAAGTGCTTGTCTTGTTACATAGCAATGAACCTTTGGATAACATCTCCATCTGGGTTCATATACGTACAGGGGCTGTCAAATGGTTACAATTTTTACTTACTTTTACTTTTTTACTTTCCACTGAAAACTCCACTAAGTTTTTCAGTGGATTATTCATGATTAATTCATTAATCATGATGATATGTGTGATTAATCCACATATGCAACGTTTCCCGGGAGAAATAACAAACCGGGAGGTGGTGATAGGGGGTAAAATAGGAGCGTTGGCAGGTAAAACTCCAAAAAAGTGCGCTGAGCGGTCTGCCTCTCTCGCTCTCCATGGGCGTAAATCTGATCTAACAGTAGGGGTGGTGGGTACAATAAACATAAAATTTCTGAAGAGCAATTTTTGAAAGGGACACAAATAATAACGTTAGCTAGTTGTAGTGGGGGCATATCCAACAAGCTATTAAACAAGCTGGGTAACACTACATTACACTAGCATAGCAGACTTTTTTGTCATGACTAATTCATTAATTACTCAGCATCATTTGTATTTGAGAAAATAAAAACTTCATCCGATGTTTAATGTGAATAAAATAGCCTTAGACCGCCTACTTACTAGGTTCCTGTCACTACCCATGTGACTGAGAGTCGAGTGCAGATCGCGCTAGCAAGCAGTGGACCAAACCACTGTGAGGCAAGGGAGGGGGGACTCAAAATGTTTCAAAACGTAAAAAGCATTTTTGGGGGTTTGTATTGTTTTACTTCTTACACAGATATTCTAAGTATTCATCATTATGTTATTTAAAATACACACCATTGTTTTAATGATATTTCTAGGGGGAGAAACCCTTAAAAAAATGACGTAATTAACGACAAACATCTAATTAACGCCGTTAGTGCACTATTTTTGACAGCCCTAATACATACCCATTTAATGTAGGTCGAAATGACTGACTTTTGGTTTCACGAGGAACAGCAGTTGTCTGTAGAGAGTCATGCGTTGGTTTGAACACCCCCTCAGACTTCCTTCTTAATCCTTTGTCACGTGACTTCTTTCTTTGCTGCCGTCACCATTAGTACATCCACTACGGGACGCCGCCCAATAACCGCAAATGGGATTCAGAAGTTGTTTTTTTCACCTAGCTGCATAACAACATCATCAGTAGAATGAGCTGTTGGACATGAACCATTGAGCCATCTGCTGCAGAGTGTTAATGATCAAACATGCTCATTACCCGACAATGGATTCAACACGTTGTCAACATTTGGACACAGTGCACAAACGACGGGGCATAATGTCTGTAATTAGGCCCATAGAATTGTCCGTCTGACGCAGTGAGCCAATAAAGGCAACACTGTTAAAGGTTGACATCCGCCTTCTCTGCTCTGATTACTATGCCACTGTGGACGGAACGGAGAGCTGGGGGGGAGCGTGCCGATGTTCACGAAGTTCGACATTCCCCTCTGGTTCCTCAGGGAGGAAGCCTGAAATTAAGTGGCCTGAGTTTCACGCTTTGCGTCTGACGAGAGTTCAAGGAGTGTTAAGCAATGCTCACTGAGCGGAGAGCAAGGATCCAGGCAGGTGTCGGAGAGACGGGGGGGGGGGGGTAACGCATACGTCTACATAGGCATATTAGAGCCACCTCACAAGGAACTGTAGACTTCCATTATAAACTTAAAACACAAAGAAATCCATCTATCCACCCTGCCTTTCATATTGTGTTGCATAGTTTTATGTGTTTTCATGCCACGGTTTTATTATTCAAATATAGTTCATACAACTCTGATTTGTCCCATGATCTCTTCGCTCACAAACCTTGATAGTGTAAAACCAGCTTATTGGCTTATTTCTTTACATCTAGCACCTTGTAAAATAATAGAATCCATTAAAGCGTGCTTTACAAATCAACACAAACATGATGTTGCTAAAAACAGAAATAAAGAGACTGAGGCCAATTTGAACAGAACAACACTGAATGCCATGTGTCATCGTTGGACGTGTGGAAGGTCATTCTTCATCTTGTAGAACAGAAGTCAACAGCTACTTACCAGCTTTCTAGAGAGGACGCAGGTCAAATAAGGACCTACTCTACTCTCAAGGACTTTATATCATTCATTGCCAACTAATTACTATTACAAAGCAAGGAGAACAGCTATTTTCTGAACATTAAAACACTATTTTTCTATGTCAGTACAAGGAAACGGTTGACAAGCGGATTAAGAGGTGGAGTAGACATGGAAGCCCCAACAGGGCTTCCATGTGTTTGTGTCCATTTGTATGTTTGCGTGTGTTTGTGTGTGTGTGTGCAGGTGAGAGAGAGAGAGAGAGAGAGAGAGATTCATTTCTCACCCTAAACATAATGCACCACCTCAAAGGTTATCCAATTCATTCATATTAATTCACTGATGCAATTCATGTGACATATGCAATGTGACATACCCAATTGGGCTAGAGGTCCCTGACCCTCAGATCGCTGTTAGCATACGTTCCTTCCTTCATGCTGGCCTTTGGTTGCAGGATGTGGGTTTGCCTGCGAGCGGCTGGTGAGCCCTTCTGGTGTCGTTGAGCCGAGAGCGGGGGGGGGCAGCTTTGCTGGGTTGAGAAACCACAACCGACTGATCCTCCTCCTGCTGCCGTTAAAGCTTGGAGGAGAATCCATGTTCACAGTGGCAAAAGATGAAATGGTTATGTGTCATGTGAAAGGGGGCAGGCCAATGCGTCACCATCTGCGCTACTGGGATGGGGACTGGTGAAGGAGGACATTGTACATTTCCAACAGCAATGTTTCCATATAATGGAAATTGCATCGGTAATTGGTTCACGAGGAGGAGGCGGCAGTGCCGGCCCGAGCCTCTAGGGGGCCCTAAGCAGAATTTGATCTTGGGGCCCCCCTCCCACCACGCAGAGTCACCTGTGCTAGAAGATTATTTGCACAAATGTCACGCTATAATGTTATAGCGAAAATTATAAGGGAAAATATGAGGTTATAATACAAAACTAGGGCTGTCGGGGGGGCAGCGGTCAGCCAGACACGTGGTCAAAAAGTGAAAAGAGAAGAAAAAAAGTCTGGTGCCAGGTAGCAATCGAACCCGTATCTCTGGCTCCCTAACCGGACACCTTATATCTGAGCTATCATTCACACTTTTCAATGCATGCACGTGAACCGGCAGCTTAGGCCGGCTCGCCGGCTGCTTGGGGCCCCCTGGTTCACGGCCTTGTCAGACATTTCACTGAACGTAACCACCTACATCTATTGCTGTTCCTAATCTCTACTCCAGATGAATAATCATTTTGCTGCGTGTCAGCTGGATGACTTTTCCTTTATATAAGTTAGAAAAGTGCCAATATTGGGTTTGCTGAAAATGAAAATGTTCAAAAGCTTCCATGTCAAACTAAACCAAAAAGGCCTTTTCAAACCCAGTAAACAACCTTAGATGACGTTATGATAGACACAATGCCCTGTTCCAACCAGTGTAACAGCCTACTCAGACGGTGGTAAAACCCCCAGTCTAACAACACTTGCAGAGTGTGTGCACGTGGTTTCACTCGTGTGCACGTAGGGCCTTCATGCAGTCTGTGTAGTGCGGTGAGTTCTGCAACGATTTCCTGCTGCCTTTTTAATGTATCCATAAGACAGATCGATGAGCACGCCAGGAAGAGTTCTATATTTCTGCCTGATGAACTACTAAATCATCTCGGGGACGGGGAAAAATCCATATCCATTCTACCTTTTGTCTTTCATTGGCCGCTGCCTCTCAGGTCGTCAACAATCCACAGAGGAGGAGTGAGGAAGTGTGGCTGCACCCAGAAAGCAAGGGAGGGATGCAACTAGAGTTATGTCTCCATCTCAATTCACTAAAAAGGCTGCAGCTCCTTCAACCTCAGTACAGGTAGAATATATTAGACCTGACCAAATGATCCTGTTATTATATTGTGAATCGCTTTTTAAATGGTCATCCACAAACTAAGAAGTGATACCAAAGTACAACTTCCAAACGCTGTTCATCTGGTTTTACATTCATTTCTCAGGCCATTAAACACTGGAGGTGGGACGTTTTTTGTATGAACTGGACCAATTGAACAACTTACACTTTACTTAAAATGGACAATAAAGGTAATTACAGTGATTATTATCCACTGTTAAAAATCAGACTGCAGTGTTTCCCTTACGTTTATGTTACGGGTCTCGTGGGCACGATGACCACAGTAGCAAAAAGATGTGTTCCTGTGAAATAAAAGGTAGAATCTAAAGAGCAAATACCACAACACTCTCGTCTCTTTCTCCAGATTGCTTCTATTTCAATTGGTTCAGCACATATACAATTTACTCATCATTCGTGTACAGAACAATATTCTCATATTCTCCTATAACAACACAAAATATATGTAACAGGATAAATTCAATTACTCTCTCTGAACACATGACAAACATTACATTACGGATTCATTTAACACATCTTCAGTCACATCAGGAGTCGTTTCACATTGGTTGGGTAACGTACAAAGTGCAAAACCTGCATAAACGTTAATCTAAATACATTCAGCTCGAGCGGGCGAACTCGCGGCTGGATAAACCTTTACCAAAGTGCGTAATACAACACATAAATCAACACGTCATGAACGTTTGTTAATTACGGAGCCCATCCGGATCTAAAACTTTCATTTGTGTCCATTTTAACCTGTATATACCTGTGAAATAAAAGATTCTGAGGAGCAAATACCACGACAGTCTCGTCTCTTTCGCCAGGTTGCTTCTGAGGGTGGTTCACCCGCAATAGACAACCGGGAATGACTGACTAGTGCCGAAGGTTCCGCTTCGCATTACCTCCCCTTTATTTCTCGTATCCCCACAGGACTACTAATAAATCTAAAATATAGATTGTCTTATTTATATTAGGTACATTTAAGCACAACACATTTTTATACAGTTTGAGTCTCATACTCATTAAAGCAATACCAAATGGGGTTGCACATCTTTGGGTGCACCACATTTACAACATCAGAGGGTGGGAGTCGGATGAACAGGAAGGGGGGCTGTGGTCTCTGTCTGCTGGTTTTTATTTCCAGACTTTTTCAAAAGGGGGGATGCACCCTTGTTATAATGGCAGCAGGCAGTTGGTCATCAAAACACTGGCCAACGAGCCATTTCAGGCTTTATGAGCAAATACAGAATCCCTTTGTGTTCAATTCCAAAGCTTCGCATTGAGACGCACATCACGTCCATGTTGCTTCCCGCCAAAGTGAGATCGGTGCATGCCGTCCTAAAAAGAGAATGTGTCCTATTGAAAAGGGAACCTGCCACTTCTGGCGCTTCTGGTTGAGACGCTGTTAACTTTGAACATTCCTCAGAGCTGCTTGGAACATCTTCAGCCCCACAGACCAAATACAGATCTGTGGGGCTGAAGATGTTCCAAGCAGCAATGAGTCCAGGTGACCTTTCATGAATGACGCTCTCTCTAATGGTGCAATACCCACTAGGCACGTGCCATTTGGACTGCCTAGTAGAGCTGTGGGCTTTAAACACAGGAAATTACTGTCCAATCAGCCCAAAAGGTAGGAAACGTGGAGCAGATGGAAGACCACTGATTGGCTGTAAATGCTTGTGCTTTATCTTTTGTCACTAATGAGGGTTGCTTGGGGCAATTTGCTTGCCTATTAAGCCACCATTTGCAAATGGACGAGAGCCTTGCATTCTAAGGACTCACAAAAGAAGAAGTGCTTTTGCATGTACTAAAAGCAACAAAAGAGTGAAGTACTGACATTGTCTGGAGTGGAGACACTTTGTCTCTCTCTGATTCTCCCTATTATCTTCTTTGTCTCCGCCCTGGTGTTTTTCCATCCTATTGCCGGCTTCCTCTTCCCCCATTCCTTCCTTTCCACTCTGCGACATTCTGTCTCACACACTCGTTGTCACTTTCTCACCTTTCACTCCGGCCTGCCTGTGCCAAACGTCGTTTTATCATTCTCCGCAGCGTCGGTGGGTTCGGGAAGCCTTCAGAGAATATATGCGTGAATACAAGGAGGAGACAAGCTCCAATCTGACTGGAACTTGAGCTGGCAGGGGAGACATAGATATTTAACCAACACACCAATATACAGTGTGTGTAGAGGCTACGTAGGTCTTGACAATATAGCCAGTATTTGCAATTTGAAACCTATTTCTGACTAAAAGTGAATTGTTTTTTGACTTTTTCACCCATTTTATTTGACTTCCGACTATTTAAAATATGCCTAGCTAATGCAACTAAAAACGTATTATCAAATATTTATTTCACACAACAATGTTCCTCGAAGGAAGCTCTGTTTGTCTACGTTACTATGGTTCCGAGCTGAACATTTCAACATTCATCTATTGTTCACATGTTCCTCTCATATCTTTACTGATTGCAAGCCCAGGAGGATTGGCAGCAAAACATGTTTTCCCTTCAGTAATTAATCGGCAGACATTTTTTATTTTATATCCTAAATACGTCCCCACTTTCAGGTACTTTTACGTGTACAATATGCCTTAATGCCTCCTCGGATAGTCCCTAAACCTGCTATCCCCTCTTTCACTGCATGGCTACAGGCTGACAGTAAAGAAATGAACCTCCACATGCTCGGCTGTTTTTTTGTCATTGCGCTGAACTAGTCATGTGTTTTCCTCCTACCGTTGTCCCAACATTCTTCTTTTGCTGTTCCTCTGCTCTCGAAGGTGATTCATCTTCTACTGCTCTGGTTCAGCAGTTATTTGACTGGCGGCTCCTGTGGCTGGGTGAGGGGCGAGGGGGAGGGAGGGTTGGGTGAGGGGGCATGACGTATTGACTTGACACACTGTAATTGCAGTAGTTACATGCTGTAGCAGCTTTGTTTGAATAATGATGAACGTAACGTGGAAAGTCTTCACATCTCTGCATGCTTTATTTGAACACCCAAATTCGGATTGATATCCTTTCTGAATGACGTTGAACACATCAATATGTGAATCATATGTACATGTATTACATTAACATCATTTAAATTGATGTTTTGTATATATTCACAAACTTTATGTTTACCTCTCACTGTTGTG
Organism: Apeltes quadracus; assembly: GCA_021346845.1. Taxonomy (NCBI): domain Eukaryota; kingdom Metazoa; phylum Chordata; class Actinopteri; order Perciformes; family Gasterosteidae; genus Apeltes; species Apeltes quadracus. The sequence goes on along the minus strand of CM037924.1, from coordinate 9,687,589 downwards.
TCTTCTCTGTATTTTCCACTTTTGAGAAAGCAGAGGAGGATCTTAGATTCTTTTTCTCACGCCAAGCAATACATGGCTGTATTTTAGATCCAGTGGATTCAACCTGCAGTTTCATTATCTGCAGAATAAATTGGAAAGCCATGGATTGATTTGAGATAGTTGCCCTAAGTGGCAGTGCTCATTGAGCCAGGGATCAGTTGGAACGGAGGAGGAGATCAATTAGCCGAGCCGTACTGCTGACGCTGTTGACGGATATGCAAACACAGGGCATCGATCGGCCTCTGGGCAGCAGCCTTTTATTCCCAAACCGCTGGGATGAACGCCGTGGGCCGTCACACAGAGGGGAGCCATTTGCCAGGGAGGAGGGGGCAGGATTACTCTCAGTGGAAGCTTTGTTTTCTCCCTGTTTAGGTGTTTTTTCCTTTTTGGTGGGGTTATTCCTGTAAAGCCCTCTACAAAGTCAAATGAATTGACTCACATTTGTCGTGGATACACTCGTGGATCAGTTCATCTCGTGGACCAGCAGCCATTACGGTTCGTGTTGACCACAGACTGTTTCACTGTCTCACACCAGACATGTGACTTAATAATCTGCCCAGTCCACCTTCAGCAAGCTGCTAGGGAAGTTCAATGTGGGAATTTCTTGTGGCAAAAAAAAGGAAATGAAAGTTGATGAATGTAATGGTCCTGCATTAGAATCTATGTGATTCCCTGACACACTGTGTCCTATCTGTGGATTGCTGAAGGAGAAAGTGCTGCGCTGCCAAGCCTCTAAAGATTGATGAGCAACATTTTTCACTTGGCCGGTGCACCTATAATTACACACAGGAATTATGGTGACACATTCAAATTGCCCAGTGAATAATAAGCCGAATGGCAAACCTCTCTGAATTCTCTACCTGGAGAAAAGACATCACGCGATGGCATTTCTGAAACACTATTCCTCATTAAAAAGCACCTAAAGCAACGGTTCACTGTGAGTGTTTTTACCATTTGGTCTTAACCTGGTCTCAGGACCCAGTAGGTGCACAGTGTGTGAGTCAGTCTTCTGTTAGCTTTGTACCACATGCCAGTATGATATACTGTTCTACTGTAACTTCAGGGAAGTACTCCTCTTGGGGAAGGGAACGCAACGACCCGCCACTCATGAGCCACAGTGCATATGGAGAGAAAAGGTGCAGTGTGTGTCGGTGCAAGCAAGGATGCCCATACACAGATAAACACGTTAAAACGTTTCTTAAAATATACTGAGTTGTTTGGAAAAAGGGGCTGGACGAAATCAAAACAAAGGACAAAACAAAACAGTCCCTCTTGCCTACCAGGGGTCCTGTACCATGAAGCTGGTTTAGGTGGCTAGCCAGCTAAGATTCAGCTTACTTTCCACCAACCCCGGGTTTTCAGTACCATGAAAGTGGCTCGGCATCAATCGGTATTCGTTGCCATGGTAACTTACGCTGCACAGCTAACCTGCTCCGGGGCAGGTCATGTTCTGGATTTGAGCTCTCAGTCAGAAGTTTGACCAATCAGCGGTGAGCAAAGAAACAGCTGACGTAGTTAATTCCTAGCTTCTGTTCTCTGTTGCGATCATTGCGGCTTCACCTTTTCTTCCAAATCCTGTTGGAAATCTCAGCGCAGATTGTTAGAAGAGCACTTTGTAGAGACAGAGTTTTTGGGGACAGACAAAATCCCCTTGACTTTCCTGATACTTCCGTGTATGAAAGATACAGATATTCCGCGGAAGGAATAACTTATCTTTGCGAACTTGTTGAGCCGCAAATAACAAATGTGACTCGTCGAAGCCGCACTTACTGTACCGCAAATGGTTTGAATATATTTCTATATATTTTTTAAACTTGCGCATAAACGCTATCAGCAATGTTCCTCTAATATTGTTCTCTTGCTTTGGCAGCAGAGACGGTGTTACTGCATGCTTGAAAAACATTTTTACATTCTTCATATTTCTGAAGAATAATTTCTTGCTCCTCCGCAGAGAAATATCTCTCGCTCTCGCTCTCCATATCTAACATGATTGGTTGTTCGGTGCCGACGTCACTCTTTTATGTGCACGTGCGCGCAGAGTAATCAGAGTTGAAGGATCAAAGCCTGGGTTGACAAACTCAGTTGATAAGCGGCGTCATGGTACCAATAAAGCCTAATTGCTTCGGTTTGGTTTTGTCGATTCTGAACCAATTCTGGAACCCTGAGTTTGTTGAACCAGCTTCATGGTACAGGCCCCTGACCTGCAGCACCCTCCCCTTACCTAACTTTGAGCACTAGCAAGGCTCACTAACCAAAAATACAGGGGGTGGTCCGCCCAGGTCTTGCCTAGTGTTTCTAGGCAGGAGGATGACTACGGGTGGTGTAGACCCATGGGCAGCTTGCCCCTTTTCCCTGGGAACAAAAAGAAATATGGTGAAAATAAACACACAAAACAAACTCCATTCCACTCAATAGTTGAGTTCCACCGAGAAATAAACACAACCAACACAAAACCCAGTTCGCGCTCCCCACGCACGCACGCACGCACTCACCATCATTGTTGGTGTTTCATGTCCTGCAGCAGAAAACTACTTCAAAAGTCAGCCTTGGTTTTGTGCTACGGTGGGAGCGAAATCAAGCCTTTTGATTGGTTGAGGCATTTAGCCATAAGTCAGTGTAAACCTGGTCACATTGGCTGCAGCGTTCTATATCAGTGCACACTTCAAGCTTGACAGTTACCAAACATGTTTTGTGTGAACTTTGTCTGATATTTTGGGAGGAATGACTTTTGATGAGTGGTTAACGGCATTAGGTTGTTTCAAGCTAATGTTCTAGTAGAAGTATTGATACAATTGATGGTGTAATGTTGTCAAGTAATTTCACACGGTTAAAGTAAAGGTTACTCTTCACTTTTCTAGCCAAATACTGACATCTTTGATGTGACAAGCTTTGGCCAATCAGTGTTGAGATCTATAAAGCGTCTCCAATTTTTCGTCCTTTTAACTCCAGACCAGTGTTGCCAACTTTGCGGCTTTCTCATTAAATCTGCCGATTTTCCAAACCTTATTTTTGTCAAATTAGTGACTGGCGACAAGACTAGCAACTTTCCCTGGTGTTATTGGAGCCTTTTCTGGTTTCTGATGTGAAAGCACATAACTATCAGCAGTTACCAGTCTCAGCGAGTCAGTCTCACCAGACGAGAGCCACACTGAAAAGCGTTTAACACATGTGAAAGGCAGAGATCCTACAGCTGCCATTACAATTCATGCAAATGAGGTGATTACGTCATTTAGCACCCCCGTCACCTGTTTCAAGTTTGCAGGGGTCCCTATTATGAAAGCAGTATTGTTCTCAAGGCGGCACTTTATTGGTTGAGGGTGACGTTAGCGGCCTCGAGTACCCTATTGCCTAATTACAACACTAATATAATATCTTCATAATGCATTTTAACGTAAAGCAATTATAGGAAAGTATATGATTGTTTTTAATTGATTTTCAGTCATAAATCCCTTTTATAATCGCAGATATTGCCTTTAATGAGGATGTTTCAAGGGAAAAAAGGTCAGAAACCAAAATGCAGCATATGACTGTCTACTGTTGTTACTGACTACTGACTACCTGCAGTATTCTGTGTGACGCCTGGAGATATCTGAGCTTCCAGTTTTCAGTATTAGGCACAATTATGTCAAATGACAATGGGGAACATGGCCAATTATTTATAATATTTAGACTAACCATAATGCCATACGATTGTATTTATTGCAGCATTGTGGTAGGAAGCTGCATTAAGGTTAGATTTGCTTAGAAGTGAAATATTGTGATGCACATTTATGAAGCTATTAAAGACACCTGTACAGGTAATTCTCCTATTCTAACAGTAGATTTCTGCTGCAGAGACAGCCGAGACCAATAAATCAGCATTCAATCCGCCAAACTGTGGCAGTGTGGGTAATAAACGCAGCCAGACGTAAAACAACGCCGCTTTTGTGTGCCTCTATGCTTCTTGTATTTTCATAACGAAGCAACATTTTCCTCTCTTGGTTATCCATTCTAAAGCTCTTTCCCCGTCCATTTCTGCCTGCCTCATTATCCCCTTCCCATTTCTCTCTCCAAACCCTTCCTGTTTAAAAAGATACAGAACAAGTGAGGAAGAAAAGGATGTCAAATATTCCTCCAGGGCGCTTCCTTGCCTTCTCCGAATTTGGATTTTAGCCTCCGATAAGGCATTTGTTTTTTAATAATTTAAAAGATTAAGCTAAATTAAACATTTAAGTTTGTTTGGTTATCGTCTCTCCAGAAAACAAACAATGGGTCATTCCTTTTTTGATTACTGTCAATTGCTCATTTCCTCTGCCGTCTGTTGCTCTCTTACTAAAGCTCATTGGTTCCTCATGAAAGTTAAAATCTTTAAAACTGGGTCATGGTTAAATACTTTAATATTTTTAAAAGACAAATTTCCATTAACAGCTTGGCACCGATGTTTGTTGCATTGTTGCTAAGGGGCTAATTTTGGCTATTGACTAATGCAATGGTATTCTGTCAACGGTATCCAGCAGCAAGAAGCATGCCGAACAGAGAATAGAAAAAGTAGAAAGACAACACTGTTCGTGCCAAAGTGTTAGCGCAGCATGTTTGGAAGGTAGTGAGCAAATGGCTGGATAATGAGATGGGAATCATACCGCATGAGTTGTGTTAGGCTTTTTCAAAAATAGAGTCTTGTATACAAATAGTCATTGAGTGCGTAAGGTTTTCTTTAAAAGACTGAAGCCTCGGTTTTAGTCCCAAAGAAACGCGCACACAGACAGCCTTGGAAACGCAGTTTTGTGCGTAGGGTCCTCTCATGGGACCCCTTCCCCGACCGTGTAGTTGATAGCTTAGCTACTATTTCCGTAGTGCCAGTACGGACCATGCAGTCCAATGAAACAGCACTAAACAGATCAGCGCACAGGGCCAAAGTGTACACCCTGGGAGGACACAACGCAGACCCCTGCTCAACTGAACTGAATGACCAAGAGCATAGCATACAGTACAAGACGGTATCCACTGCACAGATAAAATCGCCTAAAAGCCATATTAGAAGAGCCAGAGGACCCATGGCGGCACAAAGTACACGCTCGTTGCTCTTTTCTTTCAACCACCCTTTCTTCCTTCTTTTTTCCCCCCTTCAGTAACGCTTCTTTTTTTTCAAGCCAAATGCTAATGCTGCCAGAAGGCTCTTTGAAATTGAAATGATGTGAAAATAGAATTGCATTGGCAAATGAGCTGTGGTTGCTGGTCCCGTCGGGGCGAGCATCAAGCCCTTTGAACGCGTCTCCCTCTGCGAAGGCCGCCCCTTTCTGGGCCGCGGTCTCTTCAGCGCTCACCTCCTTTTTCACGTCAGCTGGAGAGCTCCCACAGGAGCACAGATGAAGCTGAAGCCCATTGGTATGGAGTTGGTTTCACACATGTGTGGATCTAGACATCTGCAATACCCTGAAAACAAAGTCATTAGTATGCAGAGGTTTCCTCCTCCGTGAGATGTCCCTGACGAGATGGATCTCATGGCGCGGTCAGGCTCATGGTAACAGCAGCAGGGACAAAAGGACAACATAGAATGAATCTTGTGGACACTGCACACGTTCTGTCTAGAAGAGCCTCATGTTAGCGTCAGCTAGCCGTTTTAGACATTTTTACTAGCAATAAAAAAAATGTAATGAATGCTTCACTGAATGAAAAGAGATTGAATATAATCTAGGGTAAATTGTTTCCAAATAAATAGCGCCAGCTCAAGTATGTACTTTTTCATTTAGTTAACATTATATTGTCCACAGACATTATAATGTTAAGGTTCTCTGTTACTGTAACGGGGGGTTTACAAGTCTCTGTAAAAAGTACATTTAGAAAGCTCCAGCTGATCCAGAACCCCGCAACTCGAGTCCTCACAAGGACCAGGAGAGTGGATCACATCACTCCAGTTCTCAGGTCTTTACACTGGCTTCCTGTCAAACAAAGACTTATTTTTAAAATCCTATTGTTGGGTTTATAAAGCACTGAACGGTTCAGGGCCAAAGTACATTTGATGATCTGCTGATACCCGATGACCTGCCACAAACCCTCAGGCCGTCTGGGACTGGTCTACTTTCTGTTCTAGGAGTGAAAACCGAACATGGAGCAGTAGCGTTCAGTTTTTACTGCTGCACACATCTGGAACAAAAGAAAGTTGCAGGTCTGCGGAACCCCAGCTCCTTTAATTCATGACGTTTCGGCCGTAGTTCGTCACCAGATTTGTATTGGAGTCTACGGGGCTTGAGACAGACTTTGTCTCACTCTCGGGCTCCTCAGGCAAAAAGTAAAGAACTCTGGGATTCCATACCCACATAAGTCCGACCTGGACAAGCACGGCATCATTTTGATCCAAAAATGAAACTTTAAAAGTTCATATTGTGGCCGTGAGGGCCAAAGTTCTATATTTCTTTTACCCGAGTCTCACACTCGGGTAACTTACACACTCTGAATTTAAATACACTCTGAATTTAAATACGCTCACTCTAGAGGTTCCACATACACACCCATGTAAAACTCAGAAAAGGACCCCAAACTAGTGAAACATAATCAGTGATTATGAAAAAAGTAAAATAGATATCAAAAAGCTGTAAAAATCAAGATTTTAAAGTTGAAATGGTGTCTGTAGCTGAAAGATTGGCAAAGCTAAAAAGGTTGAAAGTTGAAGAACTTTCGAGAGGATTTGAAAATTAACTCCATTGGAAACCATGTTAAAAAAGTTGAAGTTTTTAATTCATATAAATTCAATTATAAGAGCTAGAAAGCTGAAAAGTCATAGCAGACCACTCTGAAACGAGCTGAACAACGGTTTAAATAGCTGAAAGTGTGAAGGAGTTAAAAGGTGCAACGGAAGAATGCCATAATGCATTCCAATAATAAAGATTCAAAGAACAATAGTTGGAATGCTTAATGCATTCCAACAATGAAGACACAGCTACATGAAGAGAGTGAAGGGAATTTTAAAATGCCAGCAGTCACAGCCCGAATCCCCCTGAATCGGCTCTGTGCTCTCTGAGCAGTGAAGCGTTCCACCATCAACACACTAAGAATTTATAAGAGCATCTCTCAGAGCCGTAGTCATCATTAATGAATACTCTATATACGTTATGTTAGAGGAAAAGTAAACACTGTCAGGCTCGGCTGTAATCGTATGTGTGTGCGAGGATGGACACCTCAATGGGCTGTGTGATTGAAGGCGGTGCAGATGTTCACTACCACCGTGCGCCATATGGTTCTCATTTGCCACAATGTGAACAAACCACTGTACTTCTGTTTTGTTCTATTCTCTGTCTTTGTGACTTTGATCGACAAACAAGGGACCCATTGTGTTTGAAAAGGGTCTCTACATGAATGGTTATAGGGATCACTCTGACTTTTTTCAAACTAACCTTGGTTTGACCGGTGTGAATGCTTTCAGTTGAACCTCAGCTGCGGTAAAGAAGAGGCCTTGTAAGTAATCTCAGTTATGCAATGACCTCCACCTCTAGTGTTCTTAGTGATGTTAGAGGAGGACGTCGTCATGCTCACACTACGTGAGCAACTAAGGATACGGTTGTCTCTCACTTAACTAGCATACATGCGTGACGTAATGAATAAAGTGACTTTTTAAAACTTAACCCATCATCTTCTTCTAAACATAACTGTTAGTGCCATTTTCCACGTTATAATTTAGGTTTAAATTATGATCATTTTTATTTAGGTTCTATGATGATTTATTACATTATAAGTATGATTACAAAAAATGGATATGAATATGCATGTTGGTTGATGCATGTGTGGTGTGCATGCTTTGTTTTGATACATTGGAGCTGCGCGAGTGCGCGCACCCTTTTATGACGTAAGAAACCCCGTGTAACGTTATGCTGGCCAGGTCTTTTCAGGAAAGCAAACGGAGCGAACACACCGTTTTCTACCGTTGTTCAACCCATAAACACGCGTAGACTCGTTCTTTCCGTTGTGAAGTGGTTAAATGAAAGGAAACATCTGACTAACGTAAAAAAGGGAACTTTAGCCACTACAATAACAGAGTGGTTGTGTCTTGACCCATTCCGTGGGGACGCTTGTGTCCGATTAACTGGTTGTGGCAGTTCCTGATAAAAAGTGGGTAAAACATGGTCACTACACAGTAACCCTGTGTTACAGCGTTTAAGTCATGGAAGTGAAACAGTGGACAGGCTGGTGGGATATTTGCAATCATTTTCCAAATATGCTTTGCATGAAATGCATGGTTTTGACACCAATCCTGCCAAACAAGGGCACATGACTATTCTGTCAAGTGTCTTACAGGAAGACTGGAGGAGATGACAGAATCTATGAAAGAGTGATGAGGAGATCCAGCAGATTGGATTAGAAGAAGAAAGTCACATAACGTGAGCAGGCAAGAAGTGGCTGAAAGTGTGAATGTGTGAGCTTGTGAATATATGTGGGGGAGTGGTTGCTGTCTTGAGTGAGTGTGTATGCTCCTGTGTCTCCCTTTCCCACATGCTGACACCTATCAACCTGTCAAGAAAAGCAGAGTGATTTTTGTCTTCCAAAAAGAAAAGTGGTGCATTTGAAAGAGCAGCCCGGCTTCACTCATTGCTCGCTGGCCTTCGCCAGCTTTAATGGACGCTTCATTTGATAATCAGTGATTGATCCCTGAAGGTAATGATGTATAAGCAGGAGGATTCTGGGGATGAAGAATATTCTCAGTCAATAATTGGAAGCCGTAGGCAGCCTATTGAAAAGACTGTCAACGGCATTGCCAGCAGCAGCATGTCTCCTTAACTCTCCAGTTGTCAATATGGCATCTCTTTATTTGCCAGTGGCAATTAGCGCCATGGAGTCGTGTTCTTGAGTTAGAGTCACATGAACCTCACAGAGCTAATTAGACACACTTGACCTTTTCTGCACCAGGCTGGTTTTCGTGACCGCGAAGGGTTTCAATTGTTTGCATGTCAGAGGTTGTGTTGATCCTCTTTCTTAAACACAACTAAGTGAGCTGTGTGTGCGTGTCAGTGCATGAGCGTCCTAACATGTGTAAGCTACATTGGCTAGCTGCTCTGGACTACGAGCCATGTGGGGAATGCCCAGTCCTCGTTGTGTGTGATGTTTTGTCTTAAACCCTTCACTGTGTTGAGGAAGTCAGCCGGCCTGCAGACCGTGGGTGTATCTTATGTCCAACGAGCTCCTCGGGTCCATGGCAGATAGTAGGATCCCCAGAGAGCCTCTCCAATCAAACACACACACACACGGTTAAATGTTTAAAAGCCAGCCATGTTGGTGACATTTAGTGGCATTTCATATTTATGAACAGGTACTATTTCTATCCGTGGAAGAGTCACACTGAATTTACATACACATTAAGTATGACACATATTGGTGCATCTGCTTTACACCAAGTGTGATGGTATGGAATGTAAGCATTGGTCAAAAATATGAGTATTAGTCAACTGCCTTTTAAAGGCATATCTGTAGTAAGTGAATCACATCCGAGTTGTCTGTCCCCTTTGCTTGCTTTACTTGACCTTTCGTTGATGTACTGTGAGAAAGAAAGAAGGGAGCGAAGGCTTTGACAGCACTAAATGAGCTGGGATTCATTCCATGTACGTGGCTTTCCCGCTAATTGGTTTTGTCACCACGAAGCCCAGGGCTTCCTTTTTAAGATCTCCGTTACGTCATGTATACACAGCGGGGAGAAGCCGTTTGAAAGATAAAATGCAGCTTCTGGTTGTCATGGCAGCTCTGCCTGCCAAGGCACATGCAATGTGTGCATGTCTGATACCTTTTTGCTGCTTTCACTGCAGACTGTCTATTCAAGGAAGCGAGGAAGGAAGGAATCACACAAGGGCCTGGTACTCTCCTGCAGAAAAGGACCAATGCTTAGATGGGCAATGCAGGGCTCCTGCAACCATATTTGAGCCAGAAAGCTACCAAATCAGGTGGTTTCGGGACATTCCCTTTTTAGTAATGATTGGGTCATTTCAAAGACCCCTCCCAAACATGTGTTCATTTCACATTTCATCAGTTGGATGCCACGTTCTTCAGTGGCTTTTGTGTTGTGGAACTGTCAAGGCTTGTTTTTGGTCACGGGGTTTTGCGGTATTGGCATTATCCAGATTTCAGCGAGCACCTGCAATAGTGAAACCGTAAATCCGGTGCTTGGGTTGCTGGACAGATGCCATCAGCGTAACTCCAAGGTGGTGAGGTATTCATTGTATTGCAATTCTGATCCAAAGAATAAAACAAATGGTGGATTTCATATTCAACAACGATGGTAACAAATGTGTAAATAAACTTAACTACCACTGTGTAAGGTTACTACACAGTGTATCGCGTGTATTTCCACTTGACCCAAAAGTAGCGGCTGTGCACATTGAAGCACGAGCTGTTTGTGTGGCCTCCTCTGCTGACAGGGCAGATGAAGCCAGGAAAGGAGCGCTCTGCACTGCAAGGGCATTTTATCACCACAACATAATTACCAGGCATCTAGATTGGCTTTGATAATCCTTCAGGTTCTCACTCCATCCCATTGAGAACCCAGCAGATGCACCAAAACATCAACCTCAAGTACAGGAAAATCGCAACGATGGACATCATTCTGCAGTGCAAAGTATCTCACAATGCCACGCATGGTATGTGAAAAAAACCTCTAAAACATCTAAATCATTGAAAGTAGAAAGAGAAACTGCAATATAAACATATTCAGTCCTTCAAATTACATAATTTCAAAGCATTCCGCTAATAGAGCCCTTCCTCGTGCGGCGTAACACAAACATATTTTCTGCCAAGGCGTTCCTCACAGCCTGAAGTCAAAATCCATATTCCTTTGGCGTTTAAGTAGGGTCACAAACTGGGATTTAAAACCTCTGCAGTTCCTGTCATGCCGTATTTCACAGAGCAGTGGGTGAACACAGAGCAGAGCTGACAAGTGTCCCTGTGTGAGGGGAGCAGGCTCGGCTCAAAAACAGCTTGACTCCCTGATAAATGGACCGATCACTGGCCTATTAGCAAACAGGGGCGGTCAAAATGAGTGAGTTAGCAGAAGAAAAGAATGGAAACACACTTGTCGCTTCAGATGTGGCACATGCAGTGTGGACAGAGACGGACACTGCGCTGGTGAGCTAAGTCTCGCCTTGACAACAGAATGGCAGCAGTGTGGTTATCACAAACCTCAAATCCTGTTTCTTTTACACTTCATTTGTCCAATAGACTACTCATCATTGAAACGTTGAGCTAGAGAGATCTATGTGAATAACTATGTGAACCTTGTTATTTAAAGAAAAATACTGAGGGAGAAAGGGAATTCACAAAAGGAGTGTTGGGCTTTTGCCACAGCTTAACCTGCAGAACAAATGAGACAAAAAGGATCAGTGCAATCCTCAAAGCGCTCTCTTCCCTATCTGCATGGATTTTAATGAGAGCATCTTTGGCACAAATTTGCAAGCTATTGCAAAAATAGTCAAATTCAGAAAAGAAATTGCCACATGTTGGAAGAGTCAAATTATTCTTTGGAGGGTTGTTAGTAACTAAAGGGCACTAATAATGGCTGAAATGACCAGATTTTTGAGTGATCATGGCGTATTGACTCCCAAACACCTCTCCTCTCTGGCACATTTAAATTCATAGATTGTACAGTATTTATCCACGCTAGTTTTATTTTTCTCTCTGGATTGATCTGCTTAGTGTTATTGGCTCAAAGGCAACATGAATACTTTGCTACATTGATAATTACTGTCACGACGCAAAATGAAAAGATATGAACTCAGCAGCAAAGCCTTGTGATTGGAGCAACATGACTTCACACGTTGCAGACTGTGGACCCAATCTAGCTTTTGGAATTAGTCCTATTTGTCATGTTTTGTGCCATTTGACAGTCCACTGGAAATCGCTGTATATTTGTACACATACTTGTAGAAAGACAGTGCAAAAGTGTACTCAGTATCATGAATGTGGCAGGTGTGTTGTTTCATAGTGGGAAGGTTCTGTGTTCTATCCCTCTAGGTCTTTTAACCTGCTTTGAATATGACCAGTAATAGATTCGCTTACATGGTCGTCTAAGGGACTGCCTTCCTTCAAACACACAAAACTCCTTAGCAAACGTCTGCGTTTTAGACATTTGGTAAATGAAAAAAAGTGAAGAAACAGTGATTAAACATGAAAGGATGATCATGATTAAAAGCAAAGTCAATATCGTCAAACACAGACATTTCACTCATCAAACCGTTGTTTGAATCCCTCAAAAGTAGTTTTGGATTATTAAGGTCCTCGCTACGACTACGTCGGAGAGGAACCTATTGTATCTGATGGAATTATTATACTTCTCACACTTTAGGGGGCCTTTTTGGGGGCTTTATCATGTTCAAAAAGGTGTTAAATTTGGCATGAAGATAAAGACTGTTAAAAAATTTGATAATTTTAGGGTCTCCCCTTTTGGGTGTAAAGAAAAGTCTCTATAGCGCCCCCTAGAAAAGTGAAAAGTACCCTACTAGGCCAGTTTCCGCCCCGAATGTCCGATCGACTTGAAAATTGGCAAACATGTGCTCTTCCACATGCTCTACAAAAAAGTCAATCATGGTATGCAAATGCGCCTAAATAGATTTTCCGCCATTTTGAATTTTGTGAAAAACACGTCTTTTGGCCATTTCTCCTAAACGCTCAGTTGGATTTGGACAAAACCTTCCATTAATCAATCAAATCGTGTTAGTATCGCAATGTTTTCTAGAGGATATTGGCCAATGAACTTCGCCATGGGTGTGGCTTAATCTGGCAAGATTCCTAATTTCCAATTCCAATTCCCTTGGGGATGTGTACTCTCTGCCTGAAGTGGAATGATCATGGAATGATCAGGTTAATTCTAACTTGAAAATTACCAGGAGTTGGCTGGTGATAGAAGTGGGTGTCATATATCTTTGGCCACTCTGCGCTGTGGCGCGGCAGCAGCATTTACACTTACTTACTTATCATGCAAAGAGTTACTGTGTCACACCTTAGACGGCGAGAACGGACTCCCGCAATAATAGACTTGGGAGACGGACTCTGGAGTCCTGACTGACAGGTAAAAGAGAACATTTGTGCAATTGGAACAGCAGCTGACTTGATGACGTCACCACGTCAGCTGTCTTGCTAATATCTTTTAATACAGTTCTTGACTGTTAGGGATTTTACTAATATCAAGCTTAGTAAAATCACATGTGTGTGTGTGTGTGTGTGCCTGCGGTTGACGAAGGGCCAAAAGGGTTATCCGACGGTCGCAGGCATCCTCGACCGCATTGGTAGCCGTCCGGCCAGTGCTTCGACGTGCTGGGCTGCCAGCAGCCCTAGTGTGTGTACACACACACACACACATATATATATATATATATATATATATATATATATATATATATATATATATATATATATTTATTATTATTATTATTATTATTAGCTTGGCTAAGTTAAGTCGTCAAAAACAACATATTACAACCAAGAGAGACCTCCTAAATGTAATATGATAAACAAACATAAGTATAAATGGTGCAAAGTCTTTGGGTACGCCACGGGCCGGGATGCCGAGATCAGATGAGGCATAAACCCCCCGTGGAGTCCAGAGACTGGTGGGGCGAGAGGATAAGTTGCTCCAATAATAGGATACACAGGGATTTACTGCTGATTGGAGGAGGGTTGCCTCTGGTGCTTGCTGAACTGACAACTGACAGCAACAGAGAAGTTTGACCGATGCCATTGGTTTACGGAAACGGTGCCCATGTCTGGTTGGCTAGAACCACATGCGAAAGGCAAATGCTTGTTCAGCTTGTCTTCCTGTCCAAATTACGTCTACAGTTCATTTCATATTTTCTTTTCCAAAACAAGCCGAGTAGTTTTGTGGCATGAAACTGCACTTTTTAATTTAAACACAGTCATTTAAACACAGTTTAAACACACTCATTTCTTGTGTTTCTGTGAGATCACAATGACAGTAACAGTCACCATAGACAATACCACAATTTCAGTTAACACGGTTCAGTACTTAGCCAATGCTTCATGTGGATCACTCTAAACGGATGGTTTATATACAGCTGCGTCCGTGGAGTAGGTCTGTCTCCGCTAAGTGTCTTCATTTGAGTACATGGACCAAAACGCGAGAGGAACCACTGGAAATAACTGCTCCGAATCAAGTGGGTGTGGAAATGCCGTTGAATGCGGGCAGAATCATTGCAGTACATGATGTGCTCTCTGTTTGATCTGCTCCTTTGATGTTTGACTAAGGCCTAATGCTCCCACACAGGTCCTTCCTGGGAAGGACATCTGACTAATAACCTACTATGTAAGACCTTAGCCAAGATGTCTGCTGCTAGTCTCTTCTTTGATAAGTCAGAAACTTGTCTTTAAGACCCAAAGCACAGCGCTATAATGCAGAAAGCTGTCGAAATAGATGATACCAAGGGCTCATTAAAAAACTCTCAGCTTTCTCATTTTCACACTAGTCACACATCTTCCCTCATGTTTCACCTCCCAGGCCTCTTGCCTAGTCCAGTTGACTTTCAGACATTGACATTGTGGGCGTTTGTCAGCAAGCAATAGAAGGAGAGAGAACTGTCAAGGAATGTACAAGTTGAAGTATTAGTACAATAGGAGTGGCTTGGATAGGAATAGTGTGATTAAATGAAATGGCGGAGGAAGCTGAAAAAAAGGAACAAGAAATGTAGCATGCGAGACACAAGGTGAGAGGGAGTCATCTTGTCTCCAGCAGCCTCGGCCTGTCACGGTGTGTTGGCACAAGACTGTTCTAGGCTACTAACAACTATGAGTGATCAATTTCTTTAGAACTTGGCATTCATGTGTTTACAGCAGCAGATGTTCTCTTCGTGAGTTGTAGCTCTAACCTTGTTAGACTAATGTTTTGGCATGTTTGTTTGCAGCCGACATAAATTGGTATAGAGCGAAAAGCATTTCTCTGCTTTAAGTCTCCGCTCCGACAGCCAAACCATGGTGCGTGAGGTGACAGCACATTAATTCCATCAACTTCTCATATCCAGTCAGTAAGAACCTTGGAGGTTAAGGAGGACATCAATTAACAATTTAAACACACAAGTCACATGTCTGAAAGCATCATGGAAATGACTTCAGGTTACATGACGTTCCATATACATATGATACATAATCACCATAGCAATTTCACAGTCAGTTAAGTCCCAAGGATGACTTGTAGGGACTCATTTGATCCTTTGCCAGTCGAATGACCCCCCAAAGAGGAATTAATTCAATGAAATGCAACAATTAATATAACACTCTATTTTACAAAACATATATATTAGGGCTGTCAATCCGAGTTTTCAGTGGATTAATCATGATTAATCATTAATCATGATTAATCCACATATGCAACGTTTCCCGGGAGAAATAACAAACCGGGAGGTGTCCGGGTGATAGAGGTAAAAAACGGGAGTGTTGGCCGGTAAAAGTGCGCTGAGCAGTCGGCCTCTCTCACTCTCTCCATGGGCGTAAATCTGATCTAACAGAAGGGAGGGACAATAAACAATAAACAATTAAGCAATTTTTGAAGGGGACACAAATAATAACGTTAGCTAGTTGTAGTGGGGGCATATCCAACAAGCTATTAAACAAGCTAGTAAACATTACATTATATTACACTAGCATAGCAGACTAATTCATTAATTACTCAGCATCATTTGTATTTGAGAAAAGAAAAACTTCATCTGATGTTTAATGTGAATAAAATAGCCTTAGACCGCCTACTTACTACGCTCCTGTCACTACCGACTGACTGAGTCGAGTGCAGATCGCACTAGCAAGCAGCGGACCAAACCACTGTGAGGCAAGGGAGGGGGGACTCAAAATGTTTCGAAACTTAAAAAGCATTTTTTGGGGTTTGTATTGTTTTACTTCTTACAAAGATATTCTTCTTCTTACACAGTATACATCATTATGTTATTTACAATACACACCATTGTTTTAATGATATTTCTAGGGGGGGGGCAACCCTTAGATGGGGGGGTCCTGACCCCCCTGGGATTTACGCCCTCGTCTCTCTCTGACACACACACACGTCCACAGCGCAGCAGACGGAGGGGGGAGAGAGCGATACGATCAGGAGACTTGTTTAAATTATGAGACATATTCATGTCAATTCAATTCATTTTATTTTGTATAGCCCAACATCGCAAATTACAAATTTGCCTCGGAGGGCTTTACAGTCTGTACACATGCAACATCCTCCGTCCCAAGACCCTCACATAGGCACAGGAAAAACTCCCCAAAAAATGAAAAAAAACCCTTCCAGGGAAAAAAGGGAAGAAACCTTAGGGAGAACGTCAGAGGAGGGATCCCTCTACCGGGATGGACAGACTGCAATGGATGTCATGTGTACAGAATGACTCATACAGATGTAGAATACATTCAATTTCTATAACAGAAATTAATCAAAGAATTCCAAGTAGCCGGCCAGATGTATGACAGGACCACTGCAGGGGCCACCACCGTCAGATCGAACCACCATCCACAGAAGACTGTGGGGAGGGAAAGCAAAGATTTTAGGAAAGGGCAATAGTGATATGAATCATATTTAAAATGATGATGATGATGATGACGACAGCAGCAGCAGGTGCCAGCAGGGCCACGGCCAGAGTCAGGACCAGGGTCCTGACGGAACTACGATCTGCAGAGACCTGCTCGGCGAGAAAGCACAAAGAACTCCCGGGAAGGAGCTGAATTAGTCATGTGCATTAATGCAACGTGGATTTTAGTAAAAGGGGAGAGAGAGAGAGAGAGAGAGAGAGAGAGAGAGGAGTTTTGTGTGTCCTAAAAAGTCCCCCGGCAGTTTAAGCCTATAGCAGCGTAACTAAGAGCTGGTCCAGGCAAACCTAAGCCAGCCCTAAATATAAGCGGTATCAAAGAGGAAAGTTTTAAGCTTTATCTTAAAGGAGCTGACTGAATCTGCCTCCAGGACTGAAAGTGGAAGCTGGTTCCACAAAAGAGGAGCTTGATAACTGAAGGCTCTGCCTCCCATCCTACTTTTAATAACTCTAGGACCAACAAGTAACCCAGCATCTATAGAACGCAGCTGCCTTGCAGGGCAGTACGGTGTTACAAGCTCTTTAAGATAAGAAGGTGCCTCACCAGCAAGCGCCTTGTAGGTGAGGAGAAGAACCTTAAATTCTATTCTTGATTTAACAGGGAGCCAGTGCAAAGCAGACAATACAGGCGTGATATGGTCTCTTATTAGTTCTTGTTAATACACGTGCTGCAGCATTCTGAATCAACTGAAGAGGCTTAAGAGATTTACAAGAACACCCTGCAAACAAAAAATTACAGTAGTCCAGTCTGGAGGAAACAAATGCATGAACTAATTTTTCTGCATCACCTTGAGACAGGAAATTCCTGATTTTCGATATATTACGTAGATGAAAAAAGGCGGTCCTTGAAGTATTCTTTATGTGAGAGTTGAAGGACATATCCTGGTCGAAGAGAACTCCAAGATTCTTGACGGTGCTGCTGGATACCAGAGAAATTCCATCCATAGAAACTGTATCACGTGACAGCTGACTTCGAAGGCGCTCTGGGCCTATCAAGATAACTTCTGTTTTTTCTGAGTTTAGCATCAGGAAGTTG
Organism: Apeltes quadracus; assembly: GCA_021346845.1. Taxonomy (NCBI): domain Eukaryota; kingdom Metazoa; phylum Chordata; class Actinopteri; order Perciformes; family Gasterosteidae; genus Apeltes; species Apeltes quadracus. The sequence goes on along the minus strand of CM037924.1, from coordinate 9,669,976 downwards.
CAGGTCATCCAAGTTTTGATGTCTCCAAGACATTCTTGAAGTCTAACGAGCTGTTCGGTCTCCTCTGGCTTGATCGACAGATACAATTGAGTATCGTCTGCGTAACAATGGAAGTTGATGCGGTGTTTTCTGATAACGTCGCCCAAAGGAAGCATATAAAGGGTTAATAAAATGGGTCCAAGCACAGAACCTTGTGGGACTCCGTGACCAACATTGGTGGTCTTCGAGGATTCTCCGTTTACAAGCACAAACTGGGATCGATCCGATAAATAGGATTTAAACCAGCTAAGTGCAGTACCTTTAATACCATTTAAATGTTCTAGTCTCTGCAGCAAGATACGATGATCGATGGTGTCAAAGGCGGCACTGAGGTCCAGCAAGACAAGAAAAGAGACAAGTCCTTGGTCCGATGCAAGTAGGAGATCATTCGTAATTTTCACCAGGGCTGTTTCTGTGCTATCGAAATCCGGACTGAAAGTCCTCGAACAAAGCATTGCTCTGAAGAAAGTCACATAGTTGACATATGCTGTATACATGTCACTAGATTTGTCTCTAGTTGCTTTTGACACAAAAGTCGCCAGGAGGAGGATTTGTTTTTCATAATAGTCCAACCACAACCGCATTTCGGACACATTCCTGACCCGAATAATTTGTCCCATGTTAAAAAAATTGTAATTAATGACAGACATCTAATTAACGCCGTTAGTGCACTATTTTTTGACAGCCCTAATATATATACTATTAATCGAATATGCTCCCTAAATTGGTTTGAAAAATGGGACTAGCTACAACCTTATTTTGTCATGTTCATTCAATTTAATTTAAATGTGACCATCATAATCTACAGCGATCTACACGCCCCCCCACAACCCAATAATAATAATAAAAACGAGTAGAAGCAGTAACCAAACGGAACAACAGCGCTGTAAACTGTGAGCGCAGAATGAATAGATATTAAAAAACCAACAAGCCTCTCATCTGTCGGAAGGAGGGAACCGTCATAACTATTCTTGGTCATTACCTCACTCGGATGACTGATTGGTGTCAGACAGTAAACAAGGATCGCCAATTGGCACTACAAAGTTATCCGTTAGCTCCCGCGCATGTGTGCTGACCCGACGATCTACCGGCACAGCCTCGATCACCATCGACCTATTGGACACCGCTGATCTACTGTGTCAAATAGGCTTTATGTGCGTGTCTAATTTATTACACATCTGCATTTAGAAAACAGGTAATGCAAAAGAAGCAGGGTGTTGTATAATCAAGGTAGTCTGGGCCCACTCATATTCATCAGAGAACTCCCCGAGCGCAGCAAACAGTATCTGCAGATGTTTGTTTGCTGGATCTCGGTGCTCGTGCTTGAGGCGAGGTCCCGCCCACATGAAACAGCGGCCCGTCGCAGACACATCCACTTGCGTCTTGGAGGGCTTTCTGTTTCCATGCCTCCTCTGTGCGGTGACTGTCTCCCTGTGCTCTTTGTGCTATTATCACCAGCGCTGGAATTATGACCGAAACGTCGTCTTTGTCTCAAGGAGGAACAGATTAGAATTTGGCGATTAGAAGTCAAAGGTCACTGAGAACTCACGACAGAATATCATTTTTTGGGATAAAGCAATTTATAAAGACATTATGCATGGCAATTATAATTATATTTCAAGGTCATTTTATGTAGTGATACGACTTTTGCACATGCATGGATATTACTATAGTTTGGCAGACGTATGGAACATATTCATTTTAATGTTTTCCATTTCATAAATGAAATAAAATAAAATAAAATTCTTTTCTCATTTGGTTCCGTTCCGCTGATGGGGATAAACTGCGTGTGTCTTGCCTAATCTTTCTTGGTCATGCTACTGGCGAAGAGCCTGACGATAAACTAGAATATTAATGAATCCTTTGGTCCCTCACACACACTCCCTTTTAGGATTGCATAATCGTATGATCTATGTTAGGAAACATTATTTCCTTTTACATGACATATTTTAGTCATTCCCCAGACACCTCATCCACACAGCCGGAATAAATGGCAGCATTAATCAGTCCTCTCATGCACATCTGTTCTAAAGAACAATTGGGCAGCAAACACTTTCATAAAGCCAAACAGGGTGTTTGGGGGAGATGAATACAAAATAAAAGGTGCAGGATAATTCAAGTATTTTAAAAGTGAAGTTCCTTTTTTCAGGCTGAAACTCTTGGTCAAGGTTAGGGAAGGATTCTCGCCCCGGTTTAAAGAAACCAGCATCGACCGTTGGGAGATGGTAGGGATGCAAATAGCAGCCTCTTATATCAAAGAACCACTCTTCGTATGCTGGGCCATCCACCTGCAACGTGTCCCTGAGGCTTTATCTGCTCTTGGAAATGTAACTTTTCAAAGCAGACGGTCCAGCAGGCACTTCAGGTGTAGGAAGCTAAAAAGTAGGCAGGACTCTCTCTCTACATCTCTTTGTGAATTAATGATAGGACTATTTCTGCCGCTTTCCCTGCATACATTGTGTGTAAGACAATGGATGACTTTAAGGAGACACATTTTTGGTATCCAGACATTTCTTCACAATGTGACTCTACCCTGTCCATTAATCAGAGTTTGATCCCCTGCCCCGCTATGTCCATGTGTCCTTGGGCGTGACATTTAACCCTACGTAGCCCTCATAGCTGTGACTACTGTGTATGGTAGCAGTATATGAATGGATGAGAATGGGTGCATGATGCCATGTAGTTATTTACTAAAATAAAGTGTGATACATGTTCATTCCATTTACCACTTCTTGCCTTTGCTAGATAGTCATGCACTGTAAAACCTTGCTGACAGTAAAAACTGGACATGATGTGTTTAATTTCAAACAAACACAAAACCAAACCCTTCACTTCTATCAAAACCTTACAATCATGCTTTTAACGTACAATTTGAATGTGGTTGTGTTGATGTCCAAGGACACTCTGCAAATACAATGGGGCGATGGCGTGTCTGTTGAACTACTCTATTGAAAATGAAAAGAAGTGGTTTAAAAGTATTTTGGGGTTTGATATAGTTTTGACTCAGTTCTTTCATTCTTTCTCATAGCTACATTATTTTATTTCTCAGTTCCAGATATTTTTTTCACTTTTGGATTGTTTGTTTTCACATTGAGACTGGCGGAGGGGCGGGGCATCAACTGAGAGTGACAGCTTAACAACTGTAAACGCAGCGCAGCATCCGTGCTATGGCGTCTGAGTTTGGAAAAGACGCCAGTTTTAGTCCAGTGAATCCAGCTCCAACACACACAGACAAACCGTATGTTTAGACATGAGCCCCGGGATGAGACCCCATGAACACCGGCCCCTTTGCTTACTCACTGCTCACACTCCCCTCATCGAAGGCTTTACACAAGTGCATTACATTCCCAGTTTTATCCCGGGGAATGGATTCTATATTTAAAGTTTACAGCCTGTAGGGATTTTATCCAAGGTCAGTAGTAGATTACCTTTTTGGCTCATTGAGCCGTGCGCTCTGTTAGATTCCCTTTTTTAATGTGCATCTGTGATTGATTAAGCCGATGTCTTTCTATGGTCGTGCAGACCCTGACTGATGCAGGCAGAGAACGATAGGTACGTAGCGGTGGCCCTTGTGCTGAATGTGCGATCGATGCAAAGACTCCCCTTGCTATAATTACCTCATTCAGGAGAGGGGGAATGCCTCAGGCTGAGTGTGCGTGTGTGTGTGTGTGTGTGTGTTATCCTTAATGCCATGGTTTTCGAGTCACGGATAGTTGCAAAGTATCAACGAGCGTAAAGCTCCTCTTCATCAGTCTGCAATCAATGCTGATGGATGAGGGATGAAGCTATGAGGGCAAAGAGAGATATATACAGCCAATAGACACAGGTAGCTGGCTAAAACAAGGTATAGATTATAGACTGGGAGTTAGTGTCATATCTGTTGAAGCCAAACAAATATATATGAAGATACATGCTTTTGGATTATTTTAGACACAAAAAGGGAATTTCACTTTAATACCATCCACCCTTAACAAACCCACCACTACCCTGATGAATTGGAATATCTACCATGGAGCCCACCCTGTCACTTATATTTGGAAAATATAATAATCTTGGAGAGAAGCTTAATATATTTTTGATTTGTTAAGGATGGCAAAGGGGATTTAGTACCAAAATCAGACTAAAGAAAGTCAGGTAATCAGGTAAAAAATATTCAAATAGAAAGAAGATAATCTATAGATCACAATAGTAAAAGTGAAGAACCATCATCAGGTGATTGAGGCAGAAATTAAGGAAAAAGAGTGTTCCTGTAAGACCTTGATGTGTCCTTCATTCAAATAACATTACATTACATGTCATTTAGCAGAAGCTTTTATCCAAACTTACAATAAGTACATTTCAACCATAAAGATACAATTTCAGAAGAACAAGAAACAAGAAAGTTCAATTGCTAAAATTAAATAAGCCTATGGAGATAGATAGGAGGAGAGTTGCTGACAGATGGCACGTTCAAGAGTTTTGGACTGAAAGGGAAGAAGAGAGTCTGGTCTGTAGTGGTTTTCTTCAGAAGGGTTGAGGGTGGGATTCTTCAGGAGTGGGTGCCTCCTTCAGAGAGTTGGGAAAACAGCCAGATAACAGGGCATTGTTAATGAGACAGGTGAGGAAGGGGAGATGTTCAGCAGTGATGGAATGGAGTGAAGAGGGCAAGTAGTCGGACAGGCAAAGGTTACTAAGGTAACAACTTGGTTAGGAGACAGGGGGGTGAAAGAGGGAAGCGAGGGCGATAGAGGTGAAGTTGGTGGGACACTGATAGTAGGAGTTGGGTTGGAGAAAGAGGAGCGTAGGTCAGCTATTTTGTTTTGGTAAATTAGTGTAGGAGGGATGACTCAGGGGTTCAAGGAGGTTGGAGAAGATAGGAGAGTTTTTGGGGGTTAGAAAATGAGGACTTAATTCTGGATTGGTATAAAGAGCTTTTAGCTAGAAGAGAAGAGATTGAAACGCAAGCAGGTCATCAGGTTGTTTCCTTTCCATGGCTCGCATAGTGGCTCTCACGGCATGCGCAGGTCCAGACAACCACGGAGGTGGAGGGAAAAATCCCCCAAAAATGAGACCTCCCAACAGATGAATTAGGGATGAGCATTAATGAGATGTGAATTCTTACAGAAGGCGAGAGATAGGAGCTTGGTGTGTCCTAAGAAGTCCCCCAGTAGGCTTATGGCAGGTTATCTAAGGGCTGGTCGAGGCTAACCTGAGCCAGCCCTAACTATAAGCGTTATCAAAGTGCTATGCTTTGTGTTAAATGAGGTGACTGTGTCTGCGCCCGGACTGAAAATGGAAGCTGGTTACATTAAAGAAGAGCTTGATCTGGACCTAGCTAACCTCTGTTTCGTCGGAATTTTAACATCAGGACCTGGCTGGTCATCAAGGTTTTGATGTCCTTAAGACTAAGTCTAACAAGCTGACTGGTCTTGTCTGGCTTGATAGATGAATCAAAATGAGTATCATCTGCATACCAATTGAAGTTGAATCCTATGAATTAAGTCTATTTTACATTTGTTGAGAATCTCTCGACTCATTGTTTTGTTTATTACAAACTATTTTTAGTCTCATCCCAGATATTTGGACTACTGTGTTGTGGATTATCATGATTGAGTGCTATCAAGACTAAGGGCCAAAAAACAGGAAAAACAGTGGCAGATGTATTAGTTTCACCTCTACAAACTAGTGCTGACCAATGAACATGGCCTGCCAAAACGTCTACTTTCACGACACAAAGGTTACTTGTTAATATCCATTAACATGGAGTTATTGGGGGAGTTTATGTTATATTTAGAGGTGTTTCTAAGATACGTCCCCACTCATTTTAATAAATTGGACCAAATTATTAGCCTGGCTAACGTTATACCCTGAACTCAAATGAGACAGGGTATGGAAACCACATGTTCATTTCCTCGTATTTAAGGCGTGGTTTACGAATGCCCAGAGCCATTTATTGGGCGCTACAAATGTCTGTCAAATGCGCCTGTTCCTAGCTCATAGCCAATCGTTTCAATTATACTCGATGACGTTGTAGAGCGGCATAAGTTCTACGCGGAAGAAGGCGATCGGTCAGAGAGTTATGTCTTTCAGCAACTATTGCCGTTTGTGCAAGGCAAACATGAGAGTAGAAGTTATATATCAGTGGTCCCCAAAGTTTTTCTTGTGAGGGCCGCATAACATCTGTCCTCCTCTGTCGGGGGCCGGGCTGACCGGGGGGTGTGCTGGCGGTCGGCTCCGGATACGGACGCATAAAGTCCGCGGAAGTTTGCCGGCGGGCCGTAGTTTGGGGACCCCTGGTATATATGGCCACTCTACAGACATTTTTTTATCGAAAAAAACACTGAGTTTATCCGAGAGGTTAGCGTTGTTAGGGGTGACAGTCGCACAGTAGGGCAATCAACAAGATCCTGCCAGCGCTAATTCAACGTCATTGTCTTGCTGCACCCTCCCCGCTCTGTGATCTCAGGGGAAAATTTGCTCCATGGTATCCAGGCTGCCTTGCAACGCGAAATAAATTGCGCGCGCAAGGCAGCTGAAAACCCAGGCTACCAAATTATGGACAGTTATCGATATTATATGTAAAAATGATATATTTGTTGAGTAGCGTTATATAACCCTCGTGAGCCGCACATCGTGGCCACCGGATGTCAGACTTGATACTCCACGGAAGACTGCAATGGAGATCAGGGGGATGGTGATGGCAAAAAAAGGAGAAATGGTGAAAAACAGAGATGTTACACTGCATGAAAAGTGGGATTTTCGTCCTCGTAAACGCCCGGAAATCTCCCTAATTTCCGACAATTTACAACCCGCGCACGCCGCGTTTGTCTGTGCCACAAATTGTCGAAAACAGACTCTGACGTAGGTGGCGATCAGCTGGCGGAGGTGCGAATGGCCCTAATTAGCATATGAATGCAGCGAAACCGCGGGTGGCCGAGCGCAGCGGGCTGAATATCCTTACTCCTTACTGGATGAAACCACAACTTTCAACCAAGAAAAATCATTCGTGATTGGTTGGCAGATCTGTCGCTATCGGTCACCCAGCCTCATAAATTTATATATATTTTCATATTATACTGTATATTCATGTCATTGTTATCCTATGTAGACTACTAAACCATTATTAGACTACCACCAAGGACATTCATTAATTTTTAGAGGAAATGAACATGTTTATGCAAAGAAAGACCTTTATTAAAACAAACACAATTATATACAAAGCGAGGATCTGCGCACACATGGGTAGAGGATGATCCAAAAACTACAACTGTCCGTTTGCCTCCTCGGGGTTGTAGACAACTGGCGGCGTTCTTTCCGAGGCAGGTCCGTTCCGCAGACGCATATTGTGCGTGGCTCTGTACTTTGGAGTTGCCTCTCAGCGAGACTGCAGCTTCGCACAGAGTTCAGAGAGCTCTGTCCTATGAAATGATGGCGATCGTACAATCCATCCAGAGACCCCTACCAAATTATAGACAGTTATCGATATTATATGTAAAAATGATATATTTGTTGAGTAGCGTTATATAACCCTCGTGAGCCGCACATCGTGGCCACCGGATGTCAGACTTGATATTCCACGGAACACTGCAATGGAGATCAGGGGGATGGTGATGGCAAAAAAAGGAGAAATGGTGAAAAACAGAGATGTTACACTGCATGAAAAGTGGGATTTTCGTCCTCGTAAACGCCCGGAAATCTCCCTAATTTCCGACAATTTACAACCCGCGCACGCCGCGTTTGTCTGTGCCACAAATTGTCGCAAACGGACTCTGACGTAGGTGGAGATCAGCTGGCAGAGGTGCGAATGGCCCTAATTAGCATATGAATGCAGCGAAACCGCGGGTGGCCGAGCGCAGCGGGCTGAATATCCTTACTCCTTATTGGATGATTGGTTGATGACAGCATATTGTGCGTGGCTCTGTACTTTGGAGTTGCCTCTCACCGGGACTGCAGCTTCGCACAGAGTTCAGAGAGCTCCGTCCTATGAAATGATGGCGACCGTACAATCCATCCAGAGACCCCGCCAACATGCCCTCTTCTTCGGCAGACATGAGGTCTCAGCTGGCGGACTTCCAGAGTTCCACCCTGTCATCTGCGAGCACACGCTGTCTCCATTCCAGCAGCTGTAAAAAACAAAACAATGAATTAATACTGTGCGATGCGTATGGACACAACACATCCACCAATGCTCGTAAAAAATAGTCACCAAATAAACTCTTACCCGCTTTCTTCTCACGCGGAACTCTTCGCTCTTCCGCCCGCAGTTTTTCTGGCGGGGTAAACCTAAAGCTCCGGCGTCTCGTAATACGTCTTACAGGCGGCTGGAAAACAATTGAATAAAAATCAACACGCAAGTCACCGTAACATTAAACAAGGAAGGAGAAACAGTAAAAAAAAAAAAAAAAAAAGTCACTTACACATCGTGTAAATCTTTACTTACGAGCAAATAGGAGGTCAGCGCCTCATTGTGAGGAGAAACTAGTCTGAAAACAAAATGTACAGTTATGATCGGTATCTATTCTATGGTATCTATTTCCTTATACTGCAGAATGAAATCATGCTCTTTAAATCTTACCTTTGCTGCGGTTCGTTCCGCCTGCAATTTGTCTCAGAGTTGTGCAGACGGCGGACCGCCTCCTGTAAATGACACAACAAAAAAATACACTTCAATAAAGCGGGTTCTGCTCACTAGTTCTTTTGCAAGGCTCCTCTTAGCTTTGGTTTTAGGCTAAGCTACTTTTAGTTTAGCTAGCAGTCATCAAACATATTCTTACCTTGGGATTTTATCCGCCCGTCTCCTCTTCTTTGAGTCTCGCCGCTCATTCATATCGGCAGGATGTTGATTCAGCTGACGGGACAGTCCACTGATAGCACTGATAACTTCTCCTTAGTCAGTGCGGACTGGCTGAAAGTCGCGTCCAAGAGGAGCTGAACGTGAGTTGAATGTCCGGATCCTCCAATCAGATACGAGGTCATTGTTGCATTGAAGGACTCGCGAGACCAGACCACGGTGCCCGCCTGTGAAGCACCATGTCTGCGAGATGTAGTGGTTAATACGTTCTCTGTGCATTTAAGTAAGACTAAAGAAAAGGTCACTGTATTCCTGCTACTATGCACATTAGTTGAGCTCTATGAGACTGTGATCTCTGCAGACCCTTCATTCTGATTCTAATGTTGTTGGCATGGAATGGTCATTTTACCTTGCTGATTCAGATTAAAACTAATTTTTCTTAATAATTTAGTGTATATTTTTACATAACATTTGCCATAGCTAATGGCATACACAGTTATCTAGCATACTTATATTAAATAAATCATTTCAAGCTAAAGATGTAAATCTTTAGTTTGAATTGTAAGAAATGTAAGAGTCTATAATTAGGCTACTGGGCCTGATCTATTTGTACTAGAGATTTTCTTACCTTTTAAAAAAATGTCACCTGGGCTAAAACTTCCTCTGCAACCCTGATTTGCATTTGTATAGCTCACAGCTTTTTCATTTACATGTCAAAGCCTAGAATTAGGAGGAGGGGAGTCATGGGGGGCCAACTGCCAAGTGAGGCCCACGTCAATTTCCGACAATTTCCGGCAGTTTTCGGCCTTGCCCGAAAATTGCCGAAAACTGCTGTAACCCTGAAGTTCCACGACAATTTTACAGTGGCGCATACTGCCGAAAATCCCACTTTTCATGCAGTCAAAGACTGTCAAATGGCACACAACTCGCGGAAAGAGATTGTTTGTTGTTCAACGTCGATTAGCTCCAGCAGCAGCAACATTCTCTCTCTTTCGCTCGCCATCGTCACAAATGAAAACGCGGAATCGGCGCACGGAACCAAAACAAACTAGCAAAGAGATTTGCGAACCCCACAGCCCCTTGCGTTCTGACGGTGAAATGCAACGCGACCCGACGCAGAAGCATAAAACGGCTCCTACGCCGTAGGAGTGACGGCGTAGCTACGCCGTAGGGTTGACGCCAAAGCATACTGAGGCCTTTAGATGGAAAGAGAAGAAAAGTTCCAAGTTCCAAATCACTGTTGAAAGCTGATGCCAGCTGAGACTAGAAAACACACACACACACACACACACACACACACACACACATGCTTACAGTGACAGGTAGGGGAGTGGAGGTCACTGTCGGGGTCCTCTTGTCACTGGGCAGTTTGCAATTGACACCTGACTGCTGTATGATGTCTCTCTCTCCATGAGTGTGTGTGTGTTCTGTCAGTGTGAGTTAGATAGGAGCTGTCATTTTTCCTCTGATCCCCACTAACCCTCAGTCAAACAACATGCCACAGGATTAGCAGCACATGTGCAGCCCAGAGAAGTTCACATCGATCACACTCTCAGTTGTAATGCACTGCAACCACAAACGAGTTGTTGTTTTAGTTTTTTAACCTTTTTGGTGTTTTCTGTATATTTGGAGGACATTCATTTCACAAGGTGAGCACTTTATGAATGGTTTTCAACAGACAGTACACTGTGTCAAACCAAGTTTAATTTGGTCCAGGCACTACTTTAGGACTGTTTTAGTTGAGTGATTAACGTAGGTCCTGCGTAGCCGGGGCCGACGGAATAGCACAGCGAAAGCAAAGCTTTCAAAGAACCAATCTAAAGGTCTACGGTGTCAATGTTCTATATTCTTCAGATCAATAGATATTGACTTCAAAATGATAAGTCAATATAGAAAACTTGATAGTATGTATGAGATAAGATTGATGGTACATGTGCAATACCAGTTAAAAAAAGTTGTCTTTAAAGTTGTCTTGTCTTTTAAAGTCATTGGAGTCTTCAATGAATTATTTCCCTTTCACAAAGAGACCCTTTTCAGCATCAACCTCATGCACAGACGTTTTTCATGTTAAAAAATTCTATATCTGAAGAAGATTGACATAAATTATTGTTGCAATGAAGGAAATTGAAAAGTAGTGGAGTTGTCATTTTCTCATCAGTAGATGGCTTATTTGATGTGATGTTGGATTGTGCGCGTGCACGAGTGAGAGAGGGCTTAAGCACTGCCAGGATGTTGTCATATCCGTGTGTGTGTGTCCATGCACTGCCAGACTGCATGCTATCAGACACAGTATGTCAAGTAATACATGTGTGTACCACTATGTGTGCTCCTGTGGATATATTTTGTGGGTGTGCATGTATTAATTAATGCCACTGTATGAACAAGACACTTAAGGTACCTAAATTCAGCCAGTATGAATGACCAATGAGCTTTGTATACTTTTCACAAAGTATTCAGTAAAATTACCTCAAAACTTTTGACTGATTATATTTTTTAACAGAGAACATAGAATCAAACTTCCGAGTTTACAGTTAATGGGGTTCAAAGGGAGGGAACTGTTTTAACCTTACCTCGTTCTATTTATTCAATGTTGTGATGCAGCCTTTACAGCTGCGCCTCCACAGTGAAATCTCTGCATTAAATTGAATGTGCAATTTCAATGTGGTTATGTTGCTGTCCAACGACACTCTGCAAATACAATGGGGGGGGGGGGTGGTGTGTCTGCAAAAAATGCTGTTTTTTTCCCTTTTCTCTGCTACAGTGACCATTTTCAGAAGTTAACATAATGTCTCTGAGATGTACAGCTGATGTTACTGTATGCAATGTTTCAAAGAGTTTAATGCCTGCTGATCCTGAGAGGTTTATCTTAAGTTAACTCTTCATTTTCAACAGAGAAAAAAACCTTTTTTCCCTTTTTTTTTTCTTTTTTTTTCTTTTCACAAGAGAACCTCTTTTCTTGCTCCTGTACTTTCTTAAGTGAACCATCACACAGTAAAAACTTACTGTTTACATGTGAAGTGGACTTTGTGGTAATGTTTACCCAGTCTTCATGTCATGTGACGATTCTTGCAGATAAAGTCCCATTAGGAACATGAATTATTGATATACTTTTCTTTTGAGAGCATCTTTTAGAAACTATATGTGTTCTTGATCACCTTGTTTTTGCTTCATCTTCTCCTTCTTGGTCCTATAGGTCCTCTTACAAAGAAACACACTGATGATTTAGGTGATAATGACCGCACGGAAGACGAAGGTATTCACCCCCTCGACCCCCCCCATGTCAAACTGATTTGCATGACAAGGGAAACCAAACATACCCTTCCTCCTCCGATTTTTATCTTCTTTGATTTTCTTACATTTCTTGTCTTTTTCTTGAAAGTGATGGACATTTTCTTTTTCCCCTTTACTGGTAAACTCTTTTTGGCCTGGAAGTGTTTTGTCCTTTTCGGCTTGATGTTTAAAGTTTACCACCATTTTGTATTGTTAATATTGTCAATATTGTCAATTTTCTGCTTGAATTTGCTTACTTTCTTTTTCAATGTTGCATCCCACCAACAGATCAAGTAACTAATAACCCTTCAGCCAGCTCTTAACACATGTTTGCATGTTTTTTGTGTAGTTGGTGTAGTATTTGAGTCTGAACTTCTGGCCAACTGGCTTGCAACTATACTAACATTTGGACGTGTTCACTTTTTGGGCGTCAAACCAACAACCGTAAGCATGTGAAACAGGATGACAATTCATTCTCAGTGGGTGGATGTCTCGTAACTCATCCCTCCTGCCATGGTTTGCTCCCACAGGGCAAAGTCTGAGCTCACTTATACAACGTATGTGAAGCTAACTGGCTGGACAAATGGCTGCAGTGGCTGTTTGAAGTCCAAAGCTGCCAAAGGACTCGTTTTGTTGACAAATATGACATGTTTGGCAATAATAAAAGTCCAGCTTTTGAAGTGAAATTACTGCCATTGTGGTTTCAAGTGATCATCTGGGCCACAGGGGAAGTGGATTTATTAATGTATATGATCCCACTCCTTTTCATTACAATATACAATTATCCAAACGTGGCTCAGAGATACAACTCCTCTACCACCATTGACCCCTTAATAACAGCAACGTGGTTCTTTCCTTTTGCACAATCTTCTGGTTAACCTAAAATAGATACAGAAAAAGTCCATCCGTAAAGGTGGAAGTCTTTCATTTGGAATTTTAATGAGAAGTAAAAGCAGAAATGGGTTTTAAAATGAATATGACCACAAAGAGAATGGGATCACATTGGTGTGTTACCTCATATATCCGTGTTTCTCTCTCAGCATGGAACTAAAACACATACTGTACACCCTTTAATACAATGATACAGGATACATATGCATTTAATGCATGCTGTTGTTTTCTGAGGAACAAAAATACCAATCTAGTGGATAGCCCCAAACATTAAACACGGTTAGATGACTTAACCAGTGTGCTGGAAATCCATTAATCTCAATAACACAGAAAGATAAACCTGTGGCAAAGTGCCGACGAGCCTTTTGAAAAGTCCTATTAGGAATAGCATTTCCTTGATAAAACCCTGAGATAGAGCTGTTTTCCCTTGAGGCTGTTGGAGCGCGACTTTAAAGCTGCACAGTCTTAATAAGGCACCTCTACTGTATAATGTGAGCAAGTAAACAGCCATTACATCCAAACAAGACTCACAACCATCGGGATCCCTTTGATCTGTGCCATTACGCTGTTTTTCTAGGTTCTCCAAAACACAAACACACACACAGACACACACACTAAAAAGATAAGAAAGTCACACGGATCTATTCAATGCATCACAGCCAGCTTCAAATATTATCTCAAAGAAGGACAACTAATCCAGTTTAATATAGAGGAAACACACACACAGTCACAGACTCCATTGCTCTATTATGGCAGTGATACTCTAAACTCTTGACTTGTCTTGGCCTTGGAGATGTAAACTGAATGAGGACATCCCAACCTCCGTCTCCTAATACTCAATCATCGGTCGTTGTAATCCCTTTGGGCTGGAGATAGTTATGTTAACAGGAATGTCCCCACATGAAAGGTTAGATGGCAATACTTGACAACACTTTAGTATTAGTGAACATGAGGAGAGACGTGGGCCGGAGGAAGACATGATGGAGACAATGGAGAGGACTGAGACTGAGGTTGGGGGCAATTTGTGTGCAGCTCCAACTATTGAGGCTTGATGCAGCAGGAAGTGACGCCTTCTTTACACATTTACTTATTAAATTCAATAAGAAAGTGCTGTAGGCACTGTATGTTTATATGAATACATGAAACATTAATGAGGTCATTTAGGGACAAGAAATGAATGAACAATCTGGACTAATGTACTAATCACGCCAAAACATAACGTATGCCATTCTACACGTCCTGGTGGACATGTGAACCCACTCTGAGTCACATCACATGACACAGGAGCATTTCCTGTGGAAGCGTTTGAATTGGCGTTCAACACGGGGCCTCTTTCAGTTCCCTGTTGCTTTTCCCCCAGGTCTGCAGCAAGAGTTGTTACAACAGCCCCAGGGCATCTCTCAGGGCTTCCTCTCTGCACACCTGGATCTCTTTGATCATAACCTCATTCAAGAGTTGTCATGGTACCTTTCCTCTGACAAGCTCTACTTCACACACACTTATCCCTACAAAGACTGAATGGTGGAATCACTTCATTATTGCGCTTCCCAAAGCAAGCTTTCATCTCGCTGCATGCTTGTGTACAAACGTTTGTAATGAACGTCAGTCACTTCAAACTGAAAAAAACTAAAGAACATCATTATATTAAAAATAATGATGTCATCATTAGATGTTTTACTTCAGTTCCCTCAGCGGAATGAGGATTGATTGAGTCTGCTTTAGATTTGTTCTGACTGTTGCTCTGCCAGCCCATGAGAGATGACAGGAAACCAAGCTGGATTGTAGAAACTGAAAACATGAAGTACATTTTAATAAACAGTGGGACCCATTTCAGCCAGTCGATTCAGGTAAATCAGTCAAATGTTCAGACACTACGCAAACAGCCAACCCTAAGCCCCCCACATACCGCAGACCTCCAGACCTGCTGCGCATGTGATACTGATATGGAAAAGTACACAGTTTTCAGATATGATAAATAATCCCTATTTGGTTTAAGGAAAAATACCCCTTTAATACAAGTTCCTTTCCATCATCGTCATTGTTTTCATGATCATCATATTTGCTATTGATGCTGTCACCATCATTTGCATCAACGTCATTGTCACCACTGCTTGTTGCTTCAATCAACATCATCATCTGTTTAATGGTAGTTAATGGCTGCATGGCCGTGATAATTGCTGACATCATCATAATTTACTGTCATCACCATCATCGTCAGCAGCAGCTGACTCCTGCTCAGTGTTGGAGGATCCAGGCTTCCGTCCAACTAAACCTAACTCAAAGTAAACCTGTCTGTGCCATTATTGTAAGGTACAACACTTGTTTTTGACTTGTTTGGCAGTTTTTTAGTTCCGTAACATCCAGTCTTTACTTACGGTAGTTACAAATAAACGATATGCCTCCTGGTGAAATGACAGCAGTAATCCGAGGCAGACAGAGAAAAAGGCAAAGGAGCCGAGCTAAAAGGATTTTTGCCACAAGGAGCAAACTTTTTCAGGTGAACATTCGTTACGCGTTACAGATGAAGCAGCCATGCAATATAAGGGTTACTGGAAGAAATCAAAGACATCACTCATCTCCGACCCAGCGTTCACATTCCATACCAGCAGTTGTTAAACTGAAGAGTTTACTACATTACAATTATTGGCATCAGGATCATTTCAAACCGCAGTGGGAAGTACTTTACACTTTGCTACAGCGCACTAGTCAATACATACATTTTCCCCCCACTGATGGCCAAATACGAAATAACAAATGATCCAAGATAGTGGGCGGAGAAAGGCGATTACCTGATAATCTGTAGGTTTTGTAAATGTAAACTGAAGAATCACAGCGTGCGCTTTCTGCGTACACGAGGGCCTGTATGTTGTCTGTTCCCATGTGAGGACACTGCGCCTGAAACAAGCGTCGTTACACTGACCTCAGGAGCGAGACTTGAGTATCAGACTTTGAGGCGTGGGGCCACTCACCGGGCGCCAGTGAGAAGATCATCATGGCCATGCCATCAGAAGGCCCTTCAGCCTCTCTTTACCTACATCCTTGTCATGGTTGCCGTCATCCTCATCCTCATCATCATCTACATCTCTCTTCAACACGATCATTGATATCAAACACCTTCAGGCACTCCATCACTGTGAACTACACTCACACACACACACACACACACACACTGCTGCCGTAGTCCCTCTGGAAGTCTTCCAGAGGACAGTTATGAGGTGATGGAATGATGGAAGGACATTCATTTCACATAAAGGGAAGGCCTTTTTACCTCATTTCCATTTCCCTCTGGATTCTAGATCTCCTTCTTGCCAAATTCGTTTTTTTCTCAGCCTTTGTGTATTGCACATGCTGTTGGTAGGAAAACATTTTCCGATTTATAGACACACAGTAAAATTTAGTTCCTGCCTCCAGTTTTTGTGGCATCATGTGTTGCCTTTCACCTTTAAATATAACAGTGACAGGGAGTGGACGGTAAACCCATAAAGTATTTTACTCTGCTTATAATTCTCGGTTGATCTCTAATTCAGCAAGGACTCTGAATTCTCCCTGGACCTGAGTCCCTCTGTGGTAAAACATCAGTTGGATAAATGATGTGTGCTGACGGGATGGTTAGGACGCCAGATGAAAAGCAGCAGATGAAAGCAACAGCTTGGTTTGAATGTGGGGAGCAGAGTGCTATTAGATCTCTGCATCCGGCCCCTATTAGAACCTAGGGGGGACGTTCTGAAGCTTCCTCATGCAGTTATACTGCAGGTTCTCCTAACCTCGGCCTCATTTTCACAGATTTTTATAAAGTCAAAAGCATCGCCGTGGTAACAGAAATGCATCTCCACCTTGCTCTGCGATATAAGTCATTTTAGTATGACTACTCATCATCCACGGTTTTGTTCAGATACTGTAATTACACTGGATTATATGATTTTTGATTTCATGTTTTTCGGAAACGTTAGAGCAAAAGTGAATTGACATCCTCTTCTTTACATTAACAGAAAACCTTTGACTATTCAAAAAGACATGTCCAATTCAGCTGTTAGTTGTGTTTAATTCCCCCTGCTGCCAGTAAGATCACATGCATTTATTTTCACAAAGTTCAGGCACCTTCCAGACAGCTAAACAATTCTGACGCAAGAACCTGAATTTGAGAGGTCAAAAGCTTTTATGCCATTTACATGAATTGACAGTTTAGATTGCCAATCTCGCATGTTGACAGTCAATTGCCTGGATGAAAATATATCCTGTTTCATCAACACCTATATAGATTTGAAATTGGGTAATAAATGAATGCAATTTCCCAATGAACACAACCATGTCACAGCCTTCATGTAGAAAATGAGTGGTTTGACGCCTCGAACTAACACGGTCTTTGTGTTAAAAAGCCAGTGTGATTAAGCGAGATTAAGTTCCAAATTAACAAGGTGGCTAAAGCCCCCTTAAGTATTGGAATTTCATCTCTGCCTGTCACGTTAATTATGTCATCTAATCAGTCCTTCTGCCTTCTCCACCTCCTCCCCGTACCCATCCCCCTCCCTCCCCCAGACATTAGGGAGAGTGGAAGCCCCAAGCCGGTGATGGTTTTCATACACGGGGGCTCCTACATGGAAGGAACTGGCAATATGTTTGATGGCAGCATCCTGGCCAGCTATGGAAATGTGATTGTCATAACTGTCAACTATCGGCTGGGCATCCTAGGTAAGGATCCTTCTCTGCTGAGTGACGCACAACCACTGTTTCTTTACTTTACTGTCCGGATCTCCATAGCTTAGGCCGACATGGAATGCTTTTTTTATACTCTCTTTGGATCTATTGTTGATTCCACGTGCAGTTGCTGTGATTTTCCTGGGACTTTAGCTTAGTATCAATGCTAATCTGGTTCCTTTCTTTCTTCCTGCCCTTGTTCCATACCTTTCATCAGTGGTATTTCCCATCTGCTGCTGCTGCTGGTGATATTTGGGAGGGATTCTTTAACATCTGGGTTTCAGTTTGTTCACTCTTGTTGGAAACATCTCGATTTGGTTGATTATAGTTTAGACACTTTTACCCAAAGATTGGATTTGAATCATTCAGATTTAGGGCTGTGCCTCCTAACCCTCTTGTGTTACAGTGTAACGTTTGGACTGTCAAAGTCAAAGTACACTCTTTTTTCTTTTCACAATGTTTCCTCACCATCAATCAAGCAGGTTGTCATAGAATACTGTCAAACCCATTTCATCTTTGAAAAGAAGCCCTTACGAGTGTTCCAATGTTGAGGATGATTGACGTTCTAAAACATGATGTTTCGATATAATATCTCCCTTCATTTTAATGTTGTACAAAGAAATGTAATGGCGACAGATGTATCCTTCTAGTTTACTCAACATGAAAATGTTTGCTAAAATATCCTTTCTTTCTGTACTGATACAAGTATACAAGAACACATGTACTACAGTGTACTACACAGCCAACCAACTGGGATTCTCCCGGTTACTCTTCTCCCGTTCTCCTGTCTTACACTATACCATGACAACGTCTCCTCATCATCTATTTTATCTTTACTCGTCAGTCTCAGTCCTAATTCCTTTCCTCCAGTGTGAGTATGTCACAGTCTTACCCAGAGGGAAGGAATATATTGCCATACATTACTGAAACAAATATTCGCCGCCTCCGTCCAAAATGAGATTGGGTCAATTCTTTATATGCAAGGAAATTATTCAATTTCCACGTTGTTTAGTTTTCTCGGCCTTTTCTTTTCATTTCATTAAATTTTACAAGGATAAAGGGCAATATCCACCTTTCACTCACGTAAAATATTGTTCGTCTGCGGAGCAAGTGCCTGTATAACTGTGTGTGTGTGTGTGTGTGTGTGAGAAGAATAAGCATTCAGGCTTTAAGGCAATTCTTTGAGATGTTTATAGCAGGCAAAGAACATAACACACAAATGCATTGTCTTTGTTCCCCAAGTGATATTGAACGTCCTGCTAAAATACTGAGACACACAATTCGCATCTACCAGCAGGTCCACAGTGTGTTCAGATCATGCACCTCCTGTTGTGAGGCTCCTCTTGTCAGAACCCCAAATGGCTCCCAAAGAGAGTAAAAATGGGTGTGAATGCTTGGTGGAGCCCTGATGGGAAGGTGCTAGCCACCTGACTATGAGCATTCAAACAACATTTACACACCATAGTCACAGCTACGGAAACAATTGTAGAAAACAGCCGTTGACCGCTTCACCTTGACCATACCATGCAAGACGTTTTGGAGAGGCTAACGCTAGCTCGCTTGGTTGACTAGGTGCAGAGTAATTCACGTAAACTGTGATAATGAGCAAACGGCATAATAGATTCATTCTAAATGGGACCATCGTTCACAAACTTGTAAACACTGTGTTGTTAATGACCTAACAAGTGTTTGAGACCATAAACTCATGAAGTGAGAAGTGGCCTCCCTTTTTCAAAGACTTGTACATCATTTTATCTTCTTTCGAGACCAGAAGAGTCACGCATGCGTTGTTCAATCCCAATAAGAGATTTAAATTAAGCCAATACAGACTTTGAAGTTTCTTTTAGTCTGGTCATAAATGAAGATTGAAATGTCATCCTAAATATCTGATGATGTGATGTTCATTTATTAATTCATTTGCTTGACTTACCAGTTCAGGTTAGCCTCGGTGCTATTCCGAACTTAGTCCTGCCCACAACGTTTGAGGTCGGGAAGTTCGGTCTGGCATTGCCCAATAGTGGCGCGAGTATTGCTCGCCCAAATTCTGGCGGGCCAATCAAATTGTCAGGGCGGGCTTTATACGATGATGGACAGATGATCAACAGTAACGTAATCAACCACGTCACCAAAGAGCACTTGGGTTGAATTTGTTTACAACGACGTTGGCTGCCGCTGGAGAATTGGAGAGGTGTGTAGATTCTGCTAAAGATATCGACAACGAATTCATTTTAAAAGAGGAACAGAAAAATGCGATCAAGGCCTTGTTGATAAGAACGATGTTTTTAGAAGGAGTAGGCTCCCGGTCTCTTTTCTCTGATGCCTCAGATG
Source organism: Apeltes quadracus (assembly GCA_021346845.1). Lineage (NCBI taxonomy): Eukaryota > Metazoa > Chordata > Actinopteri > Perciformes > Gasterosteidae > Apeltes > Apeltes quadracus. Next base: position 9,649,983 of record CM037924.1, on the reverse strand, counting down.
AACACGGTTCTTCAGGCTGGTCTCCTTCGTCGTCATTTTTTAAACACGGGCATGTCACGTTCCAACCGTGTTATTGCGTTCTGACCGACAAATGTTTGCCGTTTTGTGGAGTTGTAATCCTAAACGGAGAACTTGTTCGTATATGCATTCGCCTTTATGGTTTTTCTCAAAAATGAATGACTCCATGTATCCGTACATTCTTTTTACAACACCGGCAAAAATCGTCCACGCTCATCTTCTTCTTCTACTTCTTCCAGCATGCAGTGGAGTTCTGTTGACAACAACTAGGCGTCGCTTAACATACGTCACACACTCCAGTTGCTATTATTGGTTGTAGGTCTATCCAATTGAGTGCAGAGGCATTTTTTTTCCTGGTTCGTTTGAAACTACGCCCCATAATCACAGCTCAATGGAGCAGTATGAGACTCTGACTAGAATTGAGTATGACTACTGTCAGGCTAAGTTCAAGTAGTAGTTTTGCCAAACAATACACATAGATTTACTTTTGAAAATGACGCGTGGTGGGGTAAACTCAGATATCAGATGAGCCCATCTCTACCCTGAAAAGAATGTGTGTTTACTAAATGTCTCCAGGGGTGAACCAGGGCTGACCAAAGGATGGGAATGAATGAAAGATTGAAGGTGATATCGATTCACAAAGAACCACAAGGTATTAAACATCTCAAAAAGATGTGGAGATCCTGCCCCAAAGACTAGAAAGCAGTGTACGTTCCTTCATGAATCGCCTGCTAGGTGATGGCGTGCGGTTGACCTAACCCAACCAGCCATTGCAGACTCTGTTCGCTCGGAGAACCCGTTATGCTGACAGAATTCCCTCCTCGTAGGGCTGGTGATTTTTTTTCTCCTCGGCTTAGTGGGTGTTTGTGTGTCTGTGAGAGTGAGCACTTGCAGGAAGTCATTAGTGGCTTTAAATATGCAGTGCTTCTGACTTAAAGCCGTATTTATTGTTTAAGGGCCTTGGCTTCCATAGATCTGGCCTTGTGCCACACATATAGAATGCTACTGGACTGTGTACGTGTGTCTATAGGAGTTTCTCTTTGTTGGTTTCTAATGGGATAATCCGTTTTAAGGTTGGTTTTGTATAGTTCAGTTCATGAATTGGGTTATTCTGAGGCGACTCCTCTGAATGTAAAGAAGTCTAGCAGAAAATGACTCTTTCCACTTCTCACTTGATTAACTCCCCCAGTAAAGGTTATAAACTTAAGTTTATGGTCCCCTTATATCATTTCCAGCCCTCTTCAATACCAAATGATGTTCATGTAGTACATCACGGTCCATTAAGAGTCAAACAGACCATCAGGGTAGGATTTAGGGCGGGGCTACATGCTGATTGTCAGTGCTCTGCTACGCCGTTGCCCTCTGGGAGTTGGCTGTGTTTTCATCTGAGAACTAATTTTTAGTTGCATTATTTCAATTCTTATTCAGGGATCAGTTTAAATAAGCGGCTCCATCTATTGTCACTTATGGTTTCAAAAGAAAAGATGCTGATGACAATTTTGAACTTGAGTCTTAATAACTGTAGTCCACAAACAAATGGATAAAACCACAAATGACTACTTCCACTTCTTATTTACACCTCCATGCGCTCTGAGGTAGAGGAGGGTCTCCTTTCAATCAGTGGATGGGCGTTCTGATCGCTGCCTCCACTTGACCATATGGATGTGTCCTTCAAGCGAGGGATACAATGTTGTTTGAATGTTCGTTAGCATTGTGGCTCTTCTGACAGACGTCCAGATGTCACTGTGTGTGGCAGCTCCTGTTGTCTGTGTATGAATGAGTGTGAATGGATGAATGATGCCACGTAGGGATAAAGGGCTTTGAGTGGTCAGATGACTAGAAAAGAGAAATACAAGTACAGTCCGTTTATCATCAACTGTTTTGCCACTTTAATAGTGAACCCAGTACATACTCTAAACAGCAGACTGTGCCTTTAAGGCCCGTACAGTGTTGAGTTTGCTTTGGCCGAGCCAAAACCTTTAATCATGCTGATTGATGAAGTGCATTTCCCTGACTCAAACCTTCTCCAAATACCCTTTCCATTCCAGCCATACATCAGCCATTCAGCCAATTCATCAAGCCTCTGATTGTTTTAAGATATACCTGGCCACTAAAATATCCATTCACTGCATGGGCCCTGCTTTGCTAACTGGGCCCCACTGTCAGCGCCACACTCACATCCAAGCAGCCCACGGAAAGAAGAGACTAATCAGGAACAACATCAATCGCAGCTCCACAAATCAAGGCTGTTGAGTCAATAAGCTTAATAAACGTTACTAAAAGTCACTAAATAATACATTAAGTTCTAGTAAATGTACTTTCAGGATAGTGTTTTGATATTATGAATACTTCAAGAGACAGCTAAATCACGTTAAAGTATAGATATTTTACGAAAAACATCAGGACGGCCCTCCCATCCATCCCTTGTGCCTGACTCGTTGTTTCCACCAATCAACTCGCGAACAAAAGAACCCACGGACATTAATGGAGGTCTGCTAGAGGCGTGAAAGTCAGTGACCACGCCCCCCTGGGAGTGGTCTCCAAGTGAGTTCAATGCAGCTCGGATTCCAAATGTCTCTCAGTCAATCAGCTCTGGTGCTTTCAAGTAACAAATGCATGCGTTTCGGTTGATTACATTACATTAAATACAAGCATAGCTGTACGTTGATATTATTCTATTACTTACAGTTTCAAAGTTACAGTGGTTATTACAATATTCTCTTTACTTTATTGATTACATATTTCTAGAAACATGGCAGTATACTGGTGAACACTAGATGTATTTTGTTAATAGTGAATTTACACATAATATCCTACAATCCCAATTATGACTGTGTGTGTTTGCTTGAGGAGCATTTCCTGAAACACTGGCAGTTTCCCTAATGTTCCCAAATATTACGCTGTGTGTCTCGTATATCGTTCCTCCTTTCCTCCCTCTACATTCCTCAGGAAATATTTTTCCATTTGTTTTGGTCCTGCTGGCTAGATGCTGACGACAAGTATTTTAAGGCTTATTAAATGATTCCTCCCTCAAACAAATACCCAAACGTTTGGTTTGTTATTCTTTCTGTGGCTCCCCTCCTTCGTTGCATCCTTCATTGCTTCATTGAACACATGCTTGTTCTGAAACCCATGGGTCCGTCTAAGGGCTTCACTTTAATCTTGTTCTCCACACAAGTTTTTAATAGAGGCTAATAATTCCCTTCCCTCCAAACATCTGGATTTATTCTAACACTCTCTCTCTCTTTGTACTATTGTTGAGATCCGCTTGCTCATCATTTATGCCAGATGAAGGGCCAGTGTGTAGGAATCATTACGTATAATACGTATAAGCACATCATAGCTCTTCATATAAGGGGACGTCTCCTGTTCACGGCCCCACAACAGACAAACCCAGTGCTTACGCTAGTGCAGCGGCTCTCCACCTTTAGTAACTTAATGCCCACTTCCCATCTCAGTATTGAGATGCATCACTGCATCACCTCCAACTTGTTCACTCTCATCAGCATTTCACAAGATCCAAATATGATTGCCACAGACCCTGAAGTCTCTTTTAATTTCACCTTTATTTAACCAGGAAAGTCCCATTGAGATTACAAATCCCTTTTTAAAGAGAAACCTGGTTAAGACAGGCAGCAACATAAAAAACACATAGTTGCAGATGGAAAACACAGAGAAATAACCTTGATAGTAGTGTTGGTGCGTAATAAATACTTCCATTCCAATTGGGGTTGAGTGTGATTGTATGTCGTCATATGCAAATACTGCTTATGGTCGTGTTGTTATATTTCTGTTATATGTCGGCAGGCTCTAAAGTACGTGTGTGTGTGTGTGTGTGTCATCAGTAGTGCCAGGCTGCTTGCTTGTTTCCCCCTGTAAATTAGCCGAGTGAAGATCTGACATTTCCTCGGCTATTTTAGGGTAGAGGGAGCTTTGATCAGTGGACATGCGGTTCTATGTGCTGCAGTATTTCCTACTTCATACTGCCATGCCAAAACCTACTATTAACAAGATGCATTTTATTTCCTTTCAAAATGTCTTCTTCCTAATGCATGATATACGTAACATAGGTCAGATATGTCCCTTTGTTTATTCCTGTTGATATAATAAAGTACGCACTTACTGTAGCAGTAAACCTAAAACCTTTTTAGAGACAACAGCTTTCAATCAGATCTATTGGGAATTTGCTATAGTATAAATGTGATGGCAGTAGTATTATACAGTGTTTTATGCTTTGATTTACTTGAATTCAACTAACTACATTCTGTGATAAGCAGCAGTCAGTTTTCCAGATTAAGTATAATTCTAAATGATAATAGAATGTGATAATCTGTAATGTTCTGGGACTATAGACCCATATGAACCTATATGAACCTATATGAACATAGCTTTTTAGTAGATGGCCGGTTCGTGACAGCCTTTTGGGCCCCATGTTGTGGTAGTCGCTTCATCATGAAATCAAGGATATGCATTTGTCATGCACCATGTGATGGTAAACGCTGCTTTCCCATGGATAATTCTGAAAATAATTACATGCAAACACAGCTCTTTTCAATCTTCCTTTTATTGAAGGAGGCCTAACGGCAGACATTGATTTGGAATAAACGCTACTAGTGCTCCATACCCTTAGGCTGCTATGCGCATGCAGAGTTGAGGCAATTCAGTCGGAATTCATATCCAGACGAAACAATCCCATTTAACGGCCCACTTATCAACTTCACTATGGTATGTTGCCTCAGTGAACACAGGCCTTCTTCATGCCAACATGGATGATTGTATGAAATCATAACGGCTACATAGCTTCCATGTGACTAATCAATCTCCATGACAACTGAGCAAGCTCCACCTGCTGGCGAAGAAGCCAAGTCGCAGGGAAAGAAAGTCAGTAACTATTTTACTTTATTACAAAACTTGACCTCAGCACTGTCATTTATTAATCATTGATTTGGCCTCTGCTTGTTCGTGAACGCATGCAGGAGCATGAGTGTGAGCATGCGTGTGTAAGTGGGACAGGGCTAACGCAGCAGGTGTAGCAGAAGGATCCTGTGACACCTCTGATCACTGCAAACTACATTGAATAGGGGAGTGGACCCCTGCTTTATGTGTCTGATGATGTTTGGAAGTGCCCCATGCTCTTTGGCTGTCTTCTACTCGCTTTGTTGCGTTTTGGGGCACTTAAGTGTATGTTAGAGTGTGAAAGAGATACATGGCCTACAGATGTTTTGTTTAAGGGTTTGACCGATATATAAGTTTGGTCAATCTATTGCCGAGTTATTCCTCTGTGTCTAAAGTTGACGTTATTTTATCATGAGGGTAAATTTCAAAGTGTTTAGTGCTTCGCCTAAGAAATTGGAATGTTGGATGATTTATACCTACATTTGGTATTCTGCAGAATGGTCCAATATGTTCTTGTCCAAGGGTTGTAAACAGCGCACTAATGACTCCTTAATGTTTTCACATTTGTCAGAGGCAGACACTGGATCAGTGGTTTTAAGTGTTAAGTTTATAAGCCCCAAGTTCCATTCTAGTATTAACTTGGGATCTGTATCCGAATGAATATCACTACAGACCGGAAGTTGAGGGTGCTATGTTGTTTACACACGCTAAATGTGCAAAACGAACCGACTGTGCTGTGATACTGGGTGTTTTAGAGCGTGCTGGTCAGGAATGGCCTGTGACCGATGCAGACTGCCTTCTGGTCTGAGTCTCGAATAAGGACAAAGAAAGCCCTAAGGGTCTCATACAGATATAAAAGGCTGTCTCATTGTGTCAACATTAGACGCCATGGGGAACTAACCCAGTGTCAGAGAAAAGACTAATCTATAATCATAGTGCTCATGGGAGGCTTTCTCAACTCATCAGCAGCAAAACGCTCAACGTTGCCACACACTTAGAATTCAAATATTTCAATATCGGAACGGTATCCCTCCCGTAAAACAGATTCGCATCCACCCTGCCAGCATTACCCAGGGCCAAATTCTTTGGCTGATATTGTGTCACTGAAGCTGTTCCTGTTTCAGTGCAGTGTTGTTCTGGGACACAGTGGGACTTGCTTTTGTCTGCCACTGTCTTGCTCTCTTTGCAATCGAGGCGTTTCACTGCATAAATACTCAATTTTACAGAACACATGTGCCATATTGCCTCCTCGCTTTGTTCTAACACAAATCCCATAATCCTCTCAAAGGTCAGCCTCCTCTTCTCCATGCTCCCGATCTCACCACTCGCCATTTATTTATTTGTTTCCCCCAGATGGAAATAATAGAACAACAAGGCTGAGAATGCAGGTAGAATAAAAGGAGGACAATTCTCTTGTTTCTCTCCATCTCCCTCAAGTATCCCGTTATCTCTGGTTTTTGGTCTTTCTCTCATTTGAATTCAGTGGAAGGGTTTATTGGCACACAAATTATTTTCAAAAACCAAAAATCAATATTTTACATTTCTTTCTACTGACATTATTGGTTTAAAAACTTGTTTTATTTTATTCTGCAGAAATAATCAATCTGTCTTTGTGTTTGTTGTCCCGAACTGCATACTACAAAAATCTAACCGCAGTTTAAACACAAGCTCATTTTAGCTAACGTTAGCTAGCATGTCAAACAGGGCTAATCCATCACAAGGGCTCGTAAATCAGCACATAGGAGAATGTAAAGTTGCACGTTGAACTAGAAACTACAGCAGATGACTACCTTTGGCTAATTAAAAAATATACTTCAGACTACTGATCACGCAAATAGAATTTTTATTTGTTTGCCTTCATTTATTTTGATCACATATGTCAAACTCGCGGCCCGGGGCGCCCCCCCCGCCGGAGAGCGGACGGCCCGCCGGGTGACTGCTACGCCGCCAGCGATCCGTGTCGTCGGCTGTACCGCTCGCCGGTCGCATCTGCAGCGCCTCACCCCCATATGATTGTACTAGTCCTGCAATTAGCAACCTAAAATCAGTTTGCCAACCCTGTTTTAGAGAGTGAATCCTCCTAAAACAGAGAAGTACTGTCATGTAATCCAACAATTTCAACAATGTAACTGTATTGTGAATACCATCCATTTAAATTGTAGCTGTAACGGAATACAGTTACTCATGAGTTGTATTTTAAAACATAACGCTGGTACATGTATTCCGTTACTCCCCAACACTTCCAGGGCCAGGCAGAAAGATGGACATCTTAGACATGCTCGGTGTCCACTACTGCCGTGTGACCTGCGTGTGTGTAGGTGCATGTTTATGCATCAGTGCAGACAATTGGACTGAAGATCTATAAGCGCTGCCCTTGCAGGTTCATAACTGGCCCCGTGGGAGCCGTGAACTGACCATGGTGCTGAACAGTGTGTGTGTGTGTGTGTGTGTGTGTTTGTGTTGCAGTAAGCTTGTGTCCATAGCCTCTCTGATAGAGAAATGAAAGCATAGGAGCATTTCATTCACTGCCCCAGGGAGACCTTTTCACTGGCATGCATTCATAGACACTTGCACTTTCACCGCTGCTGACCCAGCATATAGATAGAGCAGAGCCTTGAGCAGCATGCCTCATTTCCAACCATTACTGGCCCAAGCTGTGCTGGACGTGATACCCATAAGACCCAGCTCAGACTCCATCGTATCCTCTCAATGCCTAGTGGCATTCAAGACTTTTCTTTTGTTGGCAATCGGAGGCCAGCTTGGCAGAAATGTCTCTCATGATACTGGTGAGAGGATTGGCTTATAGAGACACTGATGCAGGACGTCACACATTCCATATGCTTGTCTCTTTTGATGTTTTTCTTTTAATTCTTTCAAAGCTTCTTTTTCATATTGGTGAGTGACAATGACATAGTAAAGTAGTTTTCTTGCGGTTGGACAAACACTCCCTCGCACACACAAGCACATTGTATTCACACTTTCTGGACAGTTTGTATTGTGTGTAACATATTGACTCTCGAGCCAAGAGCATTTCAGACGCTCTTTCCAGGATATGTGCTTTCAGAAATCATAGAATAATGATATATAAAAGCAGTCACGAGGATGTGTTTCAATATATAGCTATATTGATTCAACTTTCTAATCAGTCCCACTAAAAGGCAAACCTTAGATACCCTGTGAGCTGAAGACATGTGCCTTGTAGCTGTGGCCTGTCTAGAAGCTCTCAGGGTGCCTTCAGGCTGGCTAGTAAAGCAAACCATCGACCACTACATTCGTACAGAGATAAATTACACAAGTGTAACGATTGTGCCCATGTTTTTATGGTGATAAGCCAAATAGCCTCCAACCACCAGAAACTCCACGCACACAGACACACAGACACACACAAACACGCACACCAAACTAACCCAAATCACCATGGATGTGAGTTCACTCGTGTATGTTTGTGTGTGACTTTGGATATCCTTGTGCAGTGCAAGAATTGACAGTGAGTGGTGACCTTCACTGTTAAAGGCTGTGATAAAGCTATGTTTGTTACTGTGGGTGTTCCGATACCAAGTCCTGCTAACCAACGTGTCCATCGCTCCTGGAGCTGTGACTGATGGCCAGCTGGCTCTGTGTGGGGTAGCTGCTGTCATCACTGTATGAATGGGTGAATGAGGACATATACTGTTGAAACTTTAAGTGGTCGAAAGACAGGAGGTTCTGAACAAGTGTAGCGTATTTACATATCGGGACTTTCCAACTCTACACCATTTTTGAAATAAGCGTGTGTGTTTGTCGTGTGTGCAGGCACGTGCATATGGAGCTCTGTGATTCATAATGTTAAAAGACATTACAAGTGACACATGGTATTAATCACCGTCACCCAATTGTCTTTATCAGTACCCACTGCTGTTCTTTAATGAGCTATCCACATGGGTGTTACTGGGAGATAACTGACTTCTCACTGTCCCTCTGAACCACACACGCCTTCTTGTCAAGCTCTCATCTCAGTCAAGCAAAAGCATACAGCTGCTCATCGTGTGTGTTGAAAATCAATTTGTTTAGATCTGAATGTTTGGACTTTAGTTAGTGAGTGAACCATGAAGAAACTAAGGGCACTTTTGTAATTGATAACTAGACTGTATGTTAGAATCTGACAACGTGACCTGTTCCATTGTTTAAGCGTTATAAGGCAGAGGGAAAAGTAGAACCTTCTACACGCTTTAGGACAGCTTACATGGAAGGCCACTTGTGTACTCCTTAGATTGTTGTAGGTTGGGATTAGGTTGGCTCTTTTAACAAGCCTTTACATTTTTATAGGAAAATAGCATAATTGAGAACATTTAAAAAAAACATCCTTCCAAGTCTAGAAAATGTGGTTTTCCGAGGTTTAATTGGCCTCTAGAATAAAAACACTGCTACTTCTTACTCTCAGAAGTTCTAGATATGCTCTTAACACCCACTTAAACTTCCCACTCTCCACATCTGGAGCTATATTTAACCATGGTAAAAAAACACAAATGCATTTTGAGTAACCAGCCACATCAGCAAAATAACCATCAATCATCCAGCACATGAGTCATT